>OZ038485.1:108846825-108951825 GCA_964036315.1 Acanthosepion esculentum | reverse complement strand
ACACACTTTTCTCTCGTTGGAACCATTATAACCTCTTCATATATATATATATATATATATATATATATATATATATATATATATATATATATATACATTATGATATAGTTGCGTAGTGATTTAAAATGTAAACGAATAAGTGAAACTGATTTAGGTTTTTAACCAAACCACACCCATATCATTTGATTTCCTACTCAAGTGTAGAAAAACATCTCCTCTTGTCCGACAATTATTTTGGGTTTATTTCTTTAAGTCCACGGTTAAATTGTCACTGAAGAAATCATGGAAATTTTGTTAATAGGAACTTTAATGTTTTTTCTTCTTCCTTATCTGTCAGAAGGTAAGTGTATTTTTAAATCTTTTATCGTGGCCATGAAATGATCTATATTCAATATTTCGTTAGTATTTTTTTATATGTTATATTTATTTTTCCTTTTTGGCATTTTGTTTTTTAATATATATTTTCCCTGGCCATAATTTAAGTCTTAAAGTGCTCATTAAACACGCTAAGTTTATTTCACATTTCCGGTGATAAAGTATCCACGCTGAAACTTGTTCTGTTATTTTATTTTCTTTATATGTACGTTTCAAAATTTTAGATTTCACAATTAAATGATCTTTACCACATTAAAAAAAAATTGTCACCTTTTCTTACCTCCGTCTGGACATTTTTCTTGTTATGCTGAAATGAGAACAGGGAACGGGGGTGGGAATCCAATTCTGCCACAGTCACCAACATTCAAGACACTGAAATAGCGGTTACGTTTAATGACCTCTACCAGCAACAAAAGTAACCTACATGATTTCTGCAGTTTATTAGTTCGCCGTATCTACAGCCAGATTTTACATTTTTCTTATTGTTACTGGGTACAAATGCTGTTAAAATAGCTCAGACAGAGTGTGCCCTGTCGGGCTTTATTTTACCTTAAATTTACTTTACCTAAAATTCCCTTATATGGTAATTGTTCCAGTCCATATCTAACTGGCGAGCAAGGTCAAGATAGCAAGCACTTAGATGATGTGTCTTCTGTCTGTGAATGACAGATCTGATCGAGTAGGATCTTATCAGGACAATGCTTAGTAACAATGAGGTGTTATGTCAAACACAAAATTCTAGGCGTCTTTTTGCAATATGCGCCGTATTTTTTTCTGGAAATTCAATGAAATGAAGGAGTTCTTTCGTGGCCACCGATATAGAACGCCTACTCGATAGTGACGTGACGTCTCAAATGTAGTCCATGCCGGTAAACAGACAGTAATCATAATGTAACGAAAAAATTGTAAGAAAAAAATTGGTTTTAGAAAGCTTTTTAAAAATACATTTATAAAAGAAAGAAACAGAATTGGATTTTATACAGAACTTTATTTCATATTAATTTAAAAAAAATAACCGATAAGAAAAAAAATGTTGCTGAATGTTTTGTTATTAGTTAGAGAAATTAAACATCATGTAACACTTCGTTAAATTTTAAAGACTGAAATTCGTTCATTGTTTCCAATTTGAAAACATTTTATAAATCATATTCAGTATTGTTTTAATTTGCATGTTTTTATCTTAATTTTAGTAATTATTCTGTAAAGTTACAATATCGTAAGTATTAAATGATTATTATTCTTACACTACAGCAACAACTCAATTATGAAATAGGAAACAAACAAAGAAAGAGACGAGCAAATTACAAGTAAATTATAAATAAGATACAAATAAACTAAATACAAGAAAGTAAATAAATTTGATACAAAAAAGAGATTTAAAATTCAAATAATACTTATAGAAAAGTAGGTTACAGACTGACAATTTTAAGACTGAAATTCGTTCATGATTCTAATTGTTTCACATTTGAAAATTTTTCATAAATCATAATCAGCGTTGTTTTAATTTGCATGTTTTTATTTCAATTTTAATAATTATTCTGTAAAGTTACAATTTTTGTAATCATTAAGAGATTATTACTCAAATACAGTAACAACTGAATTATGAATTATGGAACAAACAATAATTAAATAAACAAATCATAATTAAATGATGAATGAATAAAATAATTATGATGAATAAATAAAACAAACATAAATAAGAAACAAATAAATACAAACAAGCAAATAAATTAGATACAAACAATAAATGTATTTAAAAATCAAATAATATTTTTTGGAAAAATAGGTTACTGATACAAAATTTAGCTTAATGTTTGAAGATTTCTTTTTTTGCTTAACTTGTAGTTCCCATACCTAAAAAGATTTTTAAAAAACTAAACCTATTTTAAATTCTTGTGAAATGTCAGAAAATCAATCAGCAAAAATCTACAGTAATATGAAGCATTAACAATTTTAGGAAAGGTGGAGAGAATTCAACAAAAGATTATTAGTGACGAAGCTAACAGAATTTTTAACGTTTAATCATTTTTTTAATTTAAAATGATAAAAAACATTCTTATGAATAAAACAATTCTAAAATGTTGTTAAATTATTAGAATTATAATAATTCTAAAAATAATTCAATTATTTTTATGCCTATAAATAAAAAGATTCCTTTATGAATTTATATCGAAAAAGTCTTTAAAGTTTATTTTTATAAAAATTAGATTTCAGCTTTTAAAAACTTTCGCAACTTTGTTTTTAATGTTTTGTGAATTATAAAGATATGAAATTATTTTAAGTTTAATAACTTTTTAAAACAAAACTTTGTTTTAAAATGTGTTGTAAATTACAAGCATGAAATTAATTAAATTCAATTAAAGTTTCATTTAGTCACGAATAAAACAATTCTAAAAAATCGTTAAACTTATTAGAATCATGTTTTATGTATATAAAATATTCCTTTAGGGATTCATGAATGAATTTATGTCGAAAATTTCTTTAAAGTTTATTTCTTAAAAAAATGAGGTTTTAGATTTTAAAAGTAACACGTACGAGAATGAATATCTAAACTTTCTCGCTAGATTTATATCTTATTAACTTTAAGTTATGAATTACAAAGACATGGTATTAATTTTTATTAAAGTTTCAATATAATTTACTTATTTTTTAATACAAAATATACTCACTCGGCTGAATTTAGTAGATAAATAATGATCTTTTCTGATTATACGAATCCAAACATCAGATAATTCTTTATTTTTAGTTAAAGAAAATACATGTATTTTAGGGCAGTTTTTATAATTCCCTTCGCAATTTGGTACAACGCATCTATAAGGCATTGTTTTTGTTTTAAATTAATTCAATATTTAAAAGAGAGTATTAATAAATAATTTAAAAATGCCGCCGTAAAAAATCTGATACACAAAACAAACTACACGCTTCTTGAAAGTCGGACTCAATGTGATGACGTCACATTTCTCCGTAACCCAATGAAGTAGGCCTTCTAT
This sequence comes from Acanthosepion esculentum, assembly GCA_964036315.1. Taxonomy (NCBI): domain Eukaryota; kingdom Metazoa; phylum Mollusca; class Cephalopoda; order Sepiida; family Sepiidae; genus Acanthosepion; species Acanthosepion esculentum. The sequence continues at coordinate 108,948,460 of OZ038485.1, read as the reverse complement.
ATCAGTGGCCACAGTTCTTTGCAGTGGATCTGACCAGAAAGGAAATGGAATACACAAAGAACAATCAAATTTACCAATGTTAGGCTGCAGAAAATGACACCCGAAGCCGTGAAGAGCGGCATGGAAGAGAGTTCAGAGGGAGAGCAGAAACTTTCATCCGGAAATGTCATCATCCCGGATAGACGCTTGGGGTTACTGAATGTGTGGAAATGGGAAATAAAATTACTTAATATAGATAACAAACGAAGAGAATTTAAAAAGACAGAAGTTAACTATAACGACTGACATTGCATTTAAATTTTTGAAGATCAAAATTAAATGGAAAGCAAGTAAACAGAGGAGAATTCCACAAGCGAGAAAAGAAACTCTTAGCATAGGACTTACGGCTACTGCCTGGTATTTTAACTAATATTATGAGACCTGACGGGAAATCTTTGTACAGCGCTTAAATCCATAATATCTACGTTATAGAGGAAAGTTCATCAGAACAATTACCATGAAAGTACTTATAGAAAAGGCACAGGGAATCTAACTTAAACCAGTGGAAATGTGAATAAAACCGAGATCCCAGGACTGGATCAATAATATTTCAGATTTTATTTTATTTTATCAAGGATCTCTAAATATAAAGCAGAATCACGAGGCCATATGTGGCAGCAATATTCAGATAATGGATGAATAGTGTCCTAACATTTTATTTGTTAACAGACATTCAATAGTTTCCACCTGCCATCTCTTCATTTGTCAATGGGGAAAAAATCTGTATTTTTAACAGAAGTAAATATTCAAATCTTTTGTTTTACTCAATAATTTAACGAATAAACTTCTTTTCCGATCAGGGAGTTGATTGTTAATTTCACTTTACTTAATTTTCTGTCTCGTTCCCATCAATTTTTTATGTATTCTTTCGAGCCATGAGCTCATCTATGTTTCTGTCACTCACTAGTTCATGAATCTGCTTGTAGCATTTAAATCGCGTTATACGGTTTTTTATTGTACTGCTAATAATAACATTGGAGAACACATATTTTATTGAATGGTATTTGATGTTTGATTCTAGGTAATTTGGTGACATTGAATACGAATTCCTATTCGGCTTGGCTCTACCAATTCCTGATTCTTCGCAACAGCCATTTTCCAGATTTTTCAAATCAGGACTAAAAGTTAAATCATGTGATGAAATCATTTTTTAAGTTTCATGAATACAAGAATTACAATCTAAAACATGCATCTTTCCGTTCTAACTTTTTTGTAGTTCCTTACATTCTTTTATGATTTCCTCGTAGTTATCTGATCTATAATTGCCTAAAAGTTTTCTATCAAGCCCACGAATGAGAACCAGGCATTTTGTTTGCGTTCATTCATCCAATTAGGAAAATTACTGTCTTTAATTAATGTTCTTATTTGTGGACCGTAAAAATTCCCTCCTTGATTTTTTCATAACTTAAACTTGGAAATTTTGAAGTTAAGTATTTGAAACACTCTTGTAGATATGGTTTAACGAGACCTAGTTTGATATGCAGAGTAGAAAATACAATTACATCTCTGCTCAAAGCCTAACATTTAAAAACAAAAAAGTTAATTCTGTCACATAAAATGTTGATTATAATGAACGTATGAAAAATCTCAAATTCACTAATAAATTTTTATGTGAAGTAATTTATACTTTTGGCGTACACGATTGCAATAATTAAAGAAATTATATATTTACTGATAAAAATTTAGGAAGCAAAATATTTTAATTTACAGATAAAAAAATCTTAACTTATACACAAATGCAATTGGAGCAACCAAAAATGGAGCAACCAAAAATGGAGCAACCAAAAATGTTTTACATGGAAGACAAATGCAAAATATTCCAGTGGTCTGCATGCAATCAATGCAATATCTATAACACTGGTTTATCCTAAAAAAAGATCTTCATTTAAAACTACTCCTGGGTCATATTTTGAAATTCTCAAGTGCTCATTGTCTTCAACTTGTTTAAGATAAAACATTTTATCATTATTAATAAAGAAATTTAATATTTGTTCGTTAAACTGTACATTGCAATTACCTAATTTCCATTAAGATATATGTCTATACGTACAATATTAACTTACTTACGTAACGGTTAATGCTTATACAAAATCTGGAAATTTACCTGCCGACAGTGGTGTCAGAGATACAGATTACTAGGTTCTTTCAATCAGTGCGTATTAGCTGTGACATAGCTAGTGCGAGAAAGAAGACAACTGAAAAACGGAAATGATTACGAGTCTGTACATCCGTAGTTAATAATATAAGATAATCAAATAAAAAATACCTTGCCGTTTTTTAATCGATTGGGAATGGGTGATCACTTATACGCAAATGAGAGCGTCACGTGCCAGTAAAGTGGTGTGGGTGATGATGTTGCTATCATTCTTGATAAAGGCAGGTGCGTTACGGACCCATATCAGTCATAGTTCGAGCAGCGACAAGGAAATATAGCTGTGTCGAAACAGCTTCTTCTGGGTTGTCTGTTTTATGACTTTAATGTAGGCTTGTTCGCAGACGAATTTAGTCGCCAAATACGTCAAATATTTTAGGATAATACTATGAGTGAACGTACCATAAATCATTGGTTCTAAATGTTCAGGTTGGGAGATCTGTTCTTTTGCTATGAACTCACCAGTAGCCGGCCACAACTCCTGGAAGATGAAGGCAGCCATAGAGGAGAACAACAGGCCAACCATGTTTCTGATAAGTCAGACTCCACCTGTACCACACAGGAGGGCGTACAAGTTAAAGAAGTGGCTAACCCACACACTGTCTGAAGCCAACAAGCAACAATGGATGACAGCCTGTTTCTCGTTGCTTTCTCGGCACTGCAACTTAGCCATATTTTATCGAGTGCTCACCAACGACGAAAAGTGGATCCTGCATGACATTCCCAACAGTGCCAGACATTGGTTTTCACAACAAGTTCTTCTGCCTCACACCACAGGACCACATCTGCACACAGGAAAGATCATTCTCTGTATTTGGTGGACCAGTCGAAAAGCAGTGCACTATGAGCCCTTACCAACGAACCAAACCATCACTGTGGACATGTACTCGCACCAGTGTGAAGATTACAACAGGCACTGAAGCAGAATGAGCCTATATGTATTAATAGTAAGGGTCTACTATTCCTCCATGACAATGCCAGGCCATATTTTAGCGCGGTTGGCCAGTGATACTATACTGCGACTTGGTTGGGACAGAATGATATCCACCTAACTCCGTGGAAAATCCTTTGCATATGAAGCAGAGTTGCGGTAGGCACTCTCATAATTCTTTGCGTCCAAGACACCTGATTTTGCCGCCAGACCATTGCGAATGGACTACTTTTAGGACTAACGGTTTTTCAAATTAGATGTATACATTTTCCCTAATAAATGAGAAAAAGCAAGGATATTTTGTTTATCTTCCATCAACAGCCGTGTAATATTTTTAAATTAATATTAAGAATAATCACAGGGAATATTTACCAATAACTTTGTATATTTATTTATTAAGTACAAAAAAGAACAACACGTCAAACATTTTTAAACGGCTTCAATATATGTGAAGCCCGATCTCGAGCCTCATCGTTATTTTCTGAAGATGTATAGATAAATTCAACAATAAACGTTAACACATTTGCGTTTGACTTGGTGAAACGAAAACCATATTGTTTATAAGGAAGAAAGCCGTGTTAACATGCTTAGCAAATTCAAAGTTGATTAGAACCTTTAGTACTTTGCCAAAAATATGTAAAACATTAATATGACATTAACTCGAGGGATCAAAAAGTTCAGAATTCTTAAAGACAGAAACAACAGAAGATGGTTTCCAGGAAGCTGGAACGTCAGAATCAGCAAGACATTTGGTGTAAAGATTAGAGAGAAAAGGAAACGGTTCAGGAACACATTTCCTTCGGACACTTGCAGAAATAGCGTCAATTCCGCCTGGGTAATCGGGATCTAAGTTGTATCTAATAGTAGAAATCATCTGGGATTCAGTCACTTCTCCATCAACGTAACATAGCCCCCACAGTGTTTATTTTCATTGTACATTTTCTGATGAAAAAAGTAAGTTTGTTTTATGTGAGAATATTGGCAAGATGATAAATATTTTTGAAGAAAAAAATGAACCCTTGAGTTAATGTCGCCTATTAATTCTAATACTAGAATGTTTCAGAATAGTTACCAAGGAGTAGGTGGTTTGGATGGTCATAGGTAAGTGAATGATCCTTTGAATCGCGACATATTTAGAAAATAAAGGCCTGTCAGTAAATAAGACTTTAGCAATGTATTTTAGTTTTAATTCAAATACAGTTGTCTGAATATCTATTGCGCAAGATGCGATTAAATAATTAATAAATTTGCCTTTAACCTTTGCAATATAGTTTAGAATTTTTCAGATGTGACGTCCAAAATAAGGAAACATAAAATTGTACACTATCTTTTTAATTTTAGATTGAACTAAAAAAAGTCAAAGGTGATGTCAAATTTTCTTTTTCTTTGAATAAATTAATAAATGATAAAATAGTAAAACTTTTCAATGAACATCTAAAAATTACTGACTTCAGATTCAAAATATCGCCATTTTAAGTAATGATAAAATAAATGGTATAGTTTTTGCTTTCTTATCTTAGATATAAATATGGCACCTTTTATAAAAGTGAAAGGAGCTTGGCCTAAGAAAAAAAGGGAATATAAAACAAATTCTCATATTTTTATTAAACAGAAACATTTCCGTGTTTGTAAGTGTCACACGCACAAAAAGAGATTGTGATGCATATATATATATATATATATATATATATATATATATATATATATATATATGTATGGCGTGGAAATGCATTTGGGCTGAGATCATTTCTGCAAGTTTGGCGTTTGTGTTTTTCTGTTTTCCTCATTTGCACCTTTCCTTCTTACAGGTCAGTCTGTAACATTGAACCTGCCTTCATACAGCACTTTGAACTCAAGGAAAATGAGAATAACATGTGAGTTTCAAACAGATGATATGTTTACAAGTATACATTTGCTCAATGGGAATAAAGATGTTGTGGTAAACTACATGATTAAAGACAATCAATTTAAAATGGCTCCAAATAGTAACATTCGTCTTGAGATCGAGTCTGGTACAACAATTGAAAGAGGTTCTTTGACTTTTGTCTTTTCTCAAATCAACTGTCCTGACTTTACATGGTACGTTTGTCGTGGGGGTGGAACGATTACTGGTATTCCTGTGGATTCTGCAAACACAACATTACAAAGTAAGTATCACTCTTAATATTTCTCTTAAAGAAGTTTGGCACAGTAATTGGATATGAAAGTGGAAATATTAAGATGCGAATGAGATGGGTAGAAATGTAAATCAGCATTTGACAAAAATTTTATATATATATATATATATATATATATATATATATATATATATATATATATATATATATATATATATATATATATAATGATCCTGATAAGAGAAATGAAACGTCTGTAGATTTTACATGTTAATGGTTGCATATTGGTTACAGGAAATCCTGAGAGGAAATGTAGTTCTATTGGGTCTACAATGATATTACTGAAACAATTTAAAATTGATTTGTTTCCTTTTCAGTTTCACCAGGAATTGATAGCCTCATGAAAACATCATTATCTGACCTTGTTGTCAATCAAATATCCTCCTTTGTGTGCAGAGGAACTGTCCGAAAAGAAGGTCCTTTTTCTCTGCAATGGTATCGAAGAACTCTCACATCTTTCAGCCAGCTTCAAGTTGACCCAGCAAGAGTAATTGACCAAAATGAATGCAGCCGTAGCATTTCAAGTTCGCTTAATTACAATGTAAGTGAGACTGATGGGCCGAACCTTGTTCTCTGGTGTCGAATAGAAAGTGGACAAAGAGTTGATAAAATGGTGAACTTCACTGTTCAAGGTAAAGTACATTTTTGTATATGGAAAGCGGTTTTCAATCTTCATATCAACATTTATATTTTAGTCAAAATTATACAACGAAAATCTGAGCCTTTGATTCATTCTCTTTCCAAAACAGTTTTATTTCTATTCTAAGTTAGCCATTTTGTTCAAATTCTCATTTTGTTTTTGTTTTTGTTGATAACATATTAAAAATACATTTAGCCAATTAATTTAACCATATGTAATAATTTAAACTTTATTTTCTGTAATACGTTTATGAATAGGTTTTGAAACTCTGATGAGGATTGAAGTCGCAAGACAACGGTTATGGTCTGCTAAGCCTGATTTCATTATCTGTAACCCTAATCAATGGTAATGACATAACATATGGTCAATGGGGGAACACTATTGTTGGTCAGAGATGAATATGATGGCTAGTTTTATATTGGAAATATTTATTGGAAAAATGCGCTATTCAGTATGGAAGTTTCTGGTAACATTGAAGCAAAGTAAGTAGTGTTTTTACAGAATTATTTGGCCTGACTTGCGAGCTACATCTATTTGATACTGAGGCATTGATACCCACCGTAAAATCGAGTATTAATTATTAAAAAAAAATCTGCTCTTGGACCATTAATGACTGTCAGCCCCCCAAATCGGACAGTGTCTATTAAAGGAAGATCTCTTATAAAACTATGACGGATCTATTAGTGCAAATAAGATCATAACTGCTGAGGAGATAAGACAAAAAGCTTAATAAAGTCTGCCATTGTGTCGAACAAATGCATTGACATAATCAATCAGGAAACTTTTTATTTGTCTTCATTTTGATCCTAATATTTCGGTTCTGTCTGAATGTGACGTCTATTGAAGTTTTATAATAAACTTTTGCATAGTTTTTAAGAATATAAGCGGCTAAGTACATGAAAAACGAACAGGTTAACTGACATTCAGATTCATTTCTTGTAAACCTGTTCTGTTAACAGGAATAAAGAAAAGCAGAGAAATGAATGCTTGTTTTAAATAGACTTTTTGTTTTAATAAATAGTGTCAGTTCTTAATTGAGAATTAAAACCCATCATCTTTGATTGCCTTTCTGTATTTTGGCGAAAAAATCAAATTTCTGAATCTGCTTGCAACGTCTGGTTACTGGAGTAACTGCTTCGATCTCAAGTCTAACCTACCCACGTTGTGACTTTGATCTTAGGTAGACGAGATCAATCAGGCGTCGGGCCATAGTGTAAGCTGAGTCCAAACTGAAGGTGGTATCGCACAAGCGTAAAGAAAAAAGAAGTAAATAAAAGAAAAACCCAAGAAGTTCAAGTATGTTAAGAAATAAAAAAATTAACTTTATTCTTCTGTTATATACAGGAGTGTGTTTTTCTCCCAGCCCGTTTTCTACGAAATGTGACACTTCTATGTTCCAAGCAAGTTGGTATCTTAAGTCAACTGATTTAGTTCTTAGGTGTTGGCTTGGCTTCGTTCGGCAGTATAACTTGCTATTGGTAGGGTAGGCGAAATCGGAGGTTGTGGAATCTCTCGGTTAACTTATGCTAGGCAGCACTCTGGTCTGACTCTAACTGGAACTCTCTGGATCTCTGAACAGGAACTAACTGTCGAACGACCCGAGGACATTCGTGTATATGGGTACTGACCAAAACCCGGTGTGGGGCCAGACGCGGCCTAGGGTTCTCGGTTAATCTCGATTTCTAACAAGAATTCTCTTTGTTGTCAGGCCAGGAAAATTGACTACTTCCCATTCTTGGAAAATTAATCACTTTCCATTTCGTTGGGGGTCTCAAATGCCAAATTTTTATAATAACCACACTGCCCTTCCCCGCCGGTACTCAGGGAAAGAAAAATAAATGAAATCTTGGAAAGATAATTAATATTGATTCTCCCTGCCCTGTATCGGCGATCGTCTCAAGCCGAATTTTTTATGACCGCCATGTGGTTTGGCCGATATCTTAATATTTGCTTTTCTTCTTATCTCCCTCGGCAAGATATTAATCAATTTGACAAAACCTCACATATTGCTTTTTCCACGGGTTTACTGTCTTTTATGAAAAGTATCTTTTTCGTAAATCGAATAAAATCTTTTTTTTAACATCGATCAGTCTATCTTTCGGGATATCTCTTTTTTTTGTATTTCTTGTTTTAATTTCTATGGTTAATTAGCCAATTACCTTAGCTAAATAGTGTCACACATCTCTCTCTGTGATTTCAAACACTTTCCATCTTTGACATTCCTCTCAATCTGTCTGTAACTTTCTCTCGCCTCTTTCTCTCTCTCCCTCTCTCTCTCTCTCTCTCTCTCTCTCTTTGCCTCTACTGTATGCATTTTCTGTATTTGTGACTGAGTAAACTATAACTGCAGTATTACCATGTTAATCTATACTTAGTTAATGACTGTATTCCGTAATTCCTACTACCTTTGCTTTCACACTTGATGTTGCTACTTCTAAATTTGAGAGGAAATCAAAAATTTACAATTTGTAAATTTATGTGACCTGAATGAGTTCAAAAATGCCTTTATTTAATGCAGCCAAAAATGTATTTTTCTTTTCGATATTTTTTCTTTATTTTAATTGTTACTCCACCTGATACGTTGTGCTCAGGAGTCAATCGCTTAATCAGCTGTAGATTCTAAAATTTAGTCACTAGCGATATTTGTATATATTTGTGGTTTATTTTTGTTTTAATATTATTCGTAATATAATTATTTTTGTTTTTAATATTATTTGTAATATAATAATTACAAAATTATTTGTAATTTTGTTATTGCTTCCTTTCCAGAAATGTCCACAATTGCAACTCCTTTTACGCAACAACCTGTTAAAGGTAATTTCGAATCTGCCTTGTAAACTCTGACGTAATCTTTTTGGATGATTTTTTTATGTCTATACTTGTTTCATGTTCGAGATTTGTACAGAGACAAGAATGCAAATGACGATAGTTCCTTCATTGGCTCAAAATAACATTTGCATCATGGATTATTATTTGATCAATCCAAATCTGTTTATGTTCAATTAATTAATATTATTCACGTCCATCTTAGTTTTATTTTTCTACATATTGGAGGATAGAACAAGATGCCTTTCAAAGGCTAAGCAAAGTATTAAGAAACAGAATAATTTCGTCAGAAACATAGAAAAGTCTACTGAACTGTTAAGTAATATCAGTTCTATATGGCAGTGAATATTAGACAATCTCCTCACAGATGAAGAAAAGACTTGAAGCAACAGAAATGTGTCTCTACAGAAAGATGCTGAGAATAGTTTGGACAAACATGCGAGCAACGATGAAGTTTTAGAGAAAATGAAAACAAAAATGACACTTTCAAAACAAATGTCCGTACACACACACACACACACACACACACATTCCCCCACACGCACACAAATCTCAGTATATACACAAATCTCCACACGAACAGACACATAAATCTCCAGATATACACACACACAAATCTCCATACGCATACACACATAAATCTCCATATATATATATATATGCGCACACAAATCTCCATATACACACACACAGACACAAATACAAATCTCCATATATACACACACACAAATCTCCATACACAAACACAACCACATACAAGCAAAGAGAGAATGAGAATATTTGTTTGTGTGTCATAGTATTTACATGTTATCATGTGTGTTTATGTCTGTCTCTGTGTGTCCGTATCTCTTTATGTGTTTCTACCTGTCTGTACCTGCGTGCGTTTGTGCGTGTCTGACCCTGCATATCTATGCGTGTGTGTCTGTATCTGAATCTGTATGTGTCTGTCTCGCTTCGTACATTTGCCTCTCTGCCCTCTTTCTCTCTTCTGTCTGTGGTTTTTTTGTCTTTGCTGATTTTCTCTTTCCTTTACATTACAGGTGCAACTGTAACATTGAAGATGCCATCATACGCAACTTTGAACTCAGTGAACCTGAGAATAACATGTGAATTTGCAAATGATGATCAGCTTGCGATGATAACATTGCTCAGTGGTAATAAAGCCACTGAGGCAACTTACGTGGTTTCATGTGATAAGTTTGAAATAAGTTCCGATACTTTTGTCTCTCTAGAGGCCAACTATGACGCATCTGCGCAAAAACGTTCTCTGACATTTGTCCTTTCTCAAGTCAAGTGTGATGACTTTACATGGTACGTGTGTCGTGGAATTATAGCTAAAAATGGTCTTCCTGTAGATTCTAAGAACATCACATTACAAGGTAAGAATCATTCAAAATATTTCTGGCACAATAATAAGGTGAAAGTGAAAATATTAAGATGAGAATGAGATATGGTGGAATATAAATCAGCATTTGGCAAAGAGTTTAAATATCAAAATGATGCTGCTCAGACAAATGATATTTTTGTAGATACTACATGTTAAATGTTTCGTATTGGAAAAAGGAATATTATGTGAGGAAATATAATTAACTGGATCAGATTTTGTTATTAAAACAATTAAAATTACTTTCTTTGTTTCCTTTTCAGCATTGCCAGTAATTGCTAACCTCATGAAAACATCCATTGAGCTAGTTCCCAATCAGATATCTACATTTACGTGCAGAGGAACCATTCAAACAGAAGGTCCCTTTTCTGTGAAATGGTATCGAAAAAGTATCACAAGTTTCAGCCAGCTTCAAGATGACCAAGCAAAAATAATTGGCCAAAATGAATGCAACCGTAGTATTATAAGCTTACTGAATTACAATGTAAGCAAAACTGATGGACGGAACCTTGTTCTCTCTTGCCAAATACAAAGCGGGCAAAACATCGTTCATAAAATGAAGATATTTGCTGTTCAGGGTAAAGTATATTTTATTTATGTGTGTGTAGATGAGTGGGAATCCATTTTTGAATTTAAAAATCAACATTTAAATTTGAATCTCAGTTATACAAACAAGAAAATCTGAAACTTTCATTTGCTCTCTTTCCAAAGCGACTTTATTTTTATTTTAATTTTGTCATTTCCGTTTTACTTATGTCCCGGGTCCCGTTAGCTCATTGGCCGTCATGGACCTCCACAACTTCCTCTCCTTGATAGCTCTTAATAAATTCTGTCTTTCTTTGATTTCTCCTAAACTTGTTCCGACATTTATTTACTCAAACTCATTAAATACGCGACGTATTATTTTCCGCTGTCCCTCTTGCTTTGAAATGTCTTGTGAGTATCAAACTTTCCTAGCTCTCTTTCCTCATTACGTGTCATGAAAAATTCAATTGTCTCTTCTTTTTGTTTCCATTTTCTTTAAAGCTTTGTTGTTGCTCACATATTCGGTCCATGCTATCCTCAGTATCCTTCTGTAGAAACATATTTCATTGCTCATCTTCATCTTTATGGAAATTGTCTAGCATTCACTGCCGTATAGGAGGGATAAACACGTAACTGTTCAATACTCTTTTCTTTGTTTCTAATGAAGTTTTTTCTGTTTCTTAATACTCTGCTTAGCTTCTGAAATGCATCTTCGGCTATCCCAATGAGCCTTCGGATTTTAGTATCGCATTTCCGGTCCTCTATTAAAACATTTCCCAGATATTGTAAATAATAATAATTTTATACTGGTTTCATTTTGGTATCTCCGATTTGTAATTTTCATTTTGGTATGAACCTTTGGCTAATTTCCAGGTATTCTGTCTTTTTTAAGTTGATATTTAATCCTTTCTTCTCGCTTTCCATCACGAAAATGGAATGTCTGGCTAATCTAATATTTGTCCCTCAAATTTCATTTGTTTAACACATTGTTACAACAGAACATAGAAAGTTTTTTTTTTTGTCTAAAACACCTTTAATATAAGCAATTTCAGAATTCGCCATTACGATCTTTTTCCGTACATAGGAGTAGAAAAAAAAGAACTCCGATGCACATTTCAACTCGGGATCAGGACAATACCAGATACCGAGTATCTTGCATGACCAATCCATCTAACCATCTAAAGGGGTAGATATTTTTAATTAAATCTTTCTTTCGGAAACCATCCTCTAGGGCTATTATGCATTACGTCAATGTTGTATCTTACTGGAAAATAACCAGGCAAAATAATATCAAGCAATGCATGTAGCATTCTGTCTCCAAGACAAGAAAGGAGAAAAATATAAGAGAAATCCAACTCATTTGATCTGTCCGAAAGAATTCCCAGCATGCATCTGTACGATTTGTTTATGAATTTGGGGATTTTTCTGCAATAATTCCTCTGAACTGGAACTAACACTAATAGACCAAATGTAAAGAAAATTTGATACTTTTGTCTTCATTTTATTATTTTCAGCCATTTTCCTAGTGAGGACAATTCTTCTTCGAATTTTGTATATTTTCACGGTTTTCCCATTTGAATTTTCTGATGAATCTTAATTCTTAAGTTAATGGTTGAATACGCTCATGACAAGTTCTACGACACCAGAATATCCGTAGAAATAACTATATCACTTCGTTAAATATTTGAGCTTAACAACTATGAACAAAATATTGCAATAACAATCATCAATGCGAATGTCTAGTCATTATTCGGTAAGTAAAAATATTTGAATCTGGTCACTTTTTCCATTACACTGAAACAGACGATTAACACTTCTTTCTTTCATTTACTCACTGAAACCAATTATCGTCCCTGATATATATTTTTTCCATTTTTTTCACGCTATCAAAACGGAATAGTCTATTAAATAATAGACTATTGAGGAGGTACTGGCAAGGTGTAACATTGTTGTCAGCAAAAGCAACGATTCAAAATTAAAATTAAAAATACCAAACTCAGACAAGTACTGAAATGTAAATATCTGGGAATACAATTCCGCCAAAAATCTCTCTATGCCTTTCCAGACATATCACGTGACCACGTTGTTTATAAATACTTTGACACAAGTTCGTTCTTCCTCTTTTGGCATCTCTTTGCCTTCTCTGACATACAATATGTAGTAACTAAAGAACTCGCGTTTCGTCTTTTATGGGCAAACGCCATGAAACGACCTCACACACGCACAAATATATAAAATGAAGAGTGTTTGTTTGTTATAAAAACAGTTTTTGTGCTGTTTCGCTTGGTTTCTTTTTGTTTGCTTACACATTTGTAAAGTAATAAAATGTACGGGTTGAATTAGGCCGTCAATACCGCCAGAAATTGATTCCCAATGATAAATAAAATAATAATTATTATAATTACAATCAGAATAATAACATCATAGTGAACAAGAACTAACAATTGACGGACTATCGTGAATAGTTAGTATCACATGATCTCCAGCGATAAACACAAGATAACAATCGTAGGAAAACTTTATAATAATGATTCATTTCCTTTAAAAGTATTTCATACAATTGTTACTCCTGTTCTCCATTAATAACATCGCATCGGCGATAAACTAAATATTGAGAAATAAATAAATAGATACGATCTCAAACATTTGAATATAAATATTCTCTCTTATTTATAATGAGTTACAATCGAGAGTGTACTCTCAAATTGTTAATAGCAAATTTCGAATGGTAGAAAGCATAGCAGTTCGGAATGAGAAATCAGAGAGCCGAGTTCGAATTCTAGTCGACATCGTGACATTCACTTGGAAAATGTATGTCTTTCTCTAACTGTGATTTAAATACTTACACCTGGAAAAAGTATTGTTATTCCTAAAAAAAAATTCTTGATGCTATATTCACATGCAAAACACAATTTACAAGGTAAAATATATTTCAACCTGAAATAACCTGGTAAGCCGTAAAATACAGACGAATTTATCGACATAAACGTGAATTAAACATTCAAATAATGGCTTTATTCCAAAATGAAATAACTCATATCGTGCATTTATCATATTAATAGTCTAAGGGAGGTAACTCAAAATATTTTAAATTTAGGTAAATTCTGATTTTAGTGTAATATTAATGTGAAATGTCATATGACACTTAATTTATTAAACCCGACAGAATTATTAAATAAGCAACAAACAGGAAAATGTTTATTTAGTTTCATCCAAATGAAGCTAAAATATAAACTAATTTCTTTTCTGATAGAATAAAATTAAAGCGAAACTTAATCTACTTCGACTTCAGAAATCATCCATTCATTGTATTCCATTATTCATTATCAAATTAAAAGTGGAACATTAAAAGAAAATATTATATTAAATATAAAATACGCATCAATAGAAATAATCGTGAATTTTTATCAGCTGAAATATTAACAAGAATTACATTTTAACTAGCTTTTAGTTGTTTGTTTTCTCACTGCTAATCGAACAGTTTTAAAAAGTTAATAAGCCGTAGGAATCATATCAATAAGCCAATCGAGCCGTTAGGCTGTGGCTATTAGAAAACAAGTTTTTTTGTATGGGGTTATGGTTGGTGGCTATTATTTATGGAACTCTGTGGGTTATTTAATGCCGAAATCTAAATATTTTGCACGCAATTTTATTTTATTTATTTGAGACAATAACGGTTTTCGTGACACAAGTCGTACAAATTAACCCATAGCTGGGGGAGAGGAAATGAATTCACACCTTTCCATTACACCATCTGCACATTCAAGTATACAGCACCTGGCATTCCCAAGCGGGCACCCATCTAGGTACTAACCAGACTCGACCTTGCTTAACTTCAGTGATTGTACGGGAACTGGTATTTCAAAGTGATGTGTCCATATACCGTGGCCTCTATTAGTGAATGGACCTTCTAGAACATCATATCGAAAGATTTATTTTTTCATTTTGGGTTATTTTTTTATCGATAATGGAATGACGATCCATGGTTTGTGATGAAGAGTAACAGACATGAAAGAAATATTATCTAAAGTATTTGTAATATTTACAGTAAGAGAAGAAATATTATTGAAAATACTTTCAAGACACTTCAAAACATTATTTCATATTCAATGTGAAACAAAAGGCTCATAAAATATTTAAAAATAGAAGAGCTGTCCTGCCTGACAAACCCAACGAATCAAAACATATTATTCTACCCACTACAACGGAAAAGGATTTATTTAAACTCAACATAGAATTTGTCACTACTACATCTAAAACAAACAAAGACTTAATCAATAAAAAACAAAACAACAAGCCAAAATTTGAAGGACGAATTTACTCTATCAAGTGCAGGAATTGCCACAATGAATACATTTGATAAAAGTCAAGAACTTTAAACCAAAGGACACAAAGTGGACATTGTAAAAACAACATACGTAACGCATTGTTTGTTCAACCTAATAAAACTGACCCAATTTTTGGAAGTTACTTTGGTTAAAAGAGAAAATAATCCACTAAACGAAAATGCCTGGAAGTGTCTTGATTGCTAGTTCAGCCACTGTAAATTTGCGTCCAGGCTTTTAAAATATATCATCATTATTGGTAGATTTTCTTTTTTGATACGTCTATAATTCTTGAGATCAAAACTGTGTTTGAACTAGTTTATGATGACAAAATGGATATCATACATAACAATTTATCAAATAAATTAGTTATGCCCAGACATGAGTTCCACCACTTCGATCTCAAAAATGCCACACTTATCTATATGTACAAAACAGAAGATGTGTGTGTGTGTGTGTGTGTGTGTGTGTGTGTGTGTGTGTGTGTGTGTGTGTGTGTGTGTGTGTGTGTGCGTGCGCGCGCTATTTATGCACGTCCACATTTCTCGACTGATTTTGATGAAATTGTACACACATCCCGCAAATTTACCAAAGTCGTCAAGACCAACTTTTCTATCTGCAAAAAGGCTTTGGCAGAAAAATCGATAAAACTAAAGGAGATTAAAACAACACAAAAAAATGCAAGGTAAAGATACACACGAACAAATTTCCGACTTGATGCTTTGATGTTCTTTGTACTTAATAAAAACTCATGTTGCTATGGGTTACGTAGATTGAGTGTTAGTTTTCCTGCGACGTTGACTCTACACAAAAGACTGCAAAAACCTGTGAAAAGTCGGGTTTTTTCTAGAACTTAAAATCAAAAAACTTGAATAACTTCCTCATTTTTTGTGGTGAAAATAAAAGAAATCTTTAATCTTTCTCTGACTTTCCACGACTGATAGATTTCTTTTTCTTTTTGTCTTTCTCTCTCCATGAGGTAGTCGGCCATTTTCTTGTTACAGTTCGCTACCCGAGTAGATTTCTAGTGTAATAAAGCTTCATTCAAGCTATACGGACTCAGCCTTCTTTTACTTCCTCTCAAACCTCTTTTCATAACAATTTATTCCACTAGAAATAATCTATCAGGATGGAAAAATACCTTAAGCCAGAACGCCTAGATCTAGACACGAATCAACCTGACTCAGCCGACACATGGCGACACTGGAAAAGATCCTTCTAAATCTTTCTCGAAGCGTCAGACTCCACTGACAGATAGACTGAAACTGAATCTACTTACCAACCTTGTCTCTCCCACTATCTTCAAACACATCTCCGACGTGGACGATTACGATTCAGCCATGGACGTTCTGGAAGGAGTGTTTGTGCAGCCTAGAAATACCATCTTCTGTAGGCATCTGCTGGCTACTCGTCGTCAACAAACTGACGAGGGTGTAGACCAGTATTTGCAAGCTTTAAAGAAACTCACGAAGGATTGCGAGTTCCAGGCTGTTACAGCAATAGAGGCGAGAGACGAATACATACGAGACGCTTTTATAAACGGAATTTCGTCTCATCACATCAGACAATGACTCCTGGAAAACAAATCACTAGATCTAGGCACTGCTTTTGACCAGGCGCTAACACTTGAGATGGCACAGAACCAATTAACGTCCTACACTCAACAGAACTCTCTAAACGCATCTGTCTCTACTGTTCAAACTGAGGTAACTGATGATGACGATCAGCCTGGGTGCTATGAAGAACATACAATGGCCGCCATCTCTGGACAAAAATGTTTCTTCTGCAGGAATCAGAGACATGATAGAATTAGATGCCTTCTCCGAAACTCAATTTGCAAAAATTGCAAAAAGAAAGGACATTTTGTCCGTGTCTGCAGATCATCTACAGCGGCTGCTATCAACCACGGTGAGTCTATTCTTGCGTCTTCCATTCCATCTTATAATTTCTCAGAGAGTCTATCTTGCTCGACATTGCGTGGAAAAATCAAAGGCAAGTCTCTAAAAATACTTATTGATACTGGCAGCTCAGAAAATTTTATTAATTCTGACGAGGTTAAAAGGCTCGGATTGGCAATCTTGCCAAGTTCAGAAAGAATTTTTATGGCTAGCAGTTCCCATTCATCCTCTACTCTTGGACATTGTATAGTATCCCTCAATCTAAGCGGTAGAAAGTACCGTAATGTCAACTTGTCAGTTATGGCTAACTTATGCTGTGATGTCATTCTTGGGCATAATTTCCTACGTCATCATTCTTCGATAAAAATACTTTTCGGTGGACTGCTTCCACCTCTCACTGTTTGCGGACTAACTGCAATTAATAATGTCCCTTACCCCTCTCTGTTTGCGAAATCTAACTTCTTACTATCATCCAGTAGCAGTAAAATCCAGGAGACATAGACTACCTGACGCTAAATTAATTCATTCAGAAATATCGCGTATGCTGAAGGAAGGAATCATAGAGCCATCTCAATCGCCATGGCGAGCCCAAACACAAGAAGAGACTCGTCGTAGATTATTCCCAGACGATAAATCGGTTCACTCTTCTGGGTGCTTATCCACTTCCTCGGATAGAGGACATGGTAAATGAGATTGCCTTTTATCAGGTATTTAGCACACTTGATCTAACCAGTGCTTATCACCAGGTTGCCATCAAGCCATAAGAACGAAAATATACTGCCTTCGAAGCTGCTGGGTCTCTGTACCAAATTTGTCGAATCCCTTTTGGAGTGACCAATGGAGTAGCAAATTTCCAGCGAGTCATCGATGACATTATCAAGCGAGAATACCTCCGAGGAACCTACGCCTATATCGACAACGTTACTATCTGTAGTCATAACCAGGCAGTACATGACAACAATCTAAAGAAATTTATGAATAGTGTGGCAAAATACGGCCTAACACTGAATAAAAGCAAATGTCATTATTCACTTAGTTCAGTGGACTTGCTTGGGTATACTATGAGCATGGGTTCAGTAAAACCTGACGCTGACAGACTCAAAGAATTGGTGGATCTGCCAGTACCTCAAGACCACACCTCTCTCCGACGAGCAATGGGGATGTTCTCTCACTATTCTATGTGGATATCAAATTTCTCCGAAAAATTACATCCCTTAACTAGAGCTGTCCATTTTCCTCAAACTAAAGTACAAACGGATGCCTTCAAGCAATTAAAGAAAGAGATCGCAAAATCGTCCTTGGTGGCTATAGACTCTACTCTACCTTTTGCGATTGAGACTGATGCGTCAGAACATGATATTTCTGCCTCTATAACCCAAAACCGTCGCTTTCTTTTCACGAACTTTAAATTCTGCAGAGCAAAAGCACTCATCAGTTGAAAAGGAGGCCTATAAGAATAAACATGCTGTCACACTATTTGGGTTGCTGGTAATTAATAATTAATAATAATAATAATAATGGCGACTTGAAATATCAACGAAAACGAGATAATAATGAATAACTTAGCTTGAAAAATGTTAAAAAATATAAAGAACGACAGACCATAATAAATCGTTCCCAGAGAATCAAGATTTATACAATAGACCAGATGGCCGTCTGAAGGCAATGCTCAGTTTGTGCGAACAGGTCAAGTATTGACAGTCTTCGTCTAACAATTCCCGGATCTGCAGTGAGAAGAATTGCGTTAAACTAAATGAATTTATTTTGCCAAGATGTCGGAATGGAAACGATAAATTGAACACCCGCAAAATGATGACATTTGGCTGAACAATCTGTTACCATAATAGGAATTGCAATAATTTCCCTGGGAAAGTGTCTCTTGGGTCAAAGGCGAGAAAGCCAATTGTCGTGTCAATTCACTTATGAGATAACAGTATTTGAAATCTTGATTTTTTTAATTAATCTTCGACCGAATGCTAGACGTGACGGGCGTAGAAGAGCGATCAAGGAAGATGAGGGGCTCCCTGCACACACTGAAGAGTAGCAGGCATAGACGAGACATTAAGGCGGTCAAAGGAGCCGCCAAATGGGAAACACTGGTGGGAGATGATAATAAGATAAAGTGGAAGTAAGCAGGCGGAGCGATACCTGCACCTAACTCCCATGAGAAAAAGAGAATTCCCCATAATTATGAATTAATTTAATTTGTCAGGATCAAAAACAATGGATTTTACTGGAAATCAGAGGATTCACCGAAACAGCCTTGAGCCAAACTTACTAAATCAGTAAAACAAATTTCGCAAATTCCGCAAGCTAAAACATACCAGCTTACCCAAGTGTTGCGTCCAATTTAGGAATGGGTTGGGTCGACAAACACAACTACTAATGAACCATTGTACGCAGTATTGATATAAAAATACTAATTATTTTTATATATATTTCGAGTGTTGTTTTTTGGCCGGGGGTTAAATGCCACCGCCGAATGCAGGAGTGTGTAATCCTTGTTTCTATTTTACTTCCGGTAGTAAAAAAACAAAGTATCAATCAGAAGAAAAAGATATTTAATGTTTAAGATAAAATGCGTGTGTGCATGTTGCATGTGCAGCTGTTTGCAAATTTCAATTCAACATCTAAATTTTAATCTAAAGCATAGAAAGAAAATCTTAACCATCGATTTATTGTTTCAAAAAGATCTTTATTTTTAAAACGGCTTTTAAATTCAGCCATTATTCCCAAATTCTCCAAATAAATAGGTTTAACTTTTTCAATTGACCAATATAGAACTTTAATGTTGTTTTCTATGCTTTATAAATTCTGTTCTTGATTACATATTTTTATCGTTTCAGGTTCCCTCCAGCATGATGCCGGCGAGGGTGATTAGCCACCATTTTCAAATCAAGGGTCAAGCATGACCTATCTTCTTTATTCTCATCATCTTTACTTCCTACTTCCCACTATTCTTTCACACATCATTCAGTAATCCTCTACTTTGAGTGGCTCTTGTGCCTTTTACTGTATGAGTATTAGTTGAAATAACTGTAACATGGTAGATTTGTAGCTGATTGAACATTTGTGATATTTTTGCCTAATCTGGATTCGTATAATCGGGATATTCTCCAATCCTATACTATTTCCTTTCTCGCCTGCCTGTGTCTTCTCTCCCCGTGTGGGTCAGCACCCCCTTCCCCTCCGCTCTCTCTCTCTCTTTCTCTCTCTCTCGTGCGCGCGTGCAGTGGCTTCTCCCTCCGTCTCCCTGTAACCTCTCTCTGTCTTCTCTGTTTTTCTCTCGCTATTTTTGTCTCTCTGTATCTCTCACTCTGTTTTTCTATCTCTTTCTCTTTCTTTCACTTGATCTATCTGTATCTTTTCTCTCTTGTTCTCTCTTTCTTCTCAATTTCACACTCTCTGTGTCTTTTCTATCTCTTCCACTCGTACAACTTTCAGCGACACACCGACAAAAGAACAGTGACTGAAACTAGAATAAAAACAGAGATGAGGATATTAGTCACCACACTAATTAAAAGCATAACAATTCATCAGAACAGAATTTCAAGATTTTCTTTTAAAACAGAAAACTTTGTATTTTATTCTTGAAAATCATAGATTTGATTTATCATTAATTTTTGAAGATGATTTATTCACAAACTCTACAATGAATATATAAATCATGTACTGTTTATATTTGGCACAGTGTTATTTCTCCTTTTCTCTTGTCTTCTCTCGCTATCTCTTTCACAACCTATCTCTCTCTCACCCTCTCTCTCTCTCAATCCCCTTCACTCACTCTCTCTCTCCCTCTCTCTCTCTCTCTCTCTGTCTCTCTGTCTCTCTCTCTCTCTCTCTCTCTCTCTCTTTTCTCCCAGGAAGGCCGGAGCGCACAATATGTATGCTTTAAGAAATTCTAAAAATGTATTCTCTTCAAGTAAAGTGTCAATTATTACCTATCTTTTTATCCTCTTTATTTTTACTTCTTACTTTTATATCAAACCTTATTCACTCATCCTCTACTTTGAGTGGCTCTTGGGAATTGTAATGGGTAAATAATAAATAAATATATAAATCATGCAGTGTTTAATTGTGTGTACAGTGTTTTCATTTTCTTCTCTCTCTCAGTATTCCTGCTTTTTGTGTAAATAACTTTTTATTTCTAATAAAAACTGTTACCCAACACCAACCAGACTGTGTCGGTTCGAAGATGGAAACTTTCAGCAAATATTTGCGTCTCAAAGTAGGAATCGTATGAAAAGATATTTCAGAACAAAGGAATCTTTTTCAGAAAGTAAAACTTCAATCGAATGAGCATTTACATCAAGGAATACAGCACTACCATATATCCAACATGTGGTGAGGAGTATCATTTACAGTAAGTTTCAAGTCTTTCCATATTTGTGAGGAGATTGTCCATATAGGAGGACTGATATTACAGAACAGTTCAATACTTTTTGCTAATGATTTAGGTTTCTGTTTCTTAATACTTTGCTTAGCTTTTGTAAGGCATCTTTCGCTATACAAATATACCTTCGGATATCATTGTCCCAATTTCCATCCTCTGTTCCGACACATGAAGTGATTATTAGACTCCAATGTTATTTCTGAAGTAAACTGTCGTTGGACAAATCCCCATTCAATACGAACTCAATACTTCGTACCAACAGCAACGGAGGAAGGCAGTGATAAAATGGGAGGAGTAACAAACCTTATTCATGCCAGTCATAACAACAGATTAATTCATTCCTTACATGAATCAGGTCAGCAAAAAGAAGAAATGGCGATTCTATTACGTGCAGTTGAGGAAATGAAAATGCAAATGAAACACCTTCGTAGGCGCTCACGTAGTTTCTCTCAATCTAAGCATGCTGTAACTGATCGCCGAAAAATTTCCACCCTACATATTGATGTGAACGTTTTATCTAGGAAATACATTGTGAAAACTATAAACCAACAGCAAATATATGTCCAGTATCCTTAATCCGAAATCTTTGGGTCTAGCTGTTTTTCAGTTTTTCGACCTTTACCGATTATAGAATAACTAAGGTCAGGACACAAAAACAAAACGAAAATATAACTGACACGAATTTTTTATAGGAAAATACACTAATAATGTAGTCTTGGGATAATAATATTCTATAAACACATGCCGTTGGAAAATTTATTTCTAAAATGTATATTAGCCAAAACTTAAATGTCATCTGAATCTCTCTGGAGCTCCCTTGTTACCCGTTACACCTCTAGAGAGTCTTCTGTCAAAATATCCAGACTTTCACCGCGGCGATGTTACAGAAGGAAGATCATTGGTGTCCCGATGGTCGTTGCTCCGAAGGACATGCGTGTTTGATGTTGACTCCTACGATGACGTTGCGTTCCGATGACGAACCTTTTTAAACATTTCTGTGAGTGTCGTCTGCTTCATCAACTTCGGTTTCTCGATCAGCAATCTCTCTTTAAATGAATAAACTGGCATAATTTTCCGCCCACTGATACATTTGCGTTTTTCAAGCCCTGTAATTAACTGGTCACACACCTTAACCAGATTGTCTTTCTGTATTTTTTCGCCAGTTTTCACAATGTATATTGCTCAAAAGAGGAAATAGATAAACGAAATATATTTCAGACAAACACACCAACAAGGAAAACACTTTCCAAACACAAACTATGAATCTCCGACACAAACTCAAAAACATCAAATGGACACATCGTGTCTTAGATGTGTAGGGAGTTGCTATGCCGTTAAACAAACAAATCTATTAATCAACCAATCTTAGAGGGATAGGGCGTATGTAAATATATAAAAGGACATTGAAATCAACACACAGCGGTTTTTTAAGCAAAAGCTAAATATGTGAGTGGTGTGGATGATGGCTCAGAATGAGAAATCCGAGAGGCAATTTCGAAATCTGTTAAATATCCTTGCATTCACTATCACGCATATACATTTGGGAAGGTACGAATACATCTCCTCTTCAGTTATTGGTTAAATAGTATAACGAAAAGGAAATAGTTATTCTCAAAAAGTCTAATCATTCAATATCAACTTGAAAAAAATAAAATTACTCTTAAACTTACTGTTAAAACGAAGATATGTTGTTATTTAAGGTATTGAAATATTTAAAGATAAACTGATAGACTACCTAAAATAATATTTTTTTTACGTGCGACATATCTGTAAAAATTACGTGAGAAATATAACGTGAATGATTTCTTTATATATGTTAGGGTCCAATCCCTTGAACCACGGTGATGATCCAAGGCAGAACCAATAAAGATGAACTCGAACACAGATAATTTTGTGTATGGACGTCCATGTTTGCAAAAATCGACACAAGAAAAATCAAAATCCTTTATAAAATGCTGGGTTCGCTGAATTATAGTAAACATTTCCTTTGATGATTAGTAAATATAGTATTGAATAATAATAATATAAAACAATGGTGTCCAAAATCTTTTCAAAGAGGGCCAGATTTGATGAGGTGAATATGGGTGAGGTTCAACCATATTGCTTGGAATTCTCTGAACCATTAAAATTAAATCCAAATGAACTATCTTATGAAAATTTTATTGCCAATGGCATATTTTCGCTTCTTCGCATGGGTGACAAATAAATTTTAAAAGATCTTACCAAAATGAGTCAGCTGCCATATCTGAAGCCCATATAAGATGTAATAAAATATGTCTGAGAAAAAAGAACTTACAAGACGCTATAATATATCTCAGGTTAATCTTAAGTATTACATATTACTTGTAATTAATGATGTCTGCTAAATTTTAGGTTCAAATCCTCTCAATAGGGACATACGACTAACATTCATCTTATTAAGAAGCAGAAAACATTAAGTGACACCAGCCAAAGTGTCCAAATATATTTATAACTGATCTTGAACAACACAAAACAAATTTAATTCACTAAGATTTTAGACTCTATTCATCTTAGATGAGCAAAACAAATAACTTGCTTGCATTAATGTGAAGGGTGATCTGGACTGTAGTATGTAGGCCAGGTCTGGTTCAAAGGCAGTGAACCCGTTCAAAGGCAGTGATTTTAGAAATTGACTGGAAAAAGACAGAGTCAAGATAACACCGCCAGAGGACGACCACAAGGTACTGCTGCCATCTTTTGGTAAAAGATGAAATTATATTTCTTACATATCCTGATTGATAATACTGACGGGCAGTAAGTGTTATATTCTATGAGGAAGGAAATCATATGAAACTTGACCGCTGTCCAGACTTTGGACATGATTGATATGAAATAACTGCAACAAATTAAATTTTGAATTTTAAAGATTTAAGACGTTATAAATTATTCTAATTAAATTTTGTTTAAAAATAATTCTTGTAATAATTCACTATTTATCGATTTTTTTCTTTTTTTTGCTTAAGCTTTTCTGATGAAATAATGTTTAAGTTTCATTGCATTTTTATTTTACTATTCAGAGAATGTTTCGGTTTAAAAAGAAAATTGATGATTTAAATTCTCGAAAGATTTCTTCACATAATTAATATAATATGAAGCTGAAAAATAAATAAATTTCCTGAAATTAAAGAATATATTTTTCAACGCAAAATTGACGCCAAAATTTCCTATTTTAATTCATAGTCACGCGCTGACGCAAGATAACTAAATTTTAACCACAATTTCGAACGTTCTACAAAGAATCGAAAACTATAATTTAATAATAAGAAACATATTTTGTTCTTTCCTCTTAATGATAACATAAACATTTTGACGATAAGACTTTGTTTTTATTCATATTGGGGCAGTTCTCATCATGGATACTCATGTATTAGCGAATATTTCGAGGTATATATATATATATATATATATATATATATGAATATATATGTGTGTGTGCGTATGTTTATCAATATATATATAATCAATATATATATATGTACAGACATAAACAGAAACACACACAGACACACACACAGAGACACAAATATATATATATATCGATAAATATACATCAAAAATATGATAAAATATTTTTAAGGTATGTTAGATTTTTAGAGTAAAAAATGTCCACCATCATGGATAGGGATTATATAGAAATTTTCTATGGTTGTTTTATCCGTTCAATGAAGCAGATGTTAAACGATAACTGATTTTTGTTTTGAATATGAGTCAACGCCATATGGAATAGGGGCGTAGTGATATAAGCGAATAAGTGAAACAGATAAGGGTTTATAACCTGAACACACCTATGCTAATTAACGTCATTTATTCATGAGCAGAAAAAAACTTTTCTCTTGAGTTAATTTTTTTAAGTTTACAACCAAACTGTCAATGAAGAAACCATGGATATCTTATTTATCCTCAAAGTCGGAACATTAATTGTTTTACTTCTGCCTTACATGTCAGAAGGTAAGTAAAGATGTTTTTACTTTTTTACTTTTTGTCAGATTATTTACATCATGTTAATGATCTATTTTCATCATCTCGTTAGATATTTTTATATATATTTTTATTCTGTTATCGTTTAACAGATTAAATGTTCGTTTGTCTCCTGTTTTGCCTCTGTCGGGTCATTTTTCTTGTTGTGCTGAAATTAGATGGCTTGCTTGTATTTGATGTGCTTAAGCGTCAAATGCAAGACAAGGGCGCCTGCTTAGGGATACGGGATCCTTAACAGTGGGTATGGCTACAATCCTTGAAACTCACTTCACCTACTATAAGGACCGCTATGGCTTCTCTCTATTTTGGGATAACGCTTCTCGGGTGGAGAATTAATAATAGATTAATAATAT
The DNA here is from genome assembly GCA_964036315.1 of Acanthosepion esculentum. NCBI lineage: Eukaryota > Metazoa > Mollusca > Cephalopoda > Sepiida > Sepiidae > Acanthosepion > Acanthosepion esculentum. The sequence goes on along the minus strand of OZ038485.1, from coordinate 108,922,818 downwards.
TAATATTTTTTTCTTTTATTTTATATTCATATTATTTTTTCCATTTTCTCCTAATTTATTTATTTGTTTTTGTTTTGTGCAAATAATGTCATGCGTTAACACTAAGTTATACTAATCTGTTTTTCTTTTTTTAATTATTTTTAATTAACTGCAGTATGCCTATATATGTTAATTTGTTCTTCATTTCCTCTTTCTCCCCTTTTTTCCTCCACCCCCACTTCTCCATTTGCTTTCTTTTATATCTTAACTCTTTCTTCATTTTTTCTCTTTGCCATTTTTCCCTGTGAGATGACTTATTAAATAGGTCAAATGTCTGGTCCTTACCCCCTCCCTTACTCTTAATTATCTTAATAACGATAGATTTAAAATTATTCCTCTCAATCCCCTCCTTCTCTAATTTCGACCATATCTCTCGTCCTCATCCTTCACCTCTGTATCACCTCATATCAACTTAAGTCTAACCCTCAAAAGCTGGTATAAAAATAATATGTAAAATTTAAACGATTGTCTTTTATGCTTGGAAATGTAATCTGTGGAACCAGGAAAAATCACTTTCCTAGGGAAATAAAATATAATCAATGGACCCTTAATTCTGTCTGTTTTTTTTTTTTACTTAAATTAATTAATCTGGTTTTACATTGAGCTCTCTGGATTACATCCTCCTTGGGATTATCCATGCTGATTACCAAACATTTCATCACCTATATATATATATATATATATATATATATATATATATATAGTGTTGTAGTGAAAGACACCTGGTCTAGAGAATAGACTCCCCCACCTATTATAGGTAGTCGAGGGGAGAGTAAATTATCACCGACCACAATTCGATTACTCTGCGTAACAATTATTTACAAGTTCCTAACGTTTCTGTACGTTTACCTCATTTAGGACGCATTTAGTCCGACTACAAGTTCTATTGTGGAAATAACACCACAACAAATATATATATATATATATATATATATATATATATATATATATATATATATATATATATATATATATATATATATATATATATATATATGGCGAGGAAATGCATTTGTGCTGAGAATATTTCCGCAAGTTTGGTGTTTATGTGTTTTCCGTTTGCGTCTTTCCTTCTTACAGGTCAGTCTGTAACATTGAACATGCCTTCATACAACACTTTGAACTCAAGGAATATGAGAATAACATGTGAATTTCAAACAGATGATCTGTTTACACGTATACATTTACTCAGTGGGAATAAAGATGTTGTGGTTAACTACATGTTTAAGGAAAATCAATTTAAAATGGTTCCAGATAGAAACATTCGTCTTGAGATCGAGTCTGGTACAACAATTGAAAGAGGTTCTTTGACTTTTGTCTTTTCTCAAATCATCTGTCCTGACTTTACATGGTACGTTTGCCGTGGGGGTGGAACGAGTAATGGTATTTCTGTGGATTCTACAAACACAACATTACAAAGTAAGTATCACTCTTAACATTTCTCTTAAAGAAGATTTGGCGCAGTAATTGGATATGAAAGTGGAAATATTAAGATGTGAATGAGATATGTAGAAATGTAAATTAGCATTTGACAAAAAGTTTATATAGTTATAAATGATCCTGATAAGGGAAATGAAACGTCTGTAGATTTTACATGTTAATGGTTGCATATTGGTTACAGGAAATCCTGAGAGGAAATGTAGTTCTATTGGGTCTACAATGATATTACTGAAACAATTTAAAATTGATTTGTTTCCCTTTCAGTTTCACCAGCAATTGATAGCCTCATGAAAACATCATTATCTGACCTTGTTGTCAATCAGATATCCTCCTTTGTGTGCAGAGGAACTGTCCGAAAAGAAGGTCCTTTTTCTCTGCAATGGTATCGAAGAACTCTCACAACTTCCAGCCAGCTTCAAGTTGACCCAGCAAGAGTAATTGGCCAAAATGAATGCAGCCGTAGCATTTCAAGTTCGCTTAATTACAATGTAAGTGAGACTGATGTGCCGAACCTTGTTCTCTGGTGTCGAATAGAAAGTGGACAAAGAATTGATAAAATGGTGAACTTCACTGTTCAAGGTAAAGTACATTTTTGTATATGGAAAGCGGTTTTCAATCTTCATATCAACATTTATATTTTAGTCATAATTATACAACGAAAATCTGAGCCTTTGATTCATTCTCTTTCCAAAACAGTTTTATTTCTATTCTAAGTTAGCCATTTTGTTCAAATTCTCATTTTGTTTTTGTTTTTTAAGACTGATAACATATTAAAAATACGTTTAGCCAATTAATTTAACCATATGTAATAATTTAAACTTTATTTTCTGTAATACGTTTATGAATAGGTTTTGAAACTCTGATGAGGATTGAAGTCGCAAGACAACGGTTATGGTCTGCTAAGCCTGATTTCATTACCTGTAACCCTAATCAATGGTAATAACATATGGTCAATGGGGGAAGACTATTGTTGGTCAGAGATGAATATGATGTCTAGTTTTATATTGGAAATATTTATTGGAAAAATGCGCTATTCAGTATGGAAGTTTCTGGTAACATTGAAGCAAAGTAAGTAGTGTTTTTACAGAATTATTTGGCCTGACTTGCGAGCTACATCTATTTGATACTGAGGCATTGATACCCACCGTAAAATCGAGTATTAATTATTAAAAAAAAATCTGCTCTTGGACCATTAATGCCTGTCATCCCCCCAAATGGGACAGTGTCTATTAAAGGAAGATCTCTTATAAAACTATGACGGATCTATTAGTGCAAATAAGATCATATCTGCTGAGGAGATAAGACAAAAAGCTTAATAAAGTCTGCCATTGTGTCGAACAAATGCATTGACATAATCAATCAGGAAACTTTTTATTTGTCTTCATTTTGATCCTAATATTTCCGTTCTGTCTGAATGTGACGTCTATTGAAGTTTTATAATAAACTTTTGCATAGTTTTTAAGAATATAAGCGGCTAAGTACATGAAAAACGAACAGGTTAACTGACATTCAGATTCATTTCTTGTAAACCTGTTCTGTTAACAGGAATAAAGAAAAGCAGAGAAATGAATGCTTGTTTTAAATAGACTTTTTGTTTTAATAAATAGTGTCAGTTCTTAATTGAGAATTAAAACCCATCATCTTTGATTGCCTTTCTGTATTTTGGCGAAAAAATCAAATTTCTGAATCTGCTTTTATAAAAGAAAAAAGAAGCAAAATCCAGGATGACTTAAAAATATATTCTTATTGAAGAACAGAGTCTGAAATTAGAATAAGAACAAAGATGAGGATATTAGTCACCACAAAAATTAATAGCATAACAATTCTTCAGAACAGAATTTCAAGATTTTATTTTAAAACAGAAATCTTTGTACTTGATTCTTGAAACTTATAGATTTATTTTTTCATCAATGAACCGTATGAACTCATTTTTCTTATTTTTCAAACTTAATAACCCCCTTATGTCTTAGTGGCTTTACTACCTTGCTTGGAGTGAAATGATTAAAAAAAGATAATGTACTGTTTATTATTTGTACATTGGTTTTTCTTGTGTCTTCTCTCCTCCTCTGCCTTCCTCCTTTCTTGTCAGCGTCTTCTCTCTCTCTCTCTCTCTCTCTCTCTCTCTCTATATATATATATATATATATATATATATATATATATATATATATATATATATATATATATATATATATATATATATCTGCACATGTTTGCCGTCGGCCCATAGTCAACTCCCAGGCGCGGCGCGAAGCTGTAATGTTTCTTCCACTGGCGTTTTGGGGTTGACTCTTAGTCGCTGCCACCAGCCTGTGTCCCAGTCGATCGGTGGTCGTCGCTACTCGGCGAAATCCCCTGGTCAGGATACCAATATGGGACACTGGCCCGTCCAGGGTCGAATTCTGGTCGTCGATGTTAACGGCTTCACCAGCTGTACCGGTTCAATACCAGCTCTAACGTTCCCAGCTCACTTGCAACGTCTGGTTACTGGAGTAACTGCTTCGATCTCAAGTCTAACCTACCCACGTTGCGACTTTGATCTTAGGTAGACGAGATCAATCAGGCGTCGGGCCATATTGTAAGCTGAATCCAAACTGAAGGTGGTATCGCACAAGCGTAAAGAAAAAAGAAGTAAATAAAAGAAAAACCCAAGAAGTTCAAGTATGTTAAGAAATAAAAAAATTAACTTTATTCTTCTGTTATATACAGGAGTGTGTTTTTCTCCCAGCCCGTTTTCTACGAAATGTGACACTTCTATGTTTCAAGCAAGTTGGTATCTTAAGTCAACTGATTTAGATCTTAGGTGTTGGCTTGGCTTCGTTCGGCAGTATAACTTGCTATTGGTAAGATAGGCGAAATCGGAGGTCGTGGAATCTCTCGGTTAACTTATGCTAGGCAGCACTCTGGTCTGACTCTAACTGGAACTCTCTGGATCTCTGAACAGGAACTAACTGTCGAACGACACGAGGACATTCGTGTATATGGGTACTGACCAAAACCCGGTGTGGGGCCAGACGCGGCCTGGGGTTCTCGGTAAATCTCGATTTCTAACAAGAATCCTATTTGTCGTCAGGCCAGGAAAATTGACTACTTCCCATTCTTGGAAAATTAAACACTTTCCATTTCGGTGGCGGGGGGGGGGTCTCAAATGCCAAAATTTTATAATAACCACACTGCCCTTCCCCGCCGGTACTCGGGGAAAGAAAAATAAATGATATCTTGGAAAGATAATTAATATTGATTCTCCCTGCCCTGTATCGGCGATCGTCTCAAGCCGAATTTTTGATGACCGCCATGTGGTCTGGCCGATATCTTAATATTTGCTTTTCTTCCTATCTCCCTCGGCAAGCCATTAATCAACTTGACAAAACCTCACATATTGCTTTTTCCACGGGTTTACTGTCTTTTATGAAAAGTATCTTTTTCGTAAATCGAATAAAATCTTTTTTTTAACATCGATCAGTCTATCTTCCGGGATATCTCTTTTTTTGCCTTAAGTATTTCTTGTTTTAATTTCTATGGTTAATTAGCCAATTACCATAGCTAAATAGTGTCACACATCTCTCTCTGTGATTTCAAACACTTTCCATCTTTGACATTCCTCTCAATCTGTCTGTAACTTTCTCTCGCCTCTCTCTCTCTCTCTCTCTTTCTCTCTCTCTCTCTCTCTCTCTCTTTGCCTCTACTGTATGCATTTTCTGTATTTGTGACTGAGTAAACTATAACTGCAGTATTACCGTGTTAATCTATAATTAGATAATGACTGTATTCCGTAATTCCTACTACATTTGCTTTCACACTTGATGTTGCAATTTCTAAATTTGAGAGGAAATAAAAAATTTACAATTTGTAAATTTATGACCTGAATGAATTCAAAAATGCCTTTATTTAATGCAGCCAAAAATGTATTTTTCTTTTCGATATTTTTTCTTTATTTTAATTGTTACTCCACCTGATACGATGTGCTCAGGAGTCAATCTCTTACTCAGCTGTAGATTCTAAAATTTAGTCACTAGCGATATTGGTATATATTTGTGGTTTATTTTTGTTTTAATATTATTTGTAATATAATTATTTTTGTTTTTAATATTATTTGTAACATAATAATTACAAAACTCCTTTTACGCAACAACCTGTTAAAGGTAATTTCGAATCTGCCTTGTAAACTCTGACGTAATCTTTTTGGATGATTTTTTTATGTCTATACTTGTTTCATGTTCGAGATTTGTACAGAGACAAGAATGCAAATGACGATAGTTCCTTCATTGGCTCAAAATAACATTTGCATCATGGATTATTATTTGATCAATCCAAATCTGTTTATGTTCAATTAATTAATATTATTCACGTCCATCTTAGTTTTATTTTTCTACATATTGGAGGATAGAAGAAGATGCCTTTCAAAGGCTAAGCAAAGTATTAAGAAACAGAATAATTTCGTCAGAAACAAAGAACTGTTAAGTAATATCAGTTCTATATGGCAGTGAATATTAGACAATCTCCTCACAGATGAAGAAAAGACTTGAAGCAACAGAAATGTGTCTCTACAGGAAGATGCTGAGAATACTTTGGACAAATATGCGAGCAACGATGAAGTTTTAGAGAAAATGAAAACAAAAATGACACTTTCAAAACAAATGTCCGTACACACACATACACACACACACACACACACACACACACATTCCCCCACACGCACACAAATCTCAGTATACACACAAATCTCCACACGAACAGACACATAAATCTCCAGATATACACACACACAAATCTCCATACGCATACACACATAAATCTCCATATATATATATGCGCACACAAATCTCCATATACACACACACAGACACACACACAAATACAAATCTCCATATATACACACACACAAATCTCCATACACAAACACAACCACATACAAGCAAAGAGAGAGTGAGAATATTTGTGTGTCATAGTATTTATCATGTGTGTTTATGTCTGTCTCTGTGTGTCTGTATCTCTTTATGTGTTTCTACCTGTCTGTACCTGCGTGCGTTTGTGCGTGTCTGACCCTGCATATCTATGCGTGTGTGTCTGTATCTGAATGTGTATGTGTCTGTCTCGCTTCGTACATTTGCCTCTCTGCCCTCTTTTTCTCTTCTGTCTGTGTTTTTTTGTCTTTGCTGATTTTCTCTTTCCTTTACATTACAGGTGCAACTGTAACATTGAAGATGCCATCATACGCAACTTTGAACTCAGTGAACCTGAGAATAACATGTGAATTTGCAAATGATGATCAGCTTGCGATGATAACATTGCTCAGTGGGAATAAAGCCACTGAGGAAACTTACGTAGTTCCAAGTTATAAGTTTAAAATAAGTTCCGATACTTTTGTCTCTCTATCGGCCAACGATGACGCATCTTCGCAAAGACGTTCTGTGATATTTGTCCTTTCTCAAGTCAAGTGTGATGATTTTACATGGTACGTGTGTCGTGGAATTATAGCTAAAAATGGTCTTCCTGTAGATTCTAAGAACATCACATTACAAGGTAAGAATCATTCAAAATATTTCTGGCACAATAATAAGGTGAAAGTGAAAATATTAAGATGAGAATGAGATATGGTGGAATATAAATCAGCATTTGGCAAACAGTTTAAATATCAAAATGATGCTGCTCAAAGAAATTATATTTTTGTAGATATTACATGTTAAATGTTTCGTATTGGAAAAAAGAATATTATGTGAGGAAATATAATTAACTGGATCAGGTTTTGTTATTAAAACAATTAAAATTACTTTCTTTGTTTCCTTTTCAGCATTGCCAGCAATTGCTAACCTCATGAAAACATCCATTGAGCTAGTTCCCAATCAGATATCTACATTTACGTGCACAGGAACCATTCAAAAAGAAGGTCCCTTTTCTGTGAAATGGTATCGAAAAAGTCTCACAAGTTTCAGCCAGCTTCAAGATGACCAAGCAAAAATAATTGGCCAAAATGAATGCAACCGTAGTATTATAAGCTTACTGAATTACAATGTAAGCAAAACTGATGGACCGAACCTTGTTCTCTCTTGCCAAATACAAAGTGGGAAAAACATCGTTCATAAAATGAAGAAATTTGCTGTTCAGGGTAAAGTATATTTTATTTATGTGTGTGTAGATGAGTGGGAATCCGTTTTTAAATTTAAAAATCAACATTTAAATTTGAATCTCAGTTATACAAACAAGAAAATCTGAAACTTTCATTTGCTCTCTTTCCAAAGCGACTTTATTTTTATTTTAATTTTGTCATTTCCGTTTTATTTATGTCCCGGGTCCCGTTAGGTCATTGGCCATGATGGACCTCCACAACTTCCTCTCCTTGATAGCTCTTAATAAATTCTGTCTTTCTTTGATTTCTCCTAAACTTGTTCCGACATTTATTTACTCAAACTCATTAAATACGCGACGTATTATTTTCCGCTGTCCCTCTTGCTTTGAAATGTCTTGTGAGTATCAAACTTTCCTAGCTCTCTTTCCTCATTACGTGTCATGAAAAATTCAATTGTCTCTTCTTTTTGTTTCCATTTTCTTTAAAGCTTCGTTGTTGCTCACATATTCGGTCCATGCTATCCTCAGTATCCTTCTGTAGAAACATATTTCATTGCTCATCTTCATCTTTGAGGAAATTGTATAGCATTCACTGCCGTATAGGAGGGATAAACACGTAACAGTTCAATACTCTTTTCTTTGTTTCTAATGAAGTTTTTTTCTGTTTCTTAATACTCTGCTTAGCTTCTGAAATGCATCTTCGGCTATCCCAATGAGCCTTCGGATTTTAGTATCGCATTTCCGGTCCTCTATTAAAACATTTCCCAGATATTGTAAATAATAATAATTTTTATACTGGTTTCATTTTGGTATCTCCGATTTGTAATTTTCATTTTGGTATGAACCTTTGGCTAATTTCCATGTATTCTGTCTTTTTTAAGTTGATATTTAATCCTTTCTTCTCGCTTTCCATCACGAAAATGGAATGTCTGGCTAATCTAATATTTGTCCCTCAAATTTCATTTGTTTAACACATTGTTACAACAGAACATAGAAAGTTTTTTTTTTGTCTAAAACACCTTTAATATAAGCAATTTCAGAATTCGCCATTACGATCTTTTTCCGTACATAGGAGTGGAAAAAAAAGAACTCCGATGCACATTTCAACTCGGGATCAGGACAATACCAGATACCGAGTATCTTGCATGACCAATCCATCTAACCATCTAAAGGGGTAGATATTTTTAATTAAGTCTTTCTTTCGGAAACCATCCTCTAGGACTATTATGCATTACGTCAATGTTGTATCTTACTGGAAAATAACCAGGCAAAATAATATCAAGCAATGCATGTAGCATTCTGTCTCCAAGACAAGAAAGGAGAAAAATATAAGAGAAATCCAACTCATTTGATCTGTCCGAAAGAATTCCCAGCATGCATCTGTACGATTTGTTTATGAATTTGGGGATTTTTCTGCAATAATTCCTCTGAACTGGAACTAACACTAATAGACCAAATGTAAAGAAAATTTGATACTTTTGTCTTCATTTTATTATTTTCAGCCATTTTCCTAGTGAGGACAATTCTTCTTCGAATTTTGTATATTTTCACGGTTTTCCCATTTGAATTTTCTGATGGATCTTAATTCTTAAGTTAATGGTTGAATACGCTCATGACAAGTTCTACGACACCAGAATATCCGTAGAAATAACCATATCGCTTCGTTAAATATTTGAGCTTAACAACTATGAACAAAATATTGCAATAACAATCATCAATGCGAATGTCTAGTCATTATTCGGTAAGTAAAAATATTTGAATCTGGTCACTTTTTCCATTACACTGAAACAGACGATTAACACTTCTTTCTTTCATTTACTCACTGAAACCAATTATCGTCCCTGATATATATTTTTTCCATTTTTTTCACGCTATCAAAACGGAATAGTCTATTAAATAATAGACTATTGAGGAGGTACTGGCAAGGTGTAACATGGTTGTCAGCAAAAGCAACGGCTCAATATTAAAATTAAAAATACCAAACTCAGACAAGTACTGAAATGTAAATATCTGGGAATACAATTCCGCCAAAAATCTCTCTGTGCCTTTCCAGACATATCACGTGACCACGTTGTTTATAAATACTTTGACACAAGTTCGTTCTTCCTCTTTTGGCATCTCTTTGCCTTCTCTGACATACAATATGTAGTAACTAAAGAACTTGCGTTTCGTCTTTTATGGGCAAACGCCATGAAACGACCTCACACACGCACAAATATATAAAATGAAGAGTGTTTGTTTGTTATAAAAACAGTTTTTGTGCTGTTTCGCTTGGTTTCTTTTTGTTTGCTTACACATTTGTAAAGTAATAAAATGTACGGGTTGAATTAGGCCGTCAATACCGCCAGAAATTGATTCCCAATGATAAATAAAATAATAATTATTATAATTACAATCAGAATAATAACATCATAGTGAACAAGAACTAACAATTGACGGACTATCGTGAATAGTTAGTATCACATGATCTCCAGCGATAAACACAAGATAACAATCGTAGGAAAACTTTATAATAATGATTTCATTTCCTTTAAAAGTATTTCATACAATTGTTACTCCTGTTCTCCATTAATAACATCGCATCGGCGATAAACTAAATATTGAGAAATAAATAAATAGATACGATCTCAAACATTTGAATATAAATATTCTCTCTTATTTATAATGAGTTACAATCAAGAGTGTACTCTCAAATTGTTAATAGCAAATTTCGAATGGTAGAAAGCATGGCAGTTCGGAATGAGAAATCAGAGAGCCGAGTTCGAATTCTAGTCGACATCGTGACATTCACTTGGAAAATGTATGTCTTTCCCTAACTGTGATTTAAATACTTACACCTGGAAAAAGTATTGTTATTCCTAAAAAAAAATTCTTGATGCTATATTCACATGCAAAACACAATTTACAAGGTAAAATATATTTCAACCTTAAATAACCTATAAAGGTTTGGTAAGCCGTAAAATACAGACGAATTTATCGACAGAAACGTGAATTAAACATTCAAATAATGGCTTTATTCCAAAATGAAATAACTCATATCGTGCATTTATTATATTAATAGTCTAAGGGAGGTAACTCAAAATATTTTAAATTTAGGTAAATTCTGATTTTAGTGTAATATTAATGTGAAATGTCATATGACACTTAATTTATTAAACCCGACAGAATTATTAAATAAGCAACAAACAGGAAAATGTTTATTTAGTTTCATCCAAATGAAGCTAAAATATAAACTAATTTCTTTTCTGATAGAATAAAATAAAAGCGAAACTTAATCTACTTCGACTTCAGAAATCATCCATTCATTGTATTCCATTATTCATTATCAAATTAAAAGTGGAACATTAAAAGAAAATATTATATTAAATATAAAATACGCATCAATAGAAATAATCGTGAATTTTTATCAGATGAAATATGAACAAGAATTACATTTTAACTAGCTTTTAGTTGTTTGTTTTCTCACTGCTAATCGAACAGTTTTTAAAAGTTAATAAGCCGTAGGAATCATATCAATAAGCCAATCGAGCCGTTAGGCTGTGGCTATTAGAAAACAAGTTTTTTTGTATGGGGTTATGGTTGGTGGCTATTATTTATGGAACTCTGTGGGTTATTTAATGCCGAAATCTAAATATTTTGCACGCAATTTTATTTTATTTATTTGAGACAATAACGGTTTTCGTGACACAAGTCGTACAAATTAACCCATAGCTGGGGGAGAGGAAATGAATTCACACCTTTCTCAAGAGTATTTATCTATTACACCATCTGCACATTCAAGTATACAGCACCTGGCATTCCCAAGCGGGCACCCATCTAGGTACTAACCAGACTCGACCTTGCTTAACTTCAGTGATTGTACGGGAACTGGTATTTCAAAGTGATGTGTCCATATACCGTGGCCTCTATTAGTGAATGGACCTTCTAGAACATCATATCGAAAGATTTATTTTTTCATTTTGGGTTATTTTTTTATCGATAATGGAATGACGATCCATGGATTGTGATGAAGAGTAACAGACATGAAAGAAATATTATCTAAAGAATTTGTAATATTTACAATAAGCGAAGAAATAATATTGAAAATACTTTCAAGACACTTCAAAACATTATTTCATATTCAATGTGAAACAAAAGGCTCATGAAATATTTAAAAATAGAAGAGCTGTCCTGCCTGACAAACCCAACGAATCAAAACATATTATTCTACCCACTACAACGGAAAAGGATTTATTTAAACTCAACATAGAATTTGTCACTACTACATCTAAAACAAACAAAGACTTAATCAATAAAAAACAAAACAACAAGCCAAAATTTGAAAGACGAATTTACTCTATCAAGTGCAGGAATTGCCACAATGAATACATTTGATAAAAGTCAAGAACTTTAAACCAAAGGACACAAAGTGGACATTGTAAAAACAACATACGTAACGCATTGTTTGTTCAACCTAATAAAACTGACCCAATTTTTGGAAGTTACTTTGGTTAAAAGAGAAAATAATCCACTAAACGAAAATGCCTGGAAGTGTCTTGATTGCTAGTTCAGCCACTGTAAATTTGCGTCCAGGCTTTTAAAATATATCATCATTCTTGGTAGATTTTCTTTTTTGATACGTCTATAATTCTTGAGATCAAAACTGTGTTTGAACTAGTTTATGATGACAAAATGGATATCATACATAACAATTTATCAAATGAATTAGTTATGCCCAGATATGAGTTCCACCACTTCGATCTCAAAAATGGCACACTTATCTATATGTACAAAGCAGAAGATATGTGTGTGTGTGTGTGTGTGTGTGTGTGTGTGTGTGTGTGTGCGCGCGCGCGCGCTATTTATGCACGTCCACATTTCTCGACTGATTTTGATGAAATTGTACACACATCCCGCAAATTTACCAAAGTCGTCAAGACCAACTTTTCTATCTGCAAAAAGGCTTTGGCAGAAAAATCGATAAAACTAAAGGAGATTAAAACAACACAAAAAAATGCAAGGTAAAGATACACACGAACAAATTTCCGACTTGATGCTTTGATGTTCTTTGTACTTAATAAAAACTCATGTTGCTATGGGTTACGTAGATTGAGTGTCAGTTTTCCTGCGACGTTGACTCTACACAAAACACTGCAAAAACCTGTGAAAAGTCGGGTTTTTTCTAGAACTTAAAATCAAAAACTTGAATAACTTCCTCATTTTTTGTGGTGAAAATAAAAGAAATCTTTAATCTTTCTCTGACTTTCCAGGACTGATTGATTTCTTTTTCTTTTTGTCTTTCTCTCTCCATGAGGTAGTCGGCCATTTTCTTGTTACGGTTCGCTACCCGAGTAGATTTCTAGTGGAATAAAGCTTCACTTAAGCTATACGGACTCAGCCTTCTTTTACTTCCTCTCAAACCTCTTTTCATAACAATTTATTCCACTAGAAATAATCTATCAGGATGGAAAAATACCTTAAGCCAGAACGCCTAGATCTAGACACGAATCAACCTGACTCAGCCGACACATGGCGACACTGGAAAAGATCCTTCCAAATCTTTCTCGAAGCGTCAGACTCCACTGACAGATAGACTGAAACTGAATCTACTTACCAACCTTGTCTCTCCCACTATCTTCAAACACATCTCCGACGTGGACGATTACGATTCAGCCATGGACGTTCTGGAAGGAGTGTTTGTGCAGCCTAGAAATACCATCTTCTGTAGGCATCTGCTGGCTACTCGTTGTCAACAAACTGACGAGGGTGTAGACCAGTATTTGCAAGCTTTAAAGAAACTCGCGAAGGATTGCGAGTTCCAGGCTGTTACAGCAATACAGGCGAGAGACGAATACATACGAGACGCTTTTATAAACGGAATGTCGTCTCATCACATCAGACAATGACTCCTGGAAAACAAATCACTAGATCTAGGCACTGCTTTTGACCAGGCGCTAACACTTGAGATGGTACAGAACCAATTAACGTCCTACACTCAACAGAACTCTCTAAACGCATCTGTCTCTACTGTTCAAACTGAGGTAACTGATGATGACGATCAGCCTGGGTGCTATGAAGAACATACAATGGCCGCCATCTCTGGACAAAAATGTTTCTTCTGCAGGAATCAGAGACATGATAGAATTAGATGCCTTCTCCGAAACTCAATTTGCAAAAATTGCAAAAAGAAAGGACATTTTGTCCGTGTCTGCAGATCATCTACAGCGGCTGCTATCAACCACGGTGAGTCTATTCTTGCGTCTTCCATTCCATCTTATAATTTCTCAGAGAGTCTATCTTGCTTGACATTGCGTGGAAAAATCAAAGGCAAGTCTCTAAAAATACTTATTGATACTGGCAGCTCAGAAAATTTTATTAATTCTGACGAGGTTAAAAGGCTCGGATTGGCAATCTTGCCAAGTTCAGAAAGAATTTTTATGGCTAGCAGTTCCCATTCATCCTCTACTCTTGGACATTGTATAGTATCCCTCAATCTAAGCGGTAGAAAGTACCGTAATGTCAACTTGTCAGTTATGGCTAACTTATGCTGTGATGTCATTCTTGGGCATAATTTCCTACGTCATCATTCTTCGATAAAAATACTTTTCGGGGGACTGCTTCCACCTCTCACTGTTTGCGGACTAACTGCAATTAATAATGTCCCTTACCCCTCTCTGTTTGCGAAATCTAACTTCTTACTATCATCCAGTAGCAGTAAAATCCAGGAGACATAGACTACCTGACGCTAAATTAATTCATTCAGAAATATCGCGTATGCTGAAGGAAGGAATCATAGAGCCATCTCAATCGCCATGGCGAGCCCAAACACAAGAAGAGACTCGTCGTAGATTATTCCCAGACGATAAATCGGTTCACTCTTCTGGGTGCTTATCCACTTCCTCGGATAGAGGACATGGTAAATGAGATTGCCTTTTATCAGGTATTTAGCACACTTGATCTAACCAGTGCTTATCACCAGGTTGCCATCAAGCCATAAGAACGAAAATATACTGCCTTCGAATCTGCTGGGTCTCTGTACCAAATTTGTCGAATCCCTTTTGGAGTGACCAATGGAGTAGCAAATTTCCAGCGAGTCATCGATGACATTATCAAGCGAGAATACCTCCGAGGAACCTACGCCTATATCGACAACGTTACTATCTGTAGTCATAACCAGGCAGTACATGACAACAATCTAAAGAAATTTATGAATAGTGTGGCAAAGTACGGCCTAACACTGAATAAAAGCAAATGTCATTATTCACTTAGTTCAGTGGACTTGCTTGGGTATACTATAAGCATGGGTTCAGTAAAACCTGACGCTGACAGACTCAAAGAATTGGTGGATCTGCCAGTACCTCAAGACCACACCTCTCTCCGACGAGCAATGGGGATGTTCTCTTACTATTCTAGGTGGATATCAAATTTCTCAGAAAAATTACATCCCTTCAAGCAATTAAAGAAGGAGATCGCAAAATCGTCCTTGGTGGCTATAGACTCTACTCTTCCTTTTGCGATTGAGACTGATGCTTCAGAACATGATATTGCTGCCTCTATAACCCAAAATCGTCGGCCTGTAGCTTTCTTTTCAAGAACTTTAACTTCTGCAGAGTAAAAGCACTCATCAGTTGAAAAGGAGGCCTATAAGAATAAACACGCTGTAACACTATTTGGGTTGCTGGTAATTAATAATAATAATGGCGACTTGAAATATCGACGAAAACGAGATAATAATGAATAACTTAGCTTGAAAAATGTTAAAAAATATAAAGAACGACAGACCATAATAAATCGTTCCCAGAGAATCGAGATTTATACAATAGACCAGATGGCCGTTTAAAGGCAATGCTCAGTTTGTGCGAACAGGTCAAGTGTTGACAGTCTTCGGCTAACAATGCCTGGATCTGCAGTGAAAAGAATTGCGTTAAACTAAATGAATTTATTTTGCCAAGATGTCGGAATGGAAACAATAAATTGAACACCCGCAAAATGATGACCTTTGGCTGAACAATCTGTTACCATAATAGGAATTGCAATAATTTCCCTGGGAAAGTGTCTCTTGGGTCAAAGGCGGGAAAGCCAATTGTTGTGTCAATTCACTTATGAGATAACAGCATTTGAAATCTTGATTTTTTTAATTAATCTTCGACCGAATGCTAGACGTGACGAGCGTAGAAGAGCAATCAAGGAAGATGAGGGGCTCCTTGCACACACTGAAGAGTAGCAGGCATAGACGAGATATTAAGGCGGTCAAAGGAGCTACCCACGCCCACTGGGAAACACTGGTGGGAGATGATAATAAGATAAAGTGGAAGTAAGCAGGCGGAGCGATACCTGCACCTAACTCCCATGAGAAAAAGAGAATTCCCCATAATTATGAATTAATTTAATTTGTCAGGATCAAAAACAATGGATTTTGCTGGAAATCAGAGGATTCACCGAAACAGCCTTGAGCCAAACTTACTAAATCAGTAAAACAAATTTCGCAACTTCCGCAAGCCAAAACATACCAGCTTACCCAAGTGTTGCGTCCAATTTAGGAATGGGTTGGGTCGACAAACACAACTACTAATGAACCATTGTACGCAGTATTGATATAAAAATACTAATTATTTTTATATATATTTCGAGTGTTGTTTTTTGGCCGGGGGTTAAATGCCACCGCCGAATGCAGGAGTGTGTAATCCTTGTTTCTATTTTACTTCCGGTAGTAAAAAAACAAAGTATCAATCAGAAGAAAAAGATATTTAATGTTTAAGATAAAATGCGTGTGTGCATGTTGCATGTGCAGCTGTTTGCAAATTTCAATTCAACATCTAAATTTTAATCTAAAGCATAGAAAGAAAATCTTAACCATCGATTTACTCTGTTTCAAAAAGATCTTTATTTTTAAAACGGCTTTTAAATTCAGCCATTATTCCCAAATTCTCCAAATAAATAGGTTTAACTTTTTCAATTGACCAATATAGAACTTTAATGTTGTTTTCTATGTTTTATAAATTCTTTTCTTGATTACATATTTTTATCGTTTCAGGTTCCCTCCAGCATGATGCCGGCGAGGGTGATTAGCCACCATTTTCAAATCAAGGGTCAAGCATGACTTATCTTCTTTATTCTCATCATCTTTACTTCCTACTTCCCACTATTCTTTCACACATCATTCAGTAATCCTCTACTTTGAGTGGCTCTTGTGCCTTTTACTGTGTGAGTATTAGTTGAAATAACTGTAACATGGTAGATTTGTAGCTGATTGAACATTTGTGATATTTTTGCCTAATCTGGATTCGTATAATCGGGATATTCTTCAATCCTATACTATTTCCTTTCTCACCTGCCTGTGTCTTCTCTCCCCGTGTGGGTCAGCACTCCCCCCTTCCCCTCCCCCTCTCCCCCTCTCTCGTGCGCGCGTGCAGTGGCTTCTCCCTCCGTCTACCTGTAACCTCTCTCTGTCTTCTCTGTTTTTCTCTCGCTATTTTTGTCTCTCTGTACCTCTCACTCTGTTTTTCTATCTCTTTCTCTTTCTTTCACTTGATCTATCTATATCTTTTCTCTCTTGTTCTCTCTTTCTTCTCTATTTCACACTCTCTGTGTATTTTCTATCTCTTCCACTCGTACAACTTTCAGCGACACACAGACAAAAAGAACAGTGGCTGAAACTAGAATAAAAACAAAGATGAGGATATTAGTCACCACACCAATTAAAAGCAGAACAGAATTTCAAGATTTTCTTTTGAAACAGAAAACTTTGTATTTTATTCTAGAAAATCATAGATTTGATTTATCATTAATTTTTGAAGATGATTTATTCACAAACTCTACAATGAATATATAAATCATGTACTGTTTATATTTGGCACAGTGTTATTTCTCCTTTTCTCTTGTCTTCTCTCGCTATCTCTCATTCACACCCTATCTCTCTCTCACCCTCCCTCTCTCTCTCTCAATCCCCCTTCTCTCTCTCTCTCTCTCTCTCTCTCTCTCTCTCTCTCTCTATCTATCTATCTGTCTATCTATCTATCAGAGACTTCCCTGTCTTTTTCAGTCAGAAAGACAGGAGTGCACAACTTGGATGTTTTCAGGACTCCTATAATTGTCCCATCCTCAAGTCAAATGTCAATCATTATCAATCTTCTTTATCCCTTACTTTTTACTCTCTCCTCCACCTCTCTCTCTCTCTCTCTCTCTCTCTCTCTCTCTCTCTCTCTCTCTCTCTCTCTCTTTTTTTTTTCTCCCAGGAAGGCCGGAGCGCACAATATGTATGCTTTAAGAAATTCTAAAAATGTATTCTCTTCAAGTAAAGTGTCAATTATTACCTATCTTTTTTATCCTTATTATTTTTACTTCTTACTTTTTTATCACACCTAATTCACTCATTCTCTACTTTGAGTGGCTCTTGGGAATTGTAATGGGTAAATAATAAATAAATATATAAATCATGCAGTGTTTAATTTTGTGTACAGTGTTTTCATTTTCTTCTCTCTCTCAGTATTCCTGCTTTTTGTGTAAATAACTTTTTATTTCTAACAAAAACTGTTGCCCAACACCAACCAGACTGTGTCGGTTCGAAGATGGAAACTTTCAGCAAATATTTGCGTCTCAAAGTAGGAATCGTATGAAAAAATATTTCAGAACAAAGGAATCTTTTTCAGAGAGTAAAACTTCAATCGAATGAGCATTTACATCAAGGAATACAGCCCTAACATATATCCAACATGTGGTGAGGAGTATCATTTACAGTAAGTTTCAAGTCTTTCCATATTTGTGAGGAGATTGTCCATATAGGAGGACTGATATTACAGAACAGTTCAATAGTTTTTGCTAATGATTTAGGTTTCTGTTTCTTAATACTTTGCTTAGCTTTTGTAAGGCATCTTTCGCTATACAAATATACCTTCGGATATCATTGTCCCAATTTCCATCCTCTGTTCCGACACATGAAGTGATTATTAGACTCCAATGTTATTTCTGAAGTAAACTGTCGTTGGACAAATCCCCATTCAATACGAACTCAATACTTCGTACCAACAGCAACGGAGGAAGGCAGTGATAAAATGGGAGGAGTAACAAACCTTATTCATGCCAGTCATAACAACAGATTAATTAATTCCTTACACGAATCAGGTCAGCAAAAAGAAGAAATGGCGATTCTATTACGTGCAGTTGAGGAAATGAAAATGCAAATGAAACACCTTCGTAGGCGCTCACGTAGTTTCTCTCAATCTAAGCATGCTGTAACTGATCGCCGAAAAATTTCCACTCTACATATTGATGTGAACGTTTTATCTAGGAAATACATTGTGAAAACTATAAACCAACAGCAAATATATGTCCAGTATCCTTAATCCGAAATCTTTGGATCTAGCTGTTTTTCAGTTTTTCGACCTTTACCGATTATAGAATAACTAAGGTAAGGACACAAAAACAAAACGAAAATATAACTGACACGAATTTTTTATAGGAAAATACACTAATAATGTAGTCTTGGGATAATAATATTCTATAAACACATGCCGTTGGAAAATTTATTTCTAAAATGTATATTAGCCAAAACTTAAATGTCATCTGAATCTCTCTGGAGCTCCCTTGTTACCCGTTACACCTCTAGAGAGTCTTCTGTCAAAATATCCAGACTTTCACCGCGGCGATGTTACAGAAGGAAGATCATTGGTGTCCCGATGGTCGTTGCTCCGAAGGACATGCGTGTTTGATGTTGACTCCTACGATGACGTTGCGTTCCGATGACGAACCTTTTTAAACATTTCTGTGAGTGTCGTCTGCTTCATCAACTTCGGTTTCTCGATCAGCAATCTCTCTTTAAATGAATAAACTGGCATAATTTTCCGCCCACTGATACATTTGCGTTTTTCAAGCCCTGTAATTAACTGGTCACACACCTTAACCAGATTGTCTTTCTGTATTTTTTCGCCAGTTTTCACAATGTATATTGCTCAAAAGAGGAAATAGATAAACGAAATATATTTCAGACAAACACACCAACAAGGAAAACACTTTCCAAACACAAACTATGAATCTCCGACACAAACTCAAAAAGATCAAATGGACACATCGTGTCTTAGATGTGTAGGGAGTTGCTATGCCGTTAAACAAACAAATCTATTAATCAACCAATCTTAGAGGGATAGGGCGTATGTAAATATATAAAAGGACATTGAAATCAACACACAGCGGTTTTTTAAGCAAAAGCTAAATATGTGAGTGGTGTGGATGATGGCTCAGAATGAGAAATCCGAGAGGCAATTTCGAAATCTGTTAAATATCCTTGCATTCACTATCACGCATATACATTTGGGAAGGTACGAATACATCTCCTCTTCAGTTATTGGTTAAATAGTATAACGAAAAGGAAATAGTTATTCTCAAAAAGTCTAATCATTCAATATCAACTTGAAAAAAATAAAATTACTCTTAAACTTACTGTTAAAACGAAGATATGTTGTTATTTAAGGTATTGAAATATTTAAAGATAAACTGATAGACTACCTAAAATAATATTTTTTTTTACGTGCGACATATCTGTAAAAATTACGTGAGAAATATAACGTGAATGATTTCTTTATATATGTTAGGGTCCAATCCCTTGAACCACGGTGATGATCCAAGGCAGAACCAATAAAGATGAACTCGAACACAGATAATTTTGTGTATGGACGTCCATGTTTGCAAAAATCGACACAAGAAAAATCAAAATCCTTTATAAAATGCTGGGTTCGCTGAATTATAGTAAACATTTCCTTTGATGATTAGTAAATATAGTATTGAATAATAATAATATAAAACAATGGTGTCCAAAATCTTTTCAAAGAGGGCCAGATTTGATGAGGTGAATATGGGTGAGGTTCAACCATATTGCTTGGAATTCTCTGAACCATTAAAATTAAATCCAAATGAACTATCTTATGAAAATTTTATTGCCAATGGCATATTTTCGCTTCTTCGCATGGGTGACAAATAAATTTTAAAAGATCTTACCAAAATGAGTCAGCTGTCATATCTGAAGCCCATATAAGATGAAATAAAATATGTCTGAGAAAAAAGAACTTACAAGACGCTATAATATATCTCAGGTTAATCTTAAGTATTACATATTACTTGTAATTAATGATGTCTGCTAAATTTTAGGTTCAAATCCTCTCAATAGGGACATACGACCAACATTCATCTTATTAAGAAGCAGAAAACATTAAGTGACACCAGCCAAAGTGTCCAAATATATTTATAACTGATCTTGAACAACACAAAACAAATTTAATTCACTAAGATTTTAGACTCTATTCATCTTAGATGAGCAAAACAAATAACTTGCTTGCATTAATGTGAAGGGTGATCTGGACTGTAGTATGTAGGCCAGGTCTGGTTCAAAGGCAGTGAACCCGTTCAAAGGCAGTGATTTTAGAAATTGACTGGAAAAAGACAGAGTCAAGTTAACACCGCCAGAGGACGACCACAAGGTACTGCTGCCATCTTTTGGTAAAAGATGAAATTATATTTCTTCCATATCCTGATTGATAATACTGACGGGCAGTAAGTGTTATATTCTATGAGGAAGGAAATCATATGAAACTTGACCGCTGTCCAGACTTTGGACATGATTGATATGAAATAACTGCAACAAATTAAATTTTGAATTTTAAAGATTTAAGACGTTATAAATTATTCTAATTAAATTTTGTTTAAAAATAATTCTTGTAATAATTCACTATTTATCGATTTTTTTCTTTTTTTTGCTTAAGCTTTTCTGATGAAATAATGTTTAAGTTTCATTGCATTTTTATTTTACTATTCAGAGAATGTTTCGGTTTAAAAAGAAAATTGATGATTTAAATTCTCGAAAGATTTCTTCACATAATTAATATAATATGAAGCTGAAAAATAAATAAATTTCCTGAAATTAAAGAATATATTTTTCAACGCAAAATTGACGCCAAAATTTCCTATTTTAATTCATAGTCACGCGCTGACGCAAGATAACTAAATTTTAACCACAATTTCGAACGTTCTACAAAGAATCGAAAACTATAATTTAATAATAAGAAACATATTTTGTTCTTTCCTCTTAATGATAACATAAACATTTTGACGATAAGACTTTGTTTTTATTCATATTGGGGCAGTTCTCATCATGTATACTCATGTATTAGCGAATATTTCGAGGTATATATATATATATATATATATATGAATATATATGTGTGTGTGCGTATGTTTATCAATATATATATAATCAATATATATATATGTACAGACATAAACAGAAGCACACACAGACACACACACAGAGACACAAATATATATATATATCGATAAATATACATAAAAAATATGATAAAATATTTTTAAGGTATGTTATATTTTTAGAGTAAAAAATGTCCACCATCATGGATAGGGATTATATAGAAATTTTCTATGGTTATTTTATCCGTTCAATGAAGCAGGTGTTAAACGAAAACTGATTTTTGTTTTGAATATGAGTCAACGCAATATGGAATAGGGGCGTAGTGATATAAGCGAATAAGTGAAACTGATAAGGGTTTATAACCTGAACACACCTATGCTAATTAACTTCATTTATTCATGAGCAGAAAAAAACTTTTCTCTTGAGTTAATTTTTTTAAGTTTACAACCAAACTGTCAATGAAGAAACCATGGATATCTTATTTATCCTCAAAGTCGGAACATTAATTGTTTTACTTCTGCCTTACATGTCAGAAGGTAAGTAAAGATGTTTTTACTTTTTTACTTTTTGTCAGATCATTTACATCATGTTAATGATCTATTTTCATCATCTCGTTAGATATTTTTATATATATTTTTATTCTGTTATCGTTTAACAGATTAAATGTTCGTTTGTCTCCTGTTTTGCCTCTGTCGGGTCATTTTTCTTGTTGTGCTGAAATTAGATGGCTTGCTTGTATTTGATGTGCTTAAGCGTCAAATGCAAGACAAGGGCGCCTGCTTAGGGATACGGGATCCTTAACAGTGGGCATGGCTACAATCCTTGAAACTCACTTCACCTACTATAAGGACCGCTATGGCTTCTCTCTATTTTGGGATAACGCTTCTCGGGTGGAGAATTAATAATAGATTAATAATATTAATATTTTTTCTTTTATTTTATATTCATATTATTTTTTCCATTTTCTCCTAATTTATTTATTTGTTTTTTTTGTGCAAATAATGTCATGCGTTAACACTAAGTTATACTAATCTGTTTTTCTTTTTTTAATTAACTGCAGTATGCCTATATATGTTAATTTGTTCTTCATTTCCTCTTTCTCCCCTTTTTTCCTCCACCCCCACTTCTCCATTTGCTTTCTTTTATATCTTAACTCTTTCTTCATTTTTTCTCTTTGCCATTTTTCCCTGTGAGATGACTTATTAAATAGGTCAAATGTCTGGTCCTTACCCCCTCCCTTACTCTTAATTATCTTAATAACGATAGATTTAAAATTATTCCTCTCAATCCCCTCCTTCTCTAATTTCTCTCGTCCTCATCCTTCACCTCTGTATCACCTCATATCAACTTAAATCTAACCCTCAAAAGCTTGTATAAAAATAATATGTAAAATTTAAACGATTGTCTTTTATGCTTGGAAATGTAATCTGTGGAAACAGGAAAAATCACTTTCCTAGGGAAATAAAATATAATCAATGGACCCTTAATTCTGTCTGTTTTTTTTTTTTTTACTTAAATTAATTAATCTGGTTTTACATTGAGCTCTCTGGATTACATCCTCCTTGGGATTATCCATGCTGATTACCAAACATTTCATCACCTATATATATATATATATATATATATATATATATATATATATATATATATATATATATATATATATATATATATATATATATATATAGTGTTGTAGTGAAAGACACCTGGTCTAGAGAATAGACTCCCCCACCTATTATAGGTAGTCGAGGGGAGAGTAAATTATCACCGACCACAATTCGATTACTCTGCGTAACAATTATTTACAAGTTCCTAACGTTTCTGTACGTTTACCTCATTTAGGACGCATTTAGTCCGACTACAAGTTCTATTGTGGAAATAACACCACAACAAATATATATATATATATATATATATATATATATATATATATATATATATATATACATATATATATATATGGCGAGGAAATGCATTTGTGCTGAGAATATTTCCGCAAGTTTGGTGTTTATGTGTTTTCAGTTTGCGCCTTTCCTTCTTACAGGTCAGTCTGTAACATTGAACCTGCCTTCATACAACACTTTGAACTCGAGGAATATGAGAATAACATGTGAATTTCAAACAGATGATCTGTTTACAAGTATACATTTACTCAGTGGGAATAAAGATGTTGTGGTTAACTACATGTTTAAGGAAAATCAATTTAAAATGGTTCCAGATAGAAACATTCGTCTTGAGATCGAGTCTGGTACAACAATTGAAAGAGGTTCTTTGACTTTTGTCTTTTCTCAAATCATCTGTCCTGACTTTACATGGTACGTTTGCCGTGGGGGTGGAACGAGTAATGGTATTTCTGTGGATTCTACAAACACAACATTACAAAGTAAGTATCACTCTTAACATTTCTCTTAAAGAAGATTTGGCACAGTAATTGGATATGAAAGTGGAAATATTTAGATGTGAATGAGATATGTAGAAATGTAAATTAGCATTTGACAAAAAGTTTATATAGTTATAAATGATCCTGATAAGGGAAATGAAACGTCTGTAGATTTTACATGTTAATGGTTGCATATTGGTTACAGGAAATCCTGAGAGGAAATGTAGTTCTATTGGGTCTACAATGATATTACTGAAACAATTTAAAATTGATTTGTTTCCTTTTCAGTTTCACCAGGAATTGATAGCCTCATGAAAACATCATTATCTGACCTTGTTGTCAATCAGATATCCTCCTTTGTGTGCAGAGGAACTGTCCGAAAAGAAGGTCCTTTTTCTCTGCAATGGTATCGAAGAACTCTCACATCTTCCAGCCAGCTTCAAGTTGACCCATCAAGAGCAATTGACCAAAATGAATGCAGCCGTAGCATTTCAAGTTCGCTTAATTACAATGTAAGTGAGACTGATGTGCCGAACCTTGTTCTCTGGTGTCGAATAGAAAGTGGACAAAGAATTGATAAAATGGTGAACTTCACTGTTCAAGGTAAAGTACATTTTTGTATATGGAAAGCGGTTTTCAATCTTCATATCAACATTTATATTTTAGTCAAAATTATACAACGAAAATCTGAGCCTTTGATTCATTCTCCTTCCAAAACAGTTTTATTTCTATTCTAAGTTAGCCATTTTGTTCAAATTCTCATTTTGTTTTTGTTTTTTAAGACTGATAACATATTAAAAATACGTTTAGCCAATTAATTTAACCATATGTAATAATTTAAACTTTACTTTCTGTAATACGTTCATGAATACGTTTTGAAACGTTTTCCCTTGTGTTTAGCAAATAAGTCTAAAATTTGAGATTTGTAGCTGGTTGAATAATTTCTTGTAGAAGATGGAAATGCTAAATTTTTGAGAGTTTAATAATTATCATTTGCTTGTAAATATCAATAACATTCAAACTCAGTTTAACTTGGTAAAAGGCCAGTATAATGGAGCGCAGTTAACAATGCTGGCAAATAAAACAATGGTCATAGCTATTCTGTAACTCTATCATTTCAATTACAGTTCTATAAGTTGTTTTCTTTTCAATGAAGTTGAATTTACCTGGGACACTGCTACCATAAGAAGACACTGATGAGGATTGAAGTCGCAAGACAACGGTTATGGTCTGCTAAGCCTGGTTTCATTATCTGTAACCCTAATCAATGGTAATGAATAACATATGGTCAATGGGGGAACACTTTTGTTTGTCAGAGATGAATATGATGGCTAGATTTATATTGGAAATATTTATTGGAAAAATGCGCTATTCAGTATGGAAGTTTCTGGTAACATTGAAGCAAAGTAAGTAGTGTTTTTACAAAATTATTTGGCCTGACTTGCGAGCTACATCTATTTGATACTGAGGCATTGTTACCCACCATAAAATCGAGTATTAATTATTAAAAAAATCTGCTCTTGGACCATTAATGACTGTCAGCCCCTAAAATGGGACAGTGTCTATTAAAGGAAGATCTCTTATAAAACTATGACGGATCTATTAGTGCAAATAAGATCATATCTGCTGAGGAGATAAGACAAAAAGCTTAATAAAGTTTGCCATTGTGTCGAACAAATGCATTGACATAATCAATCAGGAAACTTTTTATTTGTCTTCATTTTGATCCTAATATTTCCGTTCTGTCTGAATGTGACGTCTATTGAAGTTTTATAATAAACTTTTGAATAGTTTTTAAGAATATAAGCGGCTAAGTACATGAAAAACGAACAGGTTAACTGACATTCAGATTCATTTCTTGTAAACCTGTTCTGTTAACAGGAATAAAGAAAAGCAGAGAAATGAATGCTTGTTTTAAATAGACTTTTTGTTTTAATAAATAGTGTCAGTTCTTAATTGAGAATTAAAACCCATCATCTTTGATTGCCTTTCTGTATTTTGGCGAAAAAATCAAATTTCTGAATCTGCTTTTATAAAAGAAAAAAGAAGCAAAATCCAGGATGACTTAAAAATATATTCTTATTGAAGAACAGAGTCTGAAATTAGAATAAGAACAAAGATGAGGATATTAGTCACCACAAAAATTAATAGCATAACAATTCTTCAGAACAGAATTTCAAGATTTTATTTTAAAACAGAAATCTTTGTACTTGATTCTTGAAACTTATAGATTTATTTTTTCATCAATGAACCGTATGAACTCATTTTTCTTATTTTTCAAACTTAATAACCCCCTTATGTCTTAGTGGCTTTACTACCTTGCTTGGAGTGAAATGATTAAAAAAAGATAATGTACTGTTTATTATTTGTACATTGGTTTTTCTTGTGTCTTCTCTCCTCCTCTGCCTTCCTCCTTTCTTGTCAGCGTCTTCTCTCTCTCTCTCTCTCTCTCTCTCTCTCTCTCTATATATATATATATATATATATATATATATATATATATATATATATATATCTGCACATGTTTGCATCTGTGACACCAAGCCGTCGGCCCATAGTCAACTCCCAGGCGCGGCGCGAAGCTGTAATGTTTCTTCCACTGGCGTTTTGGGGTTGACTCTTAGTCGCTGCCACCAGCCTGTGTCCCAGTCGATCGGTGGTCGTCGCTACTCGGCGAAATCCCCTGGTCAGGATACCAATATGGGACACTGGCCCGTCCAGGGTCGAATTCTGGTCGTCGATGTTAACGGCTTCACCAGCTGTACCGGTTCAATATCAGCTCTAACGTTCCCAGCTCACTTGCAACGTCTGGTTACTGGAGTAACTGCTTCGATCTCAAGTCTAACCTACCCACGTTGCGACTTTGATCTTAGGTAGACGAGATCAATCAGGCGTCGGGCCATATTGTAAGCTGAATCCAAACTGAAGGTGGTATCGCACAAGCGTAAAGAAAAAAGAAGTAAATAAAAGAAAAACCCAAGAAGTTCAAGTATGTTAAGAAATAAAAAAATTAACTTTATTCTTCTGTTATATACAGGAGTGTGTTTTTCTCCCAGCCCGTTTTCTACGAAATGTGACACTTCTATGTTTCAAGCAAGTTGGTATCTTAAGTCAACTGATTTAGATCTTAGGTGTTGGCTTGGCTTCGTTCGGCAGTATAACTTGCTATTGGTAGGATAGGCGAAATCGGAGGTTGTGGAATCTCTCGGCTAGGCAGCACTCTGGTCTGACTCTAACTGGAACTCTCTGGATCTCTGAACAGGAACTAACTGTCGAACGACCCGAGGACATTCGTGTATATGGGTACTGACCAAAACCCGGTGTGGGGCCAGACGCGGCCTGGGGTTCTCGGTAAATCTCGATTTCTAACAAGAATCCTATTTGTCGTCAGGCCAGGAAAATTGATTACTTCCCATTCTTGGAAAATTAAACACTTTCCATTTCGGTGGCGGGGTGGGGGGGTCTCAAATGCCAAAATTTTATAATAACCACACTGCCCTTCCCCGCCGGTACTCGGGGAAAGAAAAATAAATGATATCTTGGAAAGATAATTAATATTGATTCTCCCTGCCCTGTATCGGCGATCGTCTCAAGCCGAATTTTTGATGACCGCCATGTGGTCTGGCCGATATCTTAATATTTGCTTTTCTTCCTATCTCCCTCGGCAAGCCATTAATCAACTTGACAAAACCTCACATATTGCTTTTTCCACGGGTTTACTGTCTTTTATGAAAAGTATCTTTTTCGTAAATCGAATAAAATCTTTTTTTTAACATCGATCAGTCTATCTTCCGGGATATGTCTTTTTTTGCCTTAAGTATTTCTTGTTTTAATTTCTATGGTTAATTAGCCAATTACCATAGCTAAATAGTGTCACACATCTCTCTCTGTGATTTCAAACACTTTCCATCTTTGACATTCCTCTCAATCTGTCTGTAACTTTCTCTCGCCTCTCTCTCTCTCTCTCTCTTTCTCTCTCTCTCTCTCTTTGCCTCTACTGTATGCATTTTCTGTATTTGTGACTGAGTAAACTATAACTGCAGTATTACCGTGTTAATCTATAATTAGGTAATGACTGTATTCCGTAATTCCTACTACATTTGCTTTCACACTTGATGTTGCAATTTCTAAATTTGAGAGGAAATAAAAAATTTACAATTTGTAAATTTATGACCTGAATGAATTCAAAAATGCCTTTATTTAATGCAGCCAAAAATGTATTTTTCTTTTCGATATTTTTTCTTTATTTTAATTGTTACTCCACCTGATACGATGTGCTCAGGAGTCAATCGCTTACTCAGCTGTAGATTCTAAAATTTAGTCACTAGCGATATTGGTATATATTTGTGGTTTATTTTTGTTTTAATATTATTTGTAATATAATTATTTTTGTTTTTAATATTATTTGTAACATAATAATTACAAAACTCCTTTTACGCAACAACCTGTTAAAGGTAATTTCGAATCTGCCTTGTAAACTCTGACGTAATCTTTTTGGATGATTTTTTTATGTCTATACTTGTTTCATGTTCGAGATTTGTACAGAGACAAGAATGCAAATGACGATAGTTCCTTCATTGGCTCAAAATAACATTTGCATCATGGATTATTATTTGATCAATCCAAATCTGTTTATGTTCAATTAATTAATATTATTCACGTCCATCTTAGTTTTATTTTTCTACATATTGGAGGATAGAAGAAGATGCCTTTCAAAGGCTAAGCAAAGTATTAAGAAACAGAATAATTTCGTCAGAAACAAAGAACTGTTAAGTAATATCAGTTCTATATGGCAGTGAATATTAGACAATCTCCTCACAGATGAAGAAAAGACTTGAAGCAACAGAAATGTGTCTCTACAGAAAGATGCTGAGAATACTTTGGACAAATATGCGAGCAACGATGAAGTTTTAGAGAAAATGAAAACAAAAATGACACTTTCAAAACAAATGTCCGTACACACACATACACACACACACACACACACACACACATTCCCCCACACGCACACAAATCTCAGTATACACACAAATCTCCACACGAACAGACACATAAATCTCCAGATATACACACACACAAATCTCCATACGCATACACACATAAATCTCCATATATATATATGCGCACACAAATCTCCATATACACACACACAGACACACACACAAATACAAATCTCCATATATACACACACACAAATCTCCATACACAAACACAACCACATACAAGCAAAGAGAGAGTGAGAATATTTGTGTGTCATAGTATTTACATGTTATCATGTGTGTTTATGTCTGTCTCTGTGTGTCTGTATCTCTTTATGTGTTTCTACCTGTCTGTACCTGCGTGCGTTTGTGCGTGTCTGACCCTGCATATCTATGCGTGTGTGTCTGTATCTGAATGTGTATGTGTCTGTCTCGCTTCGTACATTTGCCTCTCTGCCCTCTTTTTCTCTTCTGTCTGTGTTTTTTTGTCTTTGCTGATTTTCTCTTTCCTTTACATTACAGGTGCAACTGTAACATTGAAGATGCCATCATACGCAACTTTGAACTCAGTGAACCTGAGAATAACATGTGAATTTGCAAATGATGATCAGCTTGCGATGATAACATTGCTCAGTGGGAATAAAGCCACTGAGGAAACTTACGTAGTTCCAAGTTATAAGTTTAAAATAAGTTCCGATACTTTTGTCTCTCTATCGGCCAACGATGACGCATCTTCGCAAAGACGTTCTGTGATATTTGTCCTTTCTCAAGTCAAGTGTGATGATTTTACATGGTACGTGTGTCGTGGAATTATAGCTAAAAATGGTCTTCCTGTAGATTCTAAGAACATCACATTACAAGGTAAGAATCATTCAAAATATTTCTGTAAGAATAGAATTTTGGCACAATAATAAAGTGAAAATATTAAGATGAGAATGAGATATGGTGGAATATAAATTAGCATTTGGCAAATAGTTTAAATATCAAAATGATGCTGCTCAGACAAATGATATTTTTGTAGATATTACATGTTAAATGTTTCGTATTGGAAAAAGCAATATTATGTGAGGAAAATTATATTATATATTATATTAACTGGATCAGATTTTGTTATTAAAACAATTAAAATTACTTTCTTTGTTTCCTTTTCAGCATTGCCAGCAATTGCTAACCTCATGAAAACATCCATTGAGCTAGTTCCCAATCAGATATCTACATTTACGTGCAGAGGAACCATTCAAACAGAAGGTCCCTTTTCTGTGAAATGGTATCGAAAAAGTCTCACAAGTTTCAGCCAGCTTCAAGATGACCAAGTAAAAATAATTGGCCAAAATGAATGCAACCGTAGTATTATAAGCTTACTGAATTACAATGTAAGCAAAACTGATGGACCGAACCTTGTTCTCTCTTGCCAAATACAAAGCGGGAAAAACATCGTTCATAAAATGAAGAAATTTGCTGTTCAGGGTAAAGTATATTTTATTTATGTGTGTGTAGATGAGTGGGAATCCATTTTTGAATTTAAAAATCAACATTTAAATTTGAATCTCGGTTATACAAAGAAAAAAAATCTGAAACTTTCATTTGCTCTCTTTCCAAAACGACTTTATTTTTATTTTAATTTTGTCATTTCCGTTTTACTTATGTCCCGGGTCCCGTTACGTCATTGGCCATCATGGACCTCAACAACTTACTCTCCTTGATAGCTCTTAATAAATTCTGTCTTTCTTTAATTTCTCCTAAACTTGTTCCGCCATTTATTTACTCAAACTCATTAAATACGCGACGTATTATTTTCCGCTGTCCCTCTTGCTTTGAAAATGTCTTGTGAGTATCAAACTTTCCTAGCTCTCTTTCCTCATTACGTGTCATGAAAAATTCAATTGTCTCTTCTTTTTGTTTCCATTTTCTTTAAAGCTTCGTTGTTGCTCACATATTCGGTCCATGCTATCCTCAGTATCCTTCTGTAGAAACATATTTCATTGCTCATCTTCATCTTTGTAGGAAATTGTCTAGCATTCACTGCCGTATAGGAG
This sequence comes from Acanthosepion esculentum, assembly GCA_964036315.1. Classification (NCBI taxonomy): domain Eukaryota; kingdom Metazoa; phylum Mollusca; class Cephalopoda; order Sepiida; family Sepiidae; genus Acanthosepion; species Acanthosepion esculentum. The sequence goes on along the minus strand of OZ038485.1, from coordinate 108,891,705 downwards.
GGATAAACACGTAACTGTTCAATACTCTTTTCTTTGTTTCTAATGAAGTTTTTCTGTTTCTTAATACTCTGCTTAGCTTCTGAAATGCATCTTCGGCTATCCCAATGAGCCTTCGGATTTTAGTATCGCATTTCCGGTCCTCTATTAAAACATTTCCCAGATATTGTAAATAATAATAATTTTATACTGGTTTGATTTTGGTATCTCCGATTTGTAATTTGCATTTTGGTCTGAAACTTTTGCTAATTTCCAGGTATTCTGTCTTTTTTAAGTTGATATTTAATCCTTTCTTCTCGCTTTCCATCACGAAAATCGTTTTTGAAGACTGACAGCGTATGAAAAATAAATTTAGGTAATTGATTTGAATATATGTAGTAATTTGATCTTTGGTTTTTATACTGATGTTATAAATTCTGTTCCTGGCATTTTTCTCTTTTGTTTAGCAAATAAGTGTAATATTTTCAATTTGTGGCTAGCTAATTTCTGGCAGAAAATTCTAAATCTTTGAAAGATGCAGAATTATCATTTGTTTTTACATAACAATAGCTAGTCTAGCATTGCACATGCTGTTCTAAACAATGGTTATGGTCAACTAAGCCTGATTCCCTCCTCTTTAACTATGATCACAGGTCATGCCATAACTATGGACAATGCAGGAACACTGTTGATAGTTTTTAAAATATCTTGTTGGAAAATGCCCAATTCTGCATGGAATGTCTGGCTAATCTAATATTTATCCCTCAAATTTCATTTGTCTAACACATTGTTACAACAGAACATAGAAAGTTTTTTTTTTTATCTAAAACACCTTTAATATAAGCAATTTCAGAATTCTCCATTACAATCTTTTTCCGAACATACGAGTGGAAAAAAAGAACTCCGATGCACATTTCAACTCGGGATCAGGACAATACCAGATACCGAGTATCTTGCATGACCAATCCATCTAACCGAAGGGGTAGATATTTTTAATCAAATCTTTCTTTCGGAAACCATCCTCTAGGACTATTATGCATTACGTCAATGTTGTATCTTACTTGAAAATAACCAGGCAAAATAATATCAAGCAATGCATGTAGCATTCTGTCTCCAAGACAAGAAAGGAGAAAAATATAAGAGAAAGCCAATCATTCCTTCGGACTGGAACTAACACTAATAGACCAAATGTAAAGAAAATTTGGGACTTTTGTCTTCATTTTATTATTTTCAGCCATTTTCTTAGTGAGGACCATTCTTCTTCAAATACATTTGATAAAACTCAAGAACTTTAAACAAAAGGACACAAAGTAGACATTGTAAAAACAATATACATAACGCATTATTTGTTCAACCTAATAAAACTGACCCAATTTTTGACATAGGGAAGTTACTTTGGTTAAAAGAGAAAATAATCCACTAAACGAAAATGGCTGGAAGTGTCTTGATTGCTAGTTCAGCCACTGTAAATTTGCGTCCAGGCTCTTAAAATATATCATCATTATTGGTAGATTTTCTTTTTTGATACGTCTATAATTCTTGAGATCAAAACTGTGTTTGAACTAGTTTATGATGACAAAATGGATATGTGTGTGTGTGTGTGTGTGTGTGTGTGTATGTGCGTGTGTGTGTGTGTGTGTGCTATTTATGCACGTCCACATTTCTCGACTGATTTTGATGAAATTGTACACACATCCCGCAGATTTACCAAAGTCGTCAAGACCAACTTTTCTATCTGCAAAAAGGCTTTGGCAGAAAAATCGATAAAACTAAAGGAGATTAAAACTTTAAAAACACAAAAAAAATGCAAGGTAAAGATACACACGAACAAATTTCCGACTTGATGCGTTGATGTTCTTTGTACTTAATAAAAACTCATGTTGCTATGGTTTACGTAAATTGAGTGTTAGTTTTCCTGCGACGTTGACTCTACACAAAAGACTGCAAAAACCTGTGAAAAGTCGGGTTTTTTCTAGAACTTAAAAAACTTGAATAACTTCCTCATTTTTTGTGGTGAAAATAAAAGAAATCTTTAATCTTTCTCCGACTTTCCAGGACTGATTGATTTCTTTTTGTTTTTGGCCCTCTCTTTTTATCTATTCAAGTGGTAGTCGGCCATTTTCTTGTTACGGTTCGCTACCCGAGTAGATTTCTAGTGGAATAAAGCTTCATTCAAGCTATACGGACTCAGCCTTCTTTTACTTCCTTCAAACCTCTTTTCATAACAATATATTCCACTAGAAATAATCTATCAGGATGGTACCTTAAACCAGAACGCCTAGATCTAGACACGAATAAACTTGACTCAGCCGACACATGGCGACATTGGAAAAGATCCTTCCAAATCTTTCTCGAAGCGGCCGGTGAAACACAACAGACACCACTGACAGACAGACTGAAACTGAATCTACTTACCAACCTTTTCTCTCCCACTATCTTTAAACACATCTCCGACGTGGACGATTACGATTCAGCCATGGACGTTCTGGAAGGAGTGTTTGTGCAGCCTAGAAATACCATCTTCTGTAGGCATCTGCTGGCTACTCGTTGTCAACAAACTGACGAGGGTGTAGACCAGTATTTGCAAGCTTTAAAGAAACTCGCGAAGGATTGCGAGTTCCAGGCTGTTACAGCAATAGAGGCGAGAGATGAATACATACGAGACGCTTTTATAAACGGAATTTCGTCTAATCACATCAGACAATGACTCCTGGAAAACAAATCACTAGATCTAGGCACTGCTTTTGACCAGGCGCTAACACTTGAGATGGCACAGAAACAATTAACGTCCTACAATCAACAGAACTCTCTAAACGCATCTGTCTCTACTGTTCAAACTGAGGTAACTGATGATGACGATCAGCCTGGGTGCTATGAGGAACATACAGGGGCCGCCATCTCTGGACAAAAATGTTTCTTCTGCGGGAATCAGAGACATGATAGAATTAGATGCCTTGTCCAAAACTCAATTTGCAAAAATTGCAAAAAGTAAGGACATTTTGCCCGTGTCTGCAGATCACCTACAGCGGCTGATATCAACCTCGGTGAGTCTATTCTTGCGTCTCCCATTCCATCTTATAATTTCTCAGAGAGTCTATCTTGCTTGACATTGCGTGGAAAAATCAAAGGCAAGTCTCTAAAAATACTTATTGATACTGGCAGCTCAGAAAACTTTATTAATTCTGACGAGGTTAAAAGGCTCGGATTGGCAATCTTGCCAAGTTCAGAAAGAATATTTATGGCTAGCAGTTCCCATTCATCCTCTACTCTTGGATATTGTATAGTATCTCTCAATCTAAGCGGTAGAATGTACCGTAATGTCAAGTTGTCAGTTATGGCTAACTTATGCTGTGATGTCATTCTTGGGCATAATTTCCTACGTCATCATTCTTCGATAAAAATACTTTTCGGGGGAATGCTTCCACCTCTCACTGTTTGTGGACTAACTGCAATTAATAATGTCCTTTACCCCTCTCTGTTTGCGAAATCTAACTTCTTACTATCATCCAGTAGCAGTAAAATCCAGGAGACATAGCCTACCTGACGCTAAATTAATTCATTCCGAAATATCGCGTATGCTGAAGGACGGAATCATAGAGCCATCTCAATCGCCATGGCGAGCCCAAACACAAGAAGAGACTCGTCGTAGATTATTCCCAGACGATAAATCGGTTCACTCTTCTGGGTGCTTATCCACTTCCTTGGATAGAGGACATGGTAAATGAGATTGCCTTTTATCAGGTATTTACCACACTTGATCTAACCAGTGCTTATCACCAGATTTCCATCAAGCCAGAACAACGAAAATATACTGCCTTCGAAGCTGCTGGGTCTCTGTACCAATTTTGTCGAATCCCTTTTGGAGTGACCAATGGAGTAGCAAGTTTCTAGTGAGTCATCGATGACATTATCAAGCGAGAATACCTCCGAGGAACCTACGCCTATATCGACAACGTTACTATCTGTGGTCATAACCAGGCAGTACATGACAACAATCTAAAGAAATTTATGAATAGTGTGGCAAAGTACGGCCTAACACTGAATAAAAGCAAATGTCATTATTCACTTAGTTCAGTAGACTTGCTTGGGTATACTATAAGCATGGGTTCAGTAAAACCTGACCCTGACAGACTCAAAGAATTGGTGGATCTGCCAGTGCCTCAAGACCACACCTCTCTCCGACGAGCAATGGGGATGTTCTCTTACTATTCTAGGTGGATATCAAATTTCTCAGAAAAATTACATCCCTTCAAGCAATTAAAGAAGGAGATCGCAAAATCGTCCTTGGTGGCTATAGACTCTACTCTACCTTTTGCGATTGAGACTGATGCTTCAGAACATGATATTTCTGCCTCTATAACCCAAAACCGTCGGCCTGTAGCATTCTTTTCAAAAACTTTAACTTCTGCAGGGCAAAAGCACTCATCAGTTGAAAAGGAGGCCTATGCAATTGTAGAAGCGATTCGAAAGTGGGGACATTTATTACTCGGGAGACATTTTAAGCTTATCACAGATCAGAAATCTGTCTCCTACATGTTCAATCTTAAAAGTAAAAACAAGATAAAAAACGAGAAGATCACAAGATGGAAATTAGAACTTGCCTGTTTCAGTTACGACATAGTATATCGCCCGGGAAAACAAAATGCTGCTGCGGACGCTTTATTACGAATTTGCTCTTCTACCATCTCTGTTGACAAACTCCATATCTTGCATTCGAATAGAGTTTGATGCAAAGGGTGAGAAGGATTATTGAAGCGTCAAAATGGAAAAAATCCCGAAGAACCTCTTATTGACCCCAGCTTAATGCAAGCGGGGACGCAGGGAGACATTTCTAGACAGGGGTGCCGGTGTACAAGCGGGAGTGCGGGTATATATGCAGCCATGTACATCCGGGAAATGCAGAGTACCTCGGCTAGTTAAATGATAAAAGATAGAATAACTTACTTTACACACACACACACACACACACACACACACACACACACACACATACATATATATATATATATATATATATATATATATTTGAATTTGTAGGTCTAATGAATTGGATCGTAATTACGATTCCAATGTAATAAATGATATCCATGGAATATTAGTGTTTAAGCTTTTTATTATTAATATTATTAAATATATATATATATATATATATATATATATATATATATATATATATATATATATAGTAAGCAAGGTTCGCTCAGTGAATTGCAGGTTCTGGCTTGTCTTAGGATTTCCATTTAATTTTAGGTGTTTTCCTTCTTCCTTGAGTTTCCAAAAATATTTCGAAAGTGATGTCATATTTCGTTTGGCTGTATTTGTAAAGGAGTTCAAGTGATTGTAGTACCTATTCTTAAAGGGTCTGCTAGTAGACCCCACATACAGCTTAATATCTCCGGGGTTCTCATTTGATGAGATGTAGGCCATATACACTATGGATTTGGTTAAGCATCTGTTTAATAATGGACATTGATCGGGGATTCTACAGTTGCAGAGTCTTTCCTCTTGGGGTGCATTAGAACTTGTATTTAGGTTTCGTTTATTATCACTGTGTAGTTTCAGTATTCTATTGTTATGTGATTTAATAATTTTATCTAAGTTTCTAGAACAGCTGTAGCTAATTTCTGAGGCATTGCGGTTGAAGATCTAACTTAATTTACTTTTTTAGGGAAGTGCTTGTTAATTAGATTTAAGTATTTGTACCCTAATACTTATATATATATATATATATATATATATATATATATATATATATATATATATATATATATATATATGCATGCATGTATGTATTCATTGGATGCTGGTGTTAATAAAATAACGCTCGGGGCAATATCACAGAGCTATGCATTGCATATTAATGAATGTAATTTTTCCTCACCGGTTTCACGTCTCAGAGTTTCATGGACAACGCAGTCTTCGGGTACTGAGTTAAGATTGACTGTTAAATAATTTAATTTTTGTTAAATATATCCGGTTATCACAATGATGAGGCAGTCCATGTTTGATATAGGGATTGTTGTTTTCTTTCAATTTTGTATTTAAAATAAACGCAGCTAAAAGAAAATGAATTTTATATGTAAAATAAACAGAAAAAAGCAAAAACACTTCACACGCATCCACACACATTATTTACTTCAAGTTGTAAAGGTAGATATAAAATATAAATATATATAGTCGCATCAAAATATTTATAAAAAGACAAATACGTATGTATAAACAATATGCAACAATAGAATACACATAATTAGATATAAACCTATTAAGTCGAGTTAAATACATTCTTACAAAGGAAAACATTAAAAACACACGCATATTGACAAAATTTACATAAAGTTACAAAGCTAGAAATATAAAATAAAATATAAATATAAACCTAATAAATTAATGCTGATCAATATCATGAGATAGATAGATAGATAGATAGATAGATAGATAGATAGATAGATAGATAGATAGATGTACAAATGAATAACCATATTAAAAATATAGGTTAACTTAATATCCATTTACATATCACCATATTTGATACAATATTCGCAACAACAACAATATATATATATATATATATATATATATATATATATATATATATGCATGCAAAGGTTGACTTCCGCTCGTCTATTATAACCAAAGATATCAAGACTTGCCCGAACGTACTTCAAGACCACAATAAGAAATTATCTTTCACATTCCAATGCATAATGTTCGCACGTGCAATGCAGAAACTCGACCGATGAAGTCAGGTAAGTTTTACTTTGGTCGTTCCAACTCAGCGCAAGGCTAACTTGAGTTCGACCATTACAACGAAGCTTATCCTTACTTTACGTAACAAAAAAGAAAACTGACCTACCGAAGAGAGGCTGAGAACTTTGTTTCACTGCAGCTTATACAAAGAGAAGAATAAACACACTGTAACACTATTTGGATTGCTGGTAATTAATAATAATAATGGCGACTTGAAATATCAACGAAAAAGAGATAATAATGAATAACTTAGCTCGAAAAATAATTAAAAACTATAAAGAACGACAGACCGATAATAAATCGTTCCCAGAAAATCGAGATTTATACAATAGACCAGATGGCCGTTTAAAGGCAATGCTCAGTTTGTGCGAACAGGTCAAGTGTTGACAGTCTTCGGCTAACAATGCCTGGATCTGCAGTGAGAAGAATTGCGTTAAACTAAATGAATTTATTTTGCCAACATGTCGGAATGGAAACAATAAATTGAACACCCGCAAAATGATGACCTTTGGCTGAACAAACTGTTACCATAATAGGAATTGCAATAATTTCCCTGGGAAAGTGTCTCTTGGGTCAAAGGCGAGAAAGACAATTGTTGTGTCAATTCACTTATGAGATAACAGCATTTGAAATCTTGATTTTTAAAATTAATCTTCGACCGAATTCTGGATGTGACAGGCGTAGAAGAGCGATCAAGGGAGATGAGGGGCTCCCTGCACACACTGAAGCGTAGCAGGCATAGACGAGACATTAAGGCGGTCAAAGGAGCTACCCACGCCCACTGGGAAACACTGTTGGGAGATGATAAGATAAAGTGGAAGTAAGCAGGCGGAGCGATACCTGCACCTAACTCCCATGAGAAAAAGAGAATTCCCCAAAATTATGAATTAAATCAATTTGTCAGGATCAAAAACAATGGATTTTGCTGGAAATCAGAGGATTCACCGAAACAGCCTTGAGCCAAACTTACTAAATCAGTAAAACAAATTTCGCAAATTCCGCAAGCCAAAACATACCAGCTTACCCAAGTGTTGCGTCCAATTTAGGAATGGGTTGGGTCGACAAACACAACTACTAATGAACCATTGTACGCAGTATTGATATAAAAATACTAATTATTTTTATATATATTTCGAGTGTTGTTGTTTTTTCTCCAGTTTTAGAGTACGACTTCACTTGGACTAGCCCAATACGAAGATACCTGCGATGAATCGATCTTGGCCTCCTTATAATCTAATCAATCACAACGTGGCGTAAGGCAGGTCAGAATCGAACAGATCACTGCATTGATCAAAACAGGATCCAACCCGGGCTGACCGCGACGAAAGGTTACATTTGTCGCAGAGAACAAATAGGTCTCGAGAAACCTTGGATCTGCGGGTGAAGAGTCATGCTTCAGCTGGTGAGGGCGACACAGCATCTGTTATGGTTCTACAGGCCGTTAGGAGAGTGACAGACTCGATTGCAACGAATACATGTGAAGACGCTCTCCCCCGATGTAGTCACGTTATCTTTCCGTCTAGCACGCTTCTCCTCATCGGCAAGCCTCCGTTTCTCCGTTATAAGAATATAACGAAAGTAGTATTTAATTAGTTGGATCTACTATTCGATTAAAATTTTCGTTACTAGGTTCAGGAAGAAATAAACAGATTTTAACAATTTTTTTTCTAGAACTGTGCTATATCGCTACTTAACAGCTAAAAAGCTGCTTGCACTAGGCATGTAAGAACACGACGTAGAAAAAAACCCATTGCCGCCAAATCCTCATGTAGAGAAAAACTATCTTTCTGTCATTAAGAATTTAACATTTAATAAAGAAAATGGAGATTAAATTTTTAAAACTCTGCTGAAGAAACGTAAGATATCTATGGACAAAAGTCCTGAAGTTACCAATTATGTGTTAACTTTGGAGAAAATAGAAAGAAATTTAGGAAAATGTTTCCATTTATGGAGAGGGACTTAAGAAACGTGTAATAAAACATAATTGTTTAGTAATTTGTATGAACTTAAAAAGATAATAGGTAAAAGAACTAATGCATAAAAAAAGAGAAATTTACAACTTTGGTAAAATTATGAATTTGTAAAACAAATTGTAGAGGCATATGATATTATGCTGGAATAAACATTGCACTCAAATGATATACCTGCCCGTAAAAGGAAGCTGTGTTCAGGGTTGGCCAGTGGTTAAATGCAACCGCCGAATGCAGGAGTGTATAACCTTTGTTTCTATTTTACTTCCGGTAGTAAAAAAAACAAAGTATCAATCAGAAGAAAAAGATATTTAATGTTTAAGATAAAATGTGTGTGTGCATGTTGCATGTGCAGCTGTTTGCAAATTTCAATTCAACATCTAAATTTTAATCTAAAGCCTAGAAAGAAAATCTTAACCATCGATTTACTCTGTTTCAAAAAGATCTTTATTTTTAAAACAGCTTTTAAATTCAGCCATTATTCCCAAATTCTCGTTTTATTTTTAATTACGAGAACATTTTAATAAATGGGTTTAACTTTTTCAATTGACCAATATAGAACTTTAATATTGTTTTCTATGTTTTATAAATTCTGTTCTTGATTACATATTTTTATCGTTTCAGGTTCCCTCCAGCATGATGCCGGCCAGGGTGATGAGCCACCATTTTCAAATCAAGGGTCAAGCATGACCTATCTTCTTTATTCTCATCATCTTTACTTCCTACTTCCCACTATTCTTTCACACATCATTCAGTAATCCTCTACTTTGAGTGGCTCTTGTGCCTTTTACTGTGTGAGTATTAGTTGAAATAACTGTAACATGGTAGATCTGTAGCTGATTGAACATTTGTGATATTTTTGCCTAATCTGGACTCGTATAATCGGGATATTCTCCAATCCTATACTATTTCCTTTCTCACCTGCCTGTGTCTTCTATCCCCGTGTGGGTCAGCACTCCCCCCTTCCCCTCCCCTCTCTCTCTCTCTCGTGCGCGCGTGCAGCGGCTTCTCCCTCCGTCTACCTGTAACCTCTCTCTGTCTTCTCTGTTTTTCTCTCGCTATTTTTGTCTCTCTGTATCTCTCACTCTTTTTTTCTATCTCTTTCTCTTTCTTTCACTTGATCTATCTGTATCTTTTCTCTCTTGTTCTCTCTTTCTTCTCTATTTCACACTCTCTGTGTATTTTCTATCTCTTCCACTCGTACAACTTTCAGCGACACACCGACAAAAAGAACAGTGGCTGAAACTAGAATAAAAACAGAGATGAGGATATTAGTGACCACACTAATTAAAAGCATAACAATTCATCAGACCAGAATTTCAAGATTTTCTTTTGAAGCAGAAAACTTTGTACTTTATTCTTGAAAATCATAGATTTGATTTATCATTAATTTTTGAAGATGATTTATTCACAAACTCTACAATGAATATATAAATCATGTACTGTTTATATTTGGCACAGTGTTATTTCTCCTTTTCTCTTGTCTTCTCTCGCTATCTCTCATTCACACCCTATCTCTCTCTCTCTCTAACCCTCTCTCTCAATCCCCTTCTCTCTCTCTCTCTCTCTCTCTCTCTCTCTCTCTCTCTCTCTCTCTCTCTCTCTCTCTCTCTGTTTTTCTCTCGGGAAGGCCGGAGCGCACAATATGTATGCTTTAAGAAATTCTAAAAATGTATTCTCTTCAAGTAAAGTGTCAATTATTACCTATCTTTTTTATCCTTATTATTTTTACTTCTTACTTTTTTATCACACCTAATTCACTCATCCTCTACTCTGAGTGGCTCTTGGGAATTGTAATGGGTAAATAATAAATAAATATATAAATCATGCAGTGTTTCATTTTGTGTACAGTGTTTTCATTTTCTTCTCTCTCTCTCAGTATTCCTGATTTTTGTGTAAATACCTTTTTATTTCTAACAAAAACTGTTGCCCAACACCAACCAGACTGTGTCGGTTCGAAGATGAAAACTTTCAGCAAATAAGTAGGAATCGTATGAAAAAATATTTCAGAACAAAGGAATCTTTTTCAGAGAGTAAAACTTCAATCGAATGAGCATTTACATCAAGGAATACAGCACTACCATATATCCAACATGTGGTGAGGAGTATCATTTACAGTAAGTTTGAAGTCTTTCCATATTTGTGAGGAGATTGTCCATATAGGAGGACTGATATTACAGAACAGTTCAATACTTTTTGCTAATGATTTAGGTTTCTGTTTCTTAATACTTTGCTTAGCTTTTGTAAGGCATCTTTCGCTATACAAATATACCTTCGGATATCATTGTCCCAATTTCCGTCCTCTGTTCCGACACATGAAGTGATTATTAGGCTCCAATGTTATTTCTGAAGTAAACTGTCGTTGGACAAATCCCCATTCAATACGAACTCAATACCTCGTACCAACAGCAACGGAGGAAGGCAGTGATAAAATGGGAGGAGTAACGAACCTTATTCATGCCAGTCATAACAACAGATTAATTCATTCCTTACACGAAACAGGTCAGCAAAAAGAAGAAATGGCGATTCTATTACGTGCAGTTGAGGAAATGAAAATGCAAATGAAACACCTTCGTAGGCGCTCACGTAGTTTCTCTCAATCTAAGCATGCTGTAACTGATCGCCTAAAAATTCCCACTCTACATATTGATGTGAACGTTGTATCTAGGAAATACATTGTGAAAACTATAAACCAACAGCAAATACATGTCCAGTATCCTTAATCCGAAATCTTTGGGTCTAGCTGTTTTTCAGTTTTTCGACCTTTACCGATTATAGAATAACTAAGGTCAGGACACAAAAACAAAACGAAAATATAACTGACACGAATTTTTTATAGGAAAATACACTAATAATATAGTCTTGGGATAATAATATTCTATAAACACATGCCGTTGGAAAATTTATTTCTAAAATGTATATTAGCCAAAACTTAAATGTCATCTGAATCTCTCTGGAGCTCCCTTGTTACCCGTTACACCTCTAGAGAGTCTTCTGTCAAAATATCCAGACTTTCACCGCGGCGATGTTGCAGAAGGAAGATCATTGGTATCACGATGGTCGTTGCTCCGAAGGACATGCGTCTTTGATGTTGACTCCTACGATGACATTGCGTTCCGATGACGAACGTTTTTAAACATTTTTTGTGAGTGTCGTCTGCTTCATCAACTTCGGTTTCTCGATCAGCAATCTCTCTTTAAATGAATAAACTGGCATAATTTTCCGCCCACTGATACATTTGCGTTTTTCAAGCCCTGTAATTAACTGGTCACACACCTTAACCAGATTGTCTTTCTGTATTTTTTCGCCAGTTTTCACAATGTATATTGCTCCAAAGAGGAAATAGATAAACGAAATATATTTCAGACAAACACACCAACAAGGAAAACACTTTCCAAGCACAAACTATGAATCTTCGACACAAACTCAAAAAGATAAAATGGACACATCGTGTCTTAGATGTGTAGGGAGTTGCTATGCCGTTAAACAAACAAATCTATTAATCAACCAATCTTAGAGGGATAGGGCGTATGTAAATATATAAAAGGACATTGAAATCAACACACAGCGGTTTTTTAAGCAAAAGCTAAATATGTGAGTGGTGTGGATGACGGCTCAGAATGAGAAATCCGAGAGGCAATTTCGAAATCTGTTAAATTTCCTTGCATTCACTATACGCATATACATTTGGGAAGGTACGAATACATCTCCTCTTCAGTTATTGGTTAAATAGTATAACGAAAAGGAAATAGTTATTCTCAAAAAGTCTAATCATTCAATATCAACTTGAAAAAATAAAATTACTCTTAAACTTACTGTTAAAACGAAGATATGTTGTTATTTAAGGTATTGAAATATTTAAAGACAAACTGATAGACTACCTAAAATAATATTTTTTTTTACGTGCGACATATCTGTAAAAATTACGTGAGAAATATAACGTGAATGATTTCTTTATATATGTTAGGGTCCAATCCCTTGAACCACGGTGATGATCCAAGGCAGAACCAATAAAGATGAACTCGAACACAGATAATTTTGTGTATGGACGTCCATGTTTGCAAAAATCGACACAAGAAAAATCAAAATCCTTTATAAAATGCTGGGTTCGCTGAATTATAGTAAACATTTCCTTTGGTGATTAGTAAATATAGTATTGAATAATAATAATATAAAACAATGGTGTCCAAAATCTTTTCAAAGAGGGCCAGATTTGATGAGGTTAATATGGGTGACGTTCAACCATACTGCTTGGAATTCTCTGAACCATTAAAATTAAATCCAAATGAACTATCTTATGAAAATTTTATTGCCAATGGCATATTTTCGTCTCTTCGCATGGGTGACAAATAAATTTAAAAAGATCTTACCAAAATGAGTCAGCTGTCATACCTGAAGCCCATATAAGATGAAATAAAATATGTCTGAGAAAAAGGAACTTACAAGACGCTATAATATATCTCAGGTTAATCTTAAGTATTACATATTACTTGTAATTAATGATGTCTGCTAATGTGACACCCAACTCCTCCTCTGTCCTGGTCAGGGCACCGTTTGTGACACCCGTACTGGTCGCGGCGCACTTGTGACACCCGACTTCTTTTTCAGTCACGACGCCAAAATGTGACGTCGGTCCTTTGTGACGGGCTAACCCTGGGACATCGGTTGAAGTCTTCCTGGGTTCTAGCACCAACTTGTCGTACTCGGCTCGCTTCCAACGCCTGGTCACCGAAGCAACTGCTTTGATCTCGATTCAACCTACCCACGTTGTGATTTGATCTTAGGTTGACGAGATCAATCAAACGTCGGGCCGTAGTGCCAGCCGAATCCAGGTCAAGGTGATACTGCACAATAAATGTAGACAATAAAACAAAAGCACAAACAACAACTTCAAGGCGAGCGACTGGTTAGGAATAGTGATTAATTTTATGTCGGTTTGTTGAGTTACAGGAGTGCGTCTCTCTCTTTCTCTCCCAGCCCGAAGAAGAAAAAAATGTGGATTGTAACACTTTTGCGTTCCTTAACTAGTTCTGGATATCTGGATGGCGAATATAAGTCAGACTTCTATAATTTGTTCTTGGTTAGAAGTCTAAGTCGGAAACTTGTTTTGGTGGAAAATCTAAAGTCGGACTTCAACAAATTTGTTCTTGGTTAGAAGTCTAAGTCGGAAGGCATGGAATCGTGCGGTCACCTGTGCGAGGCGCGTCTCTCTCTTACTGTACTGGCTGTACTCTTCACTCACTGACTGGTCTCTCTCTGTCTCGATTTCTGACTCACTGTCTGGACTCGACCCGACTCGACTCAACTCGACTCTGAAACACCCGTAGATGTTTGCTTATATGGACGCCTATCAAAACCTGGCGTGGGGTCGGACGTGGTGTGGCCACCACGTTGATTTCAAATCCCCAATAAGGATTTTTTTGTTTTCGGCCAAAAATAATTATCATTTTCGGTATTTGGAAATCTTATTCCACTCCCACCCTCTTCTGCTCTCATATGGGTATCTCACCATACTTTAGAGGGCGTCAACGGTTTTCCCACTTCCTCGCAGTAACATCTCATACCTATCCTCTCAATGGGCGGTGGCAGGCCTCCTCTCTGCGTCACATGATCATCTCCGCCTGGCTATTCGGCCAATAGGCGTCAACTGATAATCTCAATTTTTATCCAACTTCACGGGATATGTTTTTTCTCAACCAGGTTTATCCGTCAACATTAAGTAGACGATTCTTTTTTGGCGAAATTGGGTTAATTAAAATACCCTAACATAGCCTTCGTTATCACAAACGAACCTAAACAAAATGCAGATGTCCTGTCCAGGCGACATCTCGATCGAGGGCCGGGCCCTGTGTGCAGTCGGCAGACGACCCATCAACTACTGATAACACAAGTTCGTCATCCTGACACAGCCAATGTTTTATCTGCCCAGAAGCTCTGGTATCCCTCATCTAATTTTCACGACAATGACTATCAGAATTTTCGCGGGTGGCCTTTTTTTCTTTTATCATCTAAGTTGTTAAGTCTTGTCCCTCTGTTTCTTTCTTTTCTTTCTCTTTTTCCTTCCTTTGTCCTCGAAGAGAATTTGGCATATCTCAGCATCAAACTTCAGCGAGAAAGTAAAATGGTTATCTTGAATCGCACTTGAAAATAACAAAACAAAAAATCTTTTTTTTTTTTCACCGATACCCTGTTTTAGAAAATAACAAAACAAAAAGAATATCGCTCAGTATGTTTTTCGTTATATCTATCGGTGTAAGTAATCGCTCAGTATGTCTTTCGTTATATCTATCGGTGTAAGTAAATCGCTCAGTATGTCTTTCGTTATATCTATCGGTTTAAGTATTCGCTCAGTATGTCTTTCGTTATATCTATCGGTTTAAGTAATCGCTCAGTATGTCTTTCGTTATATCTATCGGTTTAAGTAATCCCCGTAATTAACTTCTGTGGTTAATTAATTGATTAATTAACCTGCCGTTCCTAAATAGTGTTACACTAAATTTTAGGTTCAAATCCTATCAATAGGGACATACCACCAACATTCATCTTATTAAGAAGTAGAAAACATTAAGTGACACCAGTCAAAGTGTCCAAATATATTTATAACTGATCTTGAACAACACAAAACAAATTTAATTCACTAAGATTTTAGACTCTATTCATCTTAGATGACCAAAACAAATAACTTGCTTGCATTAATGTGAAGGGTGATCTGGACTGTAGTATGTAGGCCAGGTCTGGTTCAAAGGCAGTGGACCTGTTCAAAGGCAGTGATTTTAGAAATTGACTGGAAAAAGACAGAGTCAGGATAACACCGCCAGAGGACGACCACAAGGTATTGCTGCCATCTTTTGGTAAAAGATGAAATTATATTTCTTACATATCCTGATTGATAATACTGACGGGCAGTAAGTGTTATATTCTATGAGGAAGGAAATCATATGAAACTTGACCGCTGTCCAGAATTTGGACACGATTGATATGAAATAACTGCTACAAATTAAATTTAGAATTTTAAAGATTTAAAACGTTATAAATTATTCTAATTATATTTTGTTTAAAAACAATTCTTGTAATAATTCACTATTTATCGATTTTTTTATTTTTTTCGCTTAACGCAATAGTGTCCATAATATATCTAATTCATAAAAGCAATTAAAAGCTTTTCTGATGAAATAATGTTTTAGTTTTATTGCATATTTATTTTACTATTCAGAGAATGTTTCGGTTTTTAAAAAAATTGATGATTTAAATTCTCGAAAGATTTCTTCACATAAGTAATATAAATATGAAGCTGAAAAATAAATAAATTTCCTGAAATTAAAGAATATATTTTTCAACGCAAAATTGACGCCAAAATTTCCTATTTTAATTCATGGTCACGCGCTGACGCAAGATAACAAACTTTTAACCAAAATTTCGAACGTTCTAAAAAGAATCGAAAACTATAATTTAATAATAAGAAACATATTTTGTTCTTTCCTCTTAATAATAACATAAACATTTTGACGATAAGACTTTGTTTTTATTCATATTGGGGCAGTTCTCATCATGTATACTCATGTATTAGCGAATATTTCGAGGTATATATATATATATATATATATATATATATATATATATATATATATATATATATATATATATATATATATGTGTGTGTGTGTGTGTGTGTGTGTGTGTGTGTATATATATATATATATATGAATATATATGTGTGTGTGCATGTTTATCAATATATATATAATCAATATATATATATGTACAGACATAAACAGAAGCACGCACAGACACACACACAGAGACACAAATATATATATATATCGATAAATATACATCAAAATATATGATAAAATATTTTTATGGTATGTTATATTTATAGAGTAAAAATGTCCAAAGTGATGGATAGAGATTATATAGAAATTTTCTATGGTTATTTTATCCGTTCAATGAAGCAGGTGTTAAACGAAAACTGATTTTTGTTTTGAATATGAGTCAACGCAATATGGAATAGGGGCGTAGTGATATAAGCGAATAAGTGAAACTGATATGGGTTTATAACCTGAACACACCTATGCTAATTAACTTCATTTATTCATGAGCAGAAAAAAACTTTTCTCTTGAGTTAATTTTTTTAAGTTTACAACCAAACTGTCAATGAAGAAACCATGGATATCTTATTTATCCTCAAAGTCGGAACATTAATTGTTTTACTTCTGCCTTACATGTCAGAAGGTAAGTAAAGATGTTTTTACTTTTTTACTTTTTGTCAGATCATTTACATCATGTTAATGATCTATTTTCATCATCTCGTTAGATATTTTTATATATATTTTTATTCTGATATCGTTTAACAGATTAAATGTTCGTTTGTCTCCTTTTTTGCTTCTGTCAAGACAAGGGCGCCTACTTAGGGATACGGGATCCTTAACAGTGGGCATGGCTACAATCCTTGAAACTCACTTCACCTACTATAAGGACAGCTATGGCTTCTCTCTATTTTGGGATAACGCTTCTCGGATTGAGAATTAATAATAGATTAATAATATTAAAATTTTTTCTTTTATTTTATATTCATATTATTTTTTCCATTTTCTCCTATTTTATTTATTTGGTATTTTTTTTTGCAAATAATATCATGCGTTAACAGTAAGTTATACTAATCTGTTTTTCTTTTTTTAATTATTTTTAATTAACTGCAGTATGCCTATATATGTTAATTTATTCTTCATTTCCTCTTTCTCCCCTTTTTTCCTCCACCCCCACTTCTCCATTTGCTTTCTTTTATATCTTAACTCTTTCTTCACTTTTTCTCTTTGCCTTTTTTTCCTGTGAGATGACTTAGTAAATAGGTCAAATGTCTGGTCCTTACCTCCTCCCTTACTCTTAATTATCTTAATAACGATAGATTTAAAATTATTCCTCTCTTTCCTTCTCTAATTTCGACTATATATGTCGTCTTCCTCCTCCACCTCTCTGTATCATTTCACATCAACTTAAATCTAACCCTCAAAAGCTCGTATAAAAATATGTAAAATTGAAACCATCGACTTTTATCCTTGGAAATGTAATCTGTGGAACCAGGAAAAATCACTTTCCTAGGGAAATAAAATATAATCAATGAACCCTTAAGTTTGTCTGTTTTTTTTTTTTACTTAAATTAATTAATATTGTTTTACATTGAGCACTCTGGATTACATCCTCCTTGGGATTATCCATGCCGATTACCAAACATGTCATCACCTACATATACATATATATATATATATATATATATATATATGGCGAGGAAATGCATTTGGGCTGAGAATATTTCCGCAAGTTTCCGCAGATGATCAGTTTCTAACTATGCATTTACTCAGTCGGAATAAAGATGTTGTGGTAAACTACATAGTTAAGGAATATCAATTTGAAATGGCTCCAAATAGTAACCTTCGTCTTGAGATCGAGTCTGGTACAACATTTCAAAGAGGTTCTTTGACTTTTGTCTTTTCTCAAATCAGCTGTTTTGACTTTACATGGTACGTTTGCCGTGGGGGTGGAACGAGTAATGGTATTCCTGTGGATTCTACAAATACAACATTACAAAGTAAGTATCACTCTTAACATTTCTCTTAAAGAAGTTTTGGCACAGTAATTGGATGTGAAAGTGTAAATATTAAGATGCGAATGAGATGGGTAGAAATGTAAATCAGCATTTGACAAAAAGTTTATATATATATATATAAATGATCCTGATAAGAGAAATGAAACGTCTGTAGATATTACATGTTAATGGTTGCATATTGGTTACAGGAAATCCTGAGAGGAAATGTAGTTCTATTGGGTCTACAAGGATATTACTGAAACAATTTAAAATTAATTTTCTTGTTTCTTTTTTCAGTTTCACCAGGAATTGATAGCCTCATGAAAACATCATTATCTGACCTTGTTGTCAATCAAATATCCTCCTTTGTGTGCAGAGGAACTGTCCGAAAAGAAGGTCCTTTTTCTGTGCAATGGTATCGAAGAACTCTCACAACTTCCAGCCAGATCCAAGTTGACCAAGCAAATGTAACTGGCCAAAATGAATGTAGCCGTAGCATTTCAAGCTTACTTAATTACAATGTAAGTGAGACTGATGGGCCGAACCTTGTTCTCTGGTGCCGAATAGAAAGTAGACAAAGAGTTGATAAAATGGGGAACTTCACTGTTCTAGGTAAAGTACATTTTTGTATATGGAAAGCGGTTTTCAATCTTCATTTCAACATTTACATTTTAGTTAAAATTATACAACGAAAATCTGAGCCTTTGATTCATTCTCTTTCCAAAACAGTTTTATTTTAAGTTATCCATTTTGTTCAAATTCTCATTTTGTTTTTTAATGACTGATAGCATATTAAAAATATGTTTAGCTAATTGATTTGACCATATATAATGATGTAAACTTTATTTTCTGTAATACTTTTATAAATACGTTTTTTTTTGGGTGGGGGTAACAAATAGGTCTAATATCTGAGATTTGTAGCTGGTTAAATAATTTCATGTGAAAGATGAAAATGTTAAATTTTTTAGAGTTAAATAATTGTCATTTGCTTGTAAATATCAACAACTTTCTAACTCGCTAAATATTAGGTATTTACTCAGTTTAACCTGCTACAAGGCCAGTATAATGGAGTGAAGTTAACAATGCTGGCAAATAAAACAATGATCATAGCCATTCTGTAACTCAAGCATTGCAATTACAGTTCTATAAGTTTTTTTTTTTAATGAACTTGAATTTACCTGGGACACTGCTACCGTAAGAAGACACTGATGAGGATTGGACTCGTTAGATAACAGTTATGGCCTGCTAAGCCTGATTTCATTACCTGTAACCCTAATCAAAGGTAATGACATAACATATGGTCAATGGAGGAACACTATTGCTGGTCAGAGATGAATATAATGGCTAGTTCTATATTAGAAATATTTATTGGAAAATGCTCTATTCAGTATGGAAGTTTCTGGTAACATTGAAGCAAAGTAGTGTGTTTACAAAATAATTTGCCCTGACTTGTGAGCTACATCTATTTGATACGCACCATAAAATCGAGAATCAATTAAAACAAAATCTAATCTTAGACCATTAATGACTGTCAGCCCCTAAAATGGGACAGTGTCTATTAAAGGAAAATCTCTTATAAAACTATGACGAATCTATTAGTGCAAATAAGATCATATCTGCCGAGGAGATAAGACAAAAAGCTTAATAAAGTCTGCCATTGTGTCAAACAAATGCATTGACATAATCAATCATGAAACTTTTTATTTGTCTTCATTTTGATCCTAATATTTCGGTTCTGACTGAATGGGAGCGTAACTTAATAC
Source organism: Acanthosepion esculentum (assembly GCA_964036315.1). NCBI lineage: Eukaryota > Metazoa > Mollusca > Cephalopoda > Sepiida > Sepiidae > Acanthosepion > Acanthosepion esculentum. The sequence goes on along the minus strand of OZ038485.1, from coordinate 108,871,666 downwards.
ACAGCCAGGGTGCGGCCAGGGTGCGGCCAGGAGCCTGTGCACCGACCGAATCAGAGCCGACCGGTCAGTACCGACCCTGAATTCGGCGAGGAGGAAGTTCGGAGTGCCTCACGACAGAAAATTACTAAAATGTCACAAATCTCTCTAAAAAATGAGTAGAGATTTTGTATGCGAAACTCACGATGTAAAACGCTTGGAGGTGTATTAGAACTAGGTTCGTAATAACAGCGAACTTAAAAAAGGTAATTAGTTCATCTCTCAGCGAAATTACAAGCGTGTAGGGATCATGATGGAAAGGTCAAGGTTGAAAATGTCCTGTTCTCTACCGCTTTATTGAGCAGCCGAAAGCGGCTGCGATAAGTGAATATTTCGAGGTACATATATATATATATATGTGTGTGTGTGTGTGTGTGTGTGTGTGTGTGTGTATGTGTTTGTGTGTGTGCGTATGTTTATCAATATATATATATATATATATATATATATATAGACATAAACACAAGCAAACACAGACATACACACACACAAACAAATATATATATATATTTTGATAAATATACATCAAAATATATAATATAAAATATTTAATTAAAGTTAAAATGTCTATGTGTGTGTATGTGTGTGTTTGTGTGTGTGTTTGTTTGTGCAGCTGTTTGCAAATTTCAATTTAACATTTACATTGTAATCAAAACTCTAGAAAGAAAACCTGAGCCATTGATCTGTTCTCTTTCCAAAACAGATTCATTTTTAAAAGTTTTTAAGTTAGCCATTCTTTTCTTTTTTTTAATTATTTTTAAGTAAGATAGAATATTAATAAATGGGTTTAGCTACTTCAATTGACCACATATTTAATGCTGTTTTCTGTTTTATAAATTCTGTTCTTGATTACATATTTTTATCGTTTCAGGTGCCGGCAAGGGTGATTACCCACAACGTTCAAATCAAGAGTCAATCTATCTTTATTCTCCTCATCTTTACTTCATACTTCCTACTCTTCTATCAATCATCATTCAGTAATCCTCTACTTTGATAGGCTCTTGAGCATTTTACTGTGTGAATATTAGTTAAAATAACTGTAACATGATAGATTTATAGCTGATTGAGCATTTGTAACATTTTAGCCTAATTTGAACTCTTGTCATCCGGATATTCCATATCCTCTGTATCTTCTTCTCTCTGACCCTATGTTCCTTCTCACCTGTCTGTGTCCTCTCTCCGTAAGTGTCTGCACTTTTCTCTCTCTATCTGACTCAAAGTGACTTCTCCCTCCGTCTACCTGTTACTTCTATATTTTTCTCTTGCTATATTTATCTCTCTATCACTCTCTCTCTCTCTCTCTCTGTTTTTATCTCTCTCTCTTTCTGTCACTAGATCTATCTGTATTTTCTCTCTCTTTCACTATCTCTCTCTCTCTCACACACTCTCTCGCAGTGACTTCTCCCTCTGTCTACTTCTAACTTCTCTCTCTGTCTATTTTTCTCTCGTTATTTTTCTCTGTATCACTTTCTATCTCTCTCTCTCTCTGTGTCACTATATCTATCTGTATCTTCTCTTTCTTCCCCCTCTCTCTCTCTTTCTTCTCAATTTCACACTCTCTGTGTATTTTCTATCTCTTCCACTCGTACAACTTTCAGCGACACACAGACAAAAAGAACAGTGGCTGAAACTAGAATAAAAACAGAGATGAGGATATTAGTCACCACACTAATTAAAAGCATAACAATTCATCAGAACAGAATTTCAAGATTTTCTTTTGAAGCAGAAAACTTTGTACTTTATTCTTGAAAATCATAGATTTGATTTATCATTAATTTTTGAAGATGATTTATTCACAAACTCTACAATGAATATATAAATCATGTACTGTTTATATTTGGCACAGTGTTATTTCTCCTTTTCTCTTGTCTTCTCTCGCTATCTCTCATTCACACCCTATCTCTCTCACTCTCTCTCAATCCCCTTCTCTCTCTCCCCGCTCTCACTTTCTCTCTCTCTCTATCTATCTATCTGTCTATCTATCTATCAGAGACATCCCTGTCTTTTTCAGTCAGAAAGACAGGAGTGCACAACGTGGATGCTTTCAGGACTGCTATAATTGTCCCATCCTCAAGTCAAATGTCAATCATTATCTATCTTCCTTATCCCTTACTTTTTACTTCCGACTCATTTATCACACCTCATTAACTAATCCTCTACTTTGAGTGGCTCTTGGGAATTGTACTGGGTAAATAATAAATCAATATATAAATCATGCAGTGTTTAATTTTGTGTAAAGTGTTTTCTCTCTCTCTCTCTCTCTCTCTCACTCTCTCTCTCTCTCTCTCTCTCTCTCTCTCTCTCTCTCTCTCTCTCTCTCTCTCTGTATTCCTGATTTTTGTGTAAATAACTTTTTGCCCAACCCCAACCAGACTGTGTCGGTTCGAAGATGAAAACTTTCAGCAAATATTAGGAATCGTATGAAAAAATATTTCAGAACAAAGGAATCTTTTTCAGAGAGTAAAACTTCAATCGAATGAGCATTTACATCACTGAATACAGCCCTAACATATATCCAACATGTGGTGAGGAGTATCATTTACAGTGAGCTTCAAGTCTTTCCATATTTGTGAGGAGATTGTCCATATAGGAGGACTGATATTACAGAACAGTTCAATACTTTTTTCTAATGATTTAGGTTTCTGTTTCTTAATACTTTGCTTAGCCTTTGTAAGGCATCTTTCGCTATACAAATATACCTTCGGATATCATTGTCCCAATTTCCGTCCTCTGTTCCGACACATGAAGTGATTATTAGACTCCAATGTTATTTCTGAAGTAAACTGTCGTTGGACAAATCCCCATTCAATACGAACTCAATACCTCGTACCAACAGCAACGGAGGAAGGCAGTGATAAAATGGGAGGAGTAACAAACCTTATTCATGCCAGTCATAACAACAGATTAATTCATTCCTTACACGAATCAGGTCAACAAAAAGAAGAAATGGCGATTCTAATACGTGCAGTTGAGGAAATGAAAATGCAAATGAAACACCTTCGTAGGCGCTCACGTAGTTTCTCTCAATCTAAGCATGCTGTAACTGATCGCCAAAAAATTTCCACCCTACATATTGATGTGAACGTTTTATCTAGGAAATACATTGTGAAAACTATAAACCAACAGCAAATACATGTCCAGTATCCTTAATCCAAAATCTTTGGGTCTAGCTGTTTTTCAGTTTTTCGACCTTTACCGATTATAGAATAACTACGGTCAGGACACAAAAAAAAAAACAGAAAATATAACTGACACAAAATTTTTATAGAAAAATACCTTAATAAATAATGTAGTCTTGGGATAATAATATTCTATAAATTGCAAAATTTATTTCTAAAAAGTATATTAGCCAAAACTTAAATGTCATCTGAATCTCTCTTAAGCTCCCGTCCCCTTGTGACCCGTTACATCTCTAGAGTGTCTTATGTCAAAATATCCTGACTTTCACCGGGGCGATGTTGCAGAAGGAAGATCATTGGTGTCACGATGGTCGTTGCTCCGAAGGACATGCATGTGTGACGTTCTCCTTCTGGGTTTTATTTTTGTTTCTCAACGTAATGCTCGTTGAGAAGATATCCCAGCCGGTAAGAGAAGAAATTACCTGGATCGACGCGCCAACCGCTTATCTCGTATTGTCTCCTCACTGCAGACGAATCTTCCAGGGTTGTGTATGAGGTTACCCGGCTTTCATCCACACGAAACAAGCGATTATGGGCTTGGGTATGTGAAAGATTCTTTTGCAAAAGAACAAACGAAAACAATCTCCTTTTTTTTCTTTATATATTTTTTTTTCTTGTTTTATTTATTTATTTATTTTTAACAATGATAAAACAAAACAAAAAAAAACAGTGGACATTTATTGAGGACCGATTTTTGAGTGATTCAGCCAGGAGCGTTCATGTTCGTAATGCAAGAGAACAAAAATGTGATTTAATTATTTGTCGGCTTGTTGTCACTTTGTCCCTTCCCTTTTTTTCTTTTTTACAGATGATGACCAAAAGGCAGTGGCACTTTTATGATTTTACAAATCTTTCCCACAGATAGCAGAATACACATAGTTCGCAAACGCAATCAACAAAAAAAAAACAGCATTTAACTCACAAAAGGAAAAGAGAGACCAACCTCATTGTTATGTGCCTTCTTTTTGTTTGTTTGTTTTTTTCTTTATCTCTTCACTCGAGATATGAACATTGCCTTGCTTCTAACATCAATTCCTTTTCTTGTGATGTTCTGCTGGAATCGTAGAGGTTCGCCTCCTTCGTTCACGTTAGAAGGATATAACGGAGTTGTACATAAGTCTTTTTTTTTTTCTTTCAAATATCAGAGCCTTGATGTTGGAGATCTTCACTCCGGCAGGTTTCGACAGCAACTCACTTTCTTTTTTCTCTTCTGACTTTGGGCACTTTTTTGGCGCGAAGGTCCCCTTCGTCTCCAATTCCTAGAACTTGGACTGTCACCTTTCGGTGACCTTTTCCAATTTCGGCGCCAATACTTCACCCCGTTCTATTTTTACTCGCTCGTGCTACTGTTTCTATGCACATCATCATCATCATCATCATCATCATCATCATCATCATCATCATTGTCTCTGCTATTGTCATGTGTGTTTTTATTTCCTTTTCTCTTACTGACGACCTAAAATCGTCACACCCTCACCCATTAAAAAAAAGAAAAATGTTTCATTTTTCTTTATAAATCTAGCCCCTGGATTGTGCCTGGATTCTCACTTTCCTGGGTGTCTACTTCTGGCTGCACACACTGACAGGTTTTTGATTTCTCATTTTCCATCTCCTGGCATCTGGATAAGGTATCAGCCACGTAATTTTCCTTTCCCTTTATATAATTGATCTTTAGGTTATACTCTTGTAGGATGAGGCACCAGTTTTGTAACCGTCTTTTTTTGTTCCTCATCCTGTTTAGGAAAACTATCGGGTTATGATCGGTGTATATTTGAGTAGGAGCTTTCCCTGCAGTTACATATATTTCAAAGTTTGTTACTGCCAACACTAGGGCCAGGGTTTCCTTTTCAATTGTTGAATAGGCCTTTTGATGCTCGTTCAGCTTTTTAGAAAAGTAGCTGACGGGTCTCAAATGTCCATTCCGGTCGTTTTGAGATAACACCGCCCCAATTCCATTTTCGCTGGCTTCTGTATGCAGGCTGAATGGTTTCTCGAAATCTGGCGCTATTAGCACAGGCTCGCTACTCAACATTCGTTTTATAGATTCAAACGACCTTTGACACTCTGGTGTCCATTGAAATCTAGTTCCCTTTTTCAAGAGGTGTGTCAACGGCGTTGCTATGCTAGAGAAATTTCAGCAGAATCTTCTATAATAACCTGCCATACCCAAGAATCTTCTGACCCCCTTTATGTTCTTAGGTTTCGGGTATTCCTTGATACTTTTTACTTTTATCTCGCTCGGACTTATACGCCCAGAGCCGACGATGTGTCCCAAGTACTGTACCCTCGCCTTTCCAAAATCACTCTTTTCCAAGTTGATTGTTAAGTTGGCTTTCTCCAACCGATCAAATACTTGTTCTATACTTTCGAGGTGTTCCTCCCATGTGTCGTTATATATGATCATATCATCTATGTAAACGCCCACATTTTGGATGCCTGCTAAACACTGGTTCATTAATCGCATGAAAGTCGCTTGCGAGTTCTTCATGCCGAATGGCATGACGTTATATTGAAACGTCCCGTTCGCCACTACAAATGCTGATTTGAGTTTTGCTTGGTCTGTCAGGGGTACGGACCAATATCCCTTCAGTAGATCGCATTTTGTTATATACTTTGCTTTCCCGATTTGGTCGATACAATCCTCCATTCGCGGGATCGGATAGGAATCATCCTTGGTGATGTCGTTTATAGTCCGTGCAAAATCGAACGGATCCGTCTGGTTTATCCACCAGTACGCAAGGAGATGCCCATGCACTCTGACTGGGTTCGATTATACCGTTTTTCAGCATATAGTCGATTTCTCTATTTATGATTTCCCTTTTCTTGGGGTTTACCCTATACGGGTGTTGTTTTATAGATTTCTCTGTAGTTACCTCTACGTCATGATAAATCACATCCGTCTTCCTGGGGATATCTGAAAATATTCCTGGAAATCGCCGCATAGTACTGAATAATCCTTCTTGTTCTTTCTCCGATAAGTGGCCTAGTTTTTTTTTCAAGTTTGCCAATATTTCGGAGTTACACAGTTTTACTGGAGTGTCTTTGATCAACATGCTGTCGTCAATCAGTTTATCCTCGTTTTCGATCGCTTTTACTTAGGTATGTCCAATATTTCGCTAAAAAGTGGTATACCTTGACGAAAAAAGGTCCCCAAATTGCTAAAACAATTTTTAACGTTTAAATATTTATGTTGTTATTAAAGAGGAAAGACCAAAGTATTTTCTGAATATTTTTTCAGATTTTTTAATCCTTCCCATAAATGTTAAAAATTTTATTAAAAAATCTTGTTTTTTTTTCGAGTCAAAAAATTTCGTAAAATCGAACTTATCGACATTTCTGTCGGAAAGATCATAGTTTGTTAGTTAAAAAATCATGAAAAATCAATTACACCTTTTTCTTTTGTTATCTTAGGAAATTTAGAATGATTAAAGTATACTTAATGTAATTTGAAAGAAACATTACTTACATTTTTAGCAGAAAACTTTTTAAGAGAGATATTTCCAACCGTAGTCGTTCCTTTTTTAAGCCATTGACAGGCGTTAATTGATGTACGTCAATATATTCACAACTTACGGCACGGAAATTTATTGGACGGTAGCGCAGAAGTGATATAATTCGTCCTAATTTTAAGTGAATCTGGTTAGTAGATTTTTTTTTTAAAATTCACTTTCAAATTTTTTTTTTTTTTACCTTACGTTTGAGGAAGAATTGTGCACTGAAAATAACATTTAAATTATGAAAGAAAATCAAATTTTACAAGTAAAAATAAAACAGTAAAAAAATACATTTTTTTAAATTGAGGTTTATTATTTCAGTCATGAAATATTTTTCTGAGAATATAAAAATTACATGAAACACCATTAATTGAAACGGGTTAACTTAATGAAATGAGATTTTATTTCTTTTTTATTAAGGCAGATTTTTTTCTATTTATTAATTATGATATGGCAGTAATATGAGTTTTATTTTATTTATTAATAAAATTAACATGCTATGTTGGTTTTGTTTTTTGACTCAACAAGTATTTAGTAGTAGCGAGCTAACTCCAGAAAATTTTAACTCCAAAAATCATTTTAATTGATAATTTGTCATGTGGATATTAATTCCAAAGTAATGTACAATGAATTTATGCATTCGATTTCAAACTTGAAAATTTGGGTGGACTTCCAAGGGCGTTTTTTTTTTTTTGTTTTTTTTTTGTATTTGTAAATAGTCGATATTTTCTTTTATCCCACTATTCGATTATATTTGAATAGAAAAAGAAAAAAATTGAAAATAATACGACGATATTCAGAAAACTTGACAAGCGTTGTTTTGTTGTTACTGAACGAATCAAAGCCATTTCTGAAGTAAAAAAAAACTTGCTTCTATCAAAAGAAACTACTCACGTGACATTATTTCAAGGTGTGCATCCATACTTTCGTTGGAGACAATTTTAAATACAATTTTGGAATATTAAAAATTATTTTAAAAATAATTATGGTTGTCAGATTTTAATAAGCTTTCAAATTTATGATCTTTAAACATAATATATCATTTCCATAAGGTTGCAGAAAGAACTTAATGTATAAATATATAACAACCTTTTGTCATATTGTGTATTTAAAATTGAAAAAAAAAAGAAAATTAATGTAAAAATTCATTGTTCATCAAAAAAATGTTTTTCTTTCAGATAATAATTACCTTCGTATATATTATTCAGAAAAGCCATTAAAAACTTTCTTAATTAAATATTGTCTTAGTTTTATTGGGTTTTGTATTTTTACAATTGAGGTAAAAGTTTGGACAATTTCGGACATTTTTTTAACAAAAAAATCGATGATTTAGATTTTTCAGAGTTTTGTGCATTTAATTAAAAAAAAAATTCAGGTTGCAAATAAATTTTTTTTTGAGTTTTCATAAAATTAAGTTCGAGGGGGCTAACAGATATAAAAAAAAATATTTATACTATGACTTTCAAAGAGACAAACATTTCTAAAATAAGTTCATTCATTTCTGAATAAGTTCTGAAGTTTTCATTAAAATCCAACAAGTAGTTAATTTTTACGAGAATTTTGAAATTAATGTGTCTTTCAACTGACAAAAAAACAACTAAAAAAAACGCTAAAATGGCCAAATTACTTGTCCCACAGGTAGTCCACCTTCATCAGTACGCTCCGCGTATTTCTTTATCCTATTTAATTTACATAACTGTGTCTTATTCCGCCGGTTTGGTGTTTTCACTTTATAGTTGAGGTTGTCAACCTTTTCCGTGATGATATAGGGGCCTCTGAATTTCGCGTCGAACGGAGATTTCGTTTTCGGCGAAAGGACCATAACTCTGTCCCCTACATTGAGTTGTCTCTCCTTAGACCGCTTATCGAAATTTTGTTTCATTGCTTTCTGGGATTTATTTAAATGTTCACTTGCTATCTTCCTAGTCTTTTCCAGACTTTTGCGCAAATTCTCAACATAACCGGATATTTTCTCGGTTGTTTTCTCGGAGTCATCCCATTTCTCTTTCGCCATCTTGAGTGGGTTTCTCATTTCTCGCCCATATACTAGTTCAAAAGGGGTATACCCCAGTGATTCCTGAATTGAATCTCTTGTCGCAAAAAGTGCGAAAGCTAATTCTTTATCCCAATCGGTTTGTCTTTCTGTGCAATGGGCTCTCACCATACTCTTTAGCGTAGCGTGGAATCGCTCCAGCGCGCCTTGGGATTGGGGATGGTAAGGGCTTGAGGTCACGTGTCTCACTCCCAATTGTCCGGTGACTCTCTTGAACAGGTTTGAGGTGAAATTCGTTCCTCTGTCTGTTTGAATGACCTCCGGAATTCCCATTTTCGAAAAATAATTCATTAGGGCCTCCACTATTTTTTTCGTGGATATGTTCCGCAGCGGTATGGCTTCGGGGAATCTAGTGCTGGCGCACATTATCGTCAACAGATACTTGTATCCGGACTTCGTCTTAGGTAGGGGACCCACGCAATCGATCATCACCCTTTCGAAAGGTTTCCCAGTTATTGTTATTGGCTTAAGTGGTGCTGGGGTTATTCCTGGCTTAGGCTTTCCTGCCCTCTGACATGTGTCGCATGAGTTGCAGAACCTTTTCACGCTGGCTCTTATGCCGGGCCAGTAGAAGTATCGTGTCAGTTTTTCGTGGGTTTTGTTCATGCCTAGATGTCCGGCTAATGGGACCTCATGAGCCAATCTCAACATTTCTTCTCGGTATTCCCTCGGCATGATTATCTGGCGATATTGCTCTCCCCTTTCCCCTGTTTGCTACTGTAATTCCTCACCAATATTCCATCTTCCATGTAATACCGTTGAGCGTGTTTTTCGTCCGTCGGTTTACCCACTTGCTTATACAGTTCTTTCAGACTGTCATCGCATCTCTGGGCGTTCTTTAGTTCTTCGCGTGACTTATTTAGTAGCGGAATCTTTTCTTCGCCCATGGTCTGCTTCTTACTCCTCAGGTTATAACTGTGCACCGCTTTGCTCATTTCTTCTTCACGCTTTCCTTCATCCATCTGATTTAACTCGATTTGTGCTTCGTTTCCCAGAAGGATGTCTACTCCTCTTATGGGGAGCGTCTTAACCACTCCGACTACCATCTTCTTTTTTTACTCTTCCTGTTATCAACTTTATTTTCTTCAGGGGCACTTTCACCGCCTTTCCCCCTACGCCTTGAATTAATGCGGAGCCTATCGTTCGACTGTGAGGTACTTTCTTTTCCAGAATTAAGGACTGGGCAGCCCCGATGTCCCTCAAAATGGTCACGGGCGTGCTATTCCCCTCTTCGTCTATGATCTTCCCTTTTCTCACATAGGGTTGATATATTTTGCTTTCCTGGGACGATGCTACACCTCCATGTGGTTTAGCTTCCGGACCGTGTCCTAGTTTGCACTTTATAGCTATATGTCCCACTTGGCCGCATCTATAACACGTGACTGGGTTTATTTTCTTCGTCGGTGTTGTCCGGTCGCTTGTCCAACTGTCCCTTTTCATAGTTGGTTCCGCTGGCCTGTTTACTCGACTAGTTATATCGGGTTTACTCCTGCCTCTTTTTCGTGTTATCGTATACTCGTCCGCTAGGATTGCTAATTCACTACCTGTGTCCATCTTCCTTTCGTTCAAGTATATCCTCATCTCTTCAGGCAGTCCGTTTAATATTTCCTCCAGTAATACCAGTTGTTTTACTTTTTCAGCATCGTTTTCCACCCTTTTAGCATAGAACCACTTGTTCATTAGTCTTTCCTTCTCTGCGATGAATTCTTTGAACGACTGATTCTCATTCTTTCTATAGGCTCTGAACTTCTGTCTATAAGCTTCTGGCACGAGCTCGAAGCTCTGTAGTATGGTTCCTTTGACTATATCGTAGTTCATGCATTCTTCCGATGAAAGTGTGGTGGACGCTTTCTGCGCCTTTCCAACGAGTGCTGTCTGTAAAAGCAAGGCCCATTTTTCCTTCGGCCAACCCAAGTTAACTGCTGTATTTTCAAAGTGATGAAAATATTCGTCCACGTTCGCTTCTATGAACTTGGGTACCATTTTAACTTGCTTAGTCAAGTCGAAATCTCCGTGGCTTGGTTCTCTTGCCATCTCTGACAGTCTGATTTCTCTCAAGCGCACTGCTTGTTCTAGTTTGGATTTTTCCAACTCTAATCGCGCTTGTATCTTGTATTTTTCCAACTCTATTTGTTCTGCAGACAGCTTGGTTGGTTCTCCAGGTATTCTTTCTAACACTTCTGGTTCGAATATTTGTTCGCCTGTATCACTATTTAGGAACGGCAGGTTAATTAATCAATTGATTAACCACAGAAGTTAATTACGGGGATACTTAAACCGATAGATATAACGAAAGACATACTTAGCGATTACTTACACCGATAGATATAACGAAAGACATACTGAGCGATTACTTACACCGATAGATATAACGAAAGACATACTGAGCGATATTCTTTTTGTTTTGTTATTTTCCCAAACAGAGTATCGGTGAAAAAAAAAAAAGATTTTTTGTTTTGTTATTTTCAAGTGCGAATTCAAGATAACCACATTACTTTCTCGCGGAAGTGTGATGCTGAGATATGCCAAATTATCTGCGAGGACAAAAGAAGGAAAGAGAGAAAGAAGAGAAAGAAACAGAGGGACAAGACTTAACATCTTAGATGATAAGAGAAGGAAAGAATGCCACCCACAAAAGCGATGTTGTTTTGAGTGGGGGAATGAGGAAAATTCTGATGGTCATTTTTTGAGAGATACCAGAGCTTCTGGGCAGATAGGACATTGGCTGTGTCAGGATGACGAACTTGTGTTATGAGTAGTTGATGGGTCGTCTGCCGACCGCACGCAGGGCCCTCGATCGAGATGTCGCCTGGACAGGACATCTGCATTTTGTTTAGGTTCGTTTGTGATAACGAAGGCTATGTTAGGGTATTTTAATTAACCCAATTTCGCCAAAAAAGAATCGTCCACTTAATGTTGACGGATAAACCTGGTTGAGAAAAAACATATCCCGTGCAGTTGGATAAAAATTGAGATTATCAGTTGACGCCTATTGGCCGAATAGCCAGGCGGAGATGATCATGTGACGCAGAGAGGAGGCCTGCCACCGCCCATTGAGAGGATAGGTATGAGATGTTACTGCGAGGAAGTGGGAAAACCGTTGACGCCCTCTAAAGTATGGTGAGATACCCATATGAGAGCAGAAGAGGGTGGGAGTGGAATAAGATTTCCAAATACCGAAAATGATAATTATTTTTGGCCGAAAACAAAGAAAATCCTTATTGGGGATTTGAAATCAACGTGGTGGCCACACCACGTCCGACCAGGTTTTGATGGGCGTCCATATAAGCAAACATCTACGGGTGTTTCAGTGAGTTCGCAGAGTTCGTTGAGCAGAGCTGAGTAGAGTTCGGAGAATCGGGTCGAGTCCAGACAGTGAGTGAAGAGTACAGCCAGTACAGTAAGAGAGAGACGCGCCTCGCACAGGTGACCGCACGATTCCATGCCTTCCGACTTAGACTTCTAACCAAGAACAGATTTGTTGAAGACCGACTTTAGATTTCCCACCAAAACAAGTTTCCGAATTAGACTTCTAACCAAGAACAAATTATAGAAGTCTGACTTATATTCTCCATACATATATCCAGAACTAGTTAAGGAACGCAAAAGTGTTACAATCCACATTTTTTTTTCTTCGAGCTGGGAGAGAAAGAGAGATACGCAAGCAAGTCTCGCTGTCTATGCTTTTGAACAAATGAATTTTTTCAAATTCCCGAATTTCGATGACCGTATCGTTTTTCTTTTCCAAGAAAAAAATTTATGTTCTTCCGATGATTGGTTGTGTAGTCCTTCTCTCTTCCGAGGTTTTCGGTTTATCACACACACACAAAAAAATGTTCTTCAGATGAGTTCACACTTGGTCGTATATATATTTTTATTTTAACATCCCGGGCGAGAGCCCCATGTGACGTTCTCCTTCTGGGTTTTATTTTTGTTTCTCAACGTAATGCTCGTTGAGAAGATATCCCAGCCGGTAAGAGAAGAAATTACCTGGATCGACGCGCCAACCGCTTATCTCGTATATTGTCTCCTCACTGCAGACGAATCTTCCAGGGTTGGGTATGAGGTTACTCTGCTTTCATCCACTCGAAACAAGCGATTATGGGCTTGGGTATGTGAAAGAATCTTTTGCAAAAGAACAAACGAAAACAATCTCCTTTTTTTTCTTTATATATATTTTTTTTCTTGTTTTATTTATTTATTTATTTTTAACAATGATAAAACAAAACAAACAAAAAAACAGTGGACAGTTATTGAGGACCGATTTTTGAGTGATTCAGCCAGGGAGCGTTCATGTTCGTAATGCAAGAGAACAACAATGTGATTTAATCATTTGTCGGCTTGTTGTCACTTTGTCCCTTCCTTTTTTTTTTACAGATGATGACCAAAAGGCAGTGGCACTTTTATGATTTTACAAATCTTTCCCACAGATAGCAGAATACACATAGTTCGCAAACGCAATCAACAAAAAAAAAACAGCATTTAACTCACAAAAGGAAAAGAGAGACCAACCTCATTGTTATGTGCCTTCTTTTTGTTTGTTTGTTTTTTTCTTTATCTCTTCACTCGAGATATGAACATTGCCTTGCTTCTAACATCAATTCCTTTTCTTGTGATGTTCTGCTGGGATCGTAGAGGTTCGCCTTCTTCGTTCACGTTAGAAGGATATAACGGAGTTGTACATAAGTCTTTTTTTTCTTTCAAATATCAGAGCCTTGATGTTGGAGATCTTCACTCCGGCAGGTTTCGACAGCAACTCACTTTCTTTTTTCTCTTCTGACTTTGGGCACTTTTTTGGCGCGAAGGTCCCCTTCGTCTCCAATTCCTAGAACTTGGACTGTCACCTTTCGGTGACCTTTTCCAATTTCGGCGCCAATACTTCACCCCGTTCTATTTTTACTCGCTCGTGCTACTGTTTCTATGCACATCATCATCATCATCATCATCATCATCATCATCATCATCATCATCATCATCATCATCATTGTCTCTGCTATTGTCATGTGTGTTTTTATTTCCTTTTCTCTTACTGACGACCTAAAATCGTCACACATGTTTGATGCTGACTCCCATGATGACGTTGCGTTCCTATGACAAACCATTTTAACCATTTCTGTGAGTGTCGTCTGCTTCATTAACTTCGGTTTCTCGGTCAGCAATCTCTCTTTAAATGAATAAACTGGCATAATTTTCCGCCCACTGATACATTTGCGTTTTTCAAGCCCTGTAATTAACTGGTCACACACCTTAACCAGATTGTCTTTCTGCATTTTTTCGCCAGTTTTCACAATGTATATTGCTCAAAAGAGGAAATAGATAAACGAAATATATTTCAGACAAACACACCAACAAGGAAAACACTTTCCAAGCACAAACTATGAATCTTCGACACAAACTCAAAAAGATAAAATGGACACATCGTGTCTTAGATGTGTAGGGAGTTGCTATGCCGTTAAACAAACAAATCTATTAATCAACCAATCTTAGAGGGATAGGGCGTATGTAAATATATAAAAGGACATTGAAATCAACACACAGCGGTTTTTTAAGCAAAAGCTAAATATGTGAGTGGTGTGGATGACGGCTCAGAATGAGAAATCCGAGAGGCAATTTCGAAATCTGTTAAATTTCCTTGCATTCACTATACGCATATACATTTGGGAAGGTACGAATACATCTCCTCTTCAGTTATTGGTTAAATAGTATAACGAAAAGGAAATAGTTATTCTCAAAAAGTCTAATCATTCAATATCAACTTAAAAAAAATAAAATTACTCTTAAAATTACTTTTAAGGCGAAGATACGTTGTTATTTAAGGTTTTGAAATATTTATAGACAAACTGATAGACCACCTAAAATTTTATTTTTTTTACGTGCGACATATCTGTAAACATTACATAAGAAATATAACGTGAATGATTTCTTTATATATGTTAGGGTCCAATTCCTTGAAACACGGTGATGATCCAAGGTAGAACCAATAAAGATGAACTCGAACACAGATATGGAATAACACAGATATATTACAAACAGGAATATATACAGAGAAATAGAAGTGTTAGTATGAACAATCAGGTTTAGTAGAGAAAACAATGTAGTCTCGACCAGTATCACTATTCCAATGTCTTGCAGTAATCGTCTGAACGCGACTATGTTTCGGACTGCCTCTGACTCGACTTGAACTACTGACTCTTGCCGACTGACTGACTCACTCACTCACTCGACTGACGATGTTCAACAACACGCCCACGTGTGTCGAATGTGGGACAAGGTTGGTTTAATGTGGGCTCACCGAGCCCGTAGACTCGGCCAAAATATGCCCGTAGAACCCGTATAAACGGGATCGGGTTGGACAACCTCCCCGAACGAGGCTCTGCCCTTCGGCGGAGCATCGTCCGGGTTCCTCTCTGACCAGAGGCCGAGAGTTCCCCTCTGACTCAGAGGCAGAGAGTTCGACCGTCTAGCCGAGTCGTCCAAAAAGGAGTGACTGACTGACGATGTTCATTAACACGCCCACGTGTGTCAAATATGGCACAAGGTCGGTTTAATGTGGGCGTCCGAGCCCGTAGGCTCGGGCAAAAATTGCCCGTAGAACCCGTATAAAGGGGATCGGGTTGCTCAACATCCCCGAACGATGCTCTGCCCTTCGGCGGAACCTCGTCCGAGTTCCTCTCTGCTCAGAGGCAGAGAGTTCCCCTCTGCCTCAGAGGCAGAGAGTTCGACCGTCTAGCCGAGTCGTCCAAAATGGACTGACTGGCGATGTTTATTAACACGCCCACGTGTGTCAAATGTAGCACAAGGACGGTTTAATGTTGGCGTCCGAGCCCGTAGGCTCGGGCAAAAATTGCCCGTAGGACCCGTATAAAGGGGATCGGGTTGGTCAACCTCCCCGACCGAGGCTCTGCCCTTCGGCGGAGCCTCGTCCAGGTTCCTCTCTGCCCAGAGGCAGAGAGTTCGACCGTCTAGCCTAGTTGTCCAAAAGGACTGACTGACTGACGATGTTCATTAACACGCCCACGTGTGTCAAATGCGGCACAAGGCCAGTTTAATGTGGGCTTTCCGAGCACGTGAACTCGGGCAAAAATTGCCCGTAGAACCCGTATAAAGGGGATCGGGTTGGTCAACGTCCCCGACCGAGGCTCTGCCCTTCGGCGGAACCTCGACCAGCTTCCTCTCTGCCCAGAGGCAGAGAGTTCGACCGTCTAGCCGAGTCCTCCAAAAAGGACTCACTGACTGACGTGTGTCAAATGTGGCACAAGGCCAGTTTAATGTGGGCTTCCGAGCCCGTAGGCTCGGGCAAAAATTGCCCGTAGAACCCGTATAAAGGGGATCGGGTTGGTCAACCTCCCCGAACGAGGCTCTGCCCTTCGGCGGAACCTCGTCCATGTTCCTCTCTGCCCAGAGGCAGAGAGGTCCCCTCTGCCTCAGAGGCAGAGTGTTCGACCGTCTAGCCGAGTCGTCCAAAAAAGACTCACTGACTGATTTCTGCTTCCTCTTGAGGCGCAGTATTTATGAAGTATGGAATAGTCCATTATTATTATTATGGGTAAGATCCAATAACAATATATTTACTACCTATCAATTTAAAAACTAAGAAAATTTTCTCCGTAATCTAAAGATTTACTGAATTTGAGACAATTTTGTTTTGAATTTACTGCAGTTACCGCTCTTATTTTTTTTAATAATTTCCTGTATGGACGTCCGTATTTACAAAAATCGACACAAAAAAATCAAAATCCTTTATAAAATGCTGGGTTCGCTGAATTATAGTAAACATTTCCTTTGGTGATTAGTAAATATAGTATTGAATAATAATAATAATATAAATCAATGGTGTCCAAAAATTTTTCAAAGAGGGCCAGATTTGATGAGGTGAATATGGGTGAGGTTCAACCATACTGCTTGCCATTCTCTAAACCATTAAAATTAAATCAAAATGAACTATCTTATGAAAATTTTATTGCCAATGACATATTTTCGTCTCTTCGCATGGGTGACAAATAAATTTTAAAAGATCTTACCAAAATGAGTCAGCTGCCATACCTGAAGCCCATATAAGATGAAATAAAATATGTCTGAGAAAAAAGAACTTACAAGACGCTATAATATATCTCAGGTTAATCTTAAGTATTACATATTACTTGTAATTAATGATGTCTGCTAAATTTTAGGTTCAAATCCTCTCAATAGGGACATACGACCAACATTCATCTTATTAAGAAGCAGAAAACATTAAGTGACACCAGCCAAAGTGTCCAAATATATTTATAACTGATCTTGAACAACACAAAACAAATTTAATTCACTAAGATTCTATTCATCTCAGATCTCTTCAACAAATAACTTGCTTGCAATAATGTGAAGGGTGATCTGGACTGTAGTATGTAGGCCAGGTCTGGTTCAAATAATGTTTTAGTTTTATTGCATTTTTATTTTACTATTCAGAGAAAGTTTCGGTAAAAAAAAAATTGAAAAAATTCTCGAAAGATTTCGTCATATAAGTAATATAATATGAAGCTGAAAAATAATTAAATTTCCTGAATTTAAAGAATGTATTTTTCAACGCAAAATTGACGCCAAAATTTCCTATTTTAATTCCTAGTCACGCGCTGACGCAAGATAACAAAATTTTAACCAAAATTTCGAACGTTCTAAAAAGAATCGAAAAAAGAAACATACTTTGTTCTTTCCTCTTAATAATAACAAAGATTTTGACGATAAGACTTTTTTTATTTACATTGGGGCATTTCTCATCATGTATACTCATGTATTAGTGAATATTTCGAGGCACACACACACACACACACACACACACACACACACACATATATATATATATATATATATATATATATATATATATATATATAACGTAAATCATTCTTACGAAAAGCAGATAATGAAGTTAATGATATGGCAAGAATCACTCTCGCAAACAATATTTAATAATAAAATACAATTAACCTCGAATCCGTTAACGAATGGTATGATCCTTGTTTATAAATTCCGGTTTTATTAGGTCTTATTTTTGCTACTAGCTCAGCTTTCAATCGTTTCATACGATCATCATCAGGTAGGAAATTAGGTAAGTTTTTTAAATCCAGGTTATCAAACATTTCATTACCTATATGAATATATATATATATATTACCTATATGAATATATATATATATATTTCATTACCTATATATATATATATATATATATATATATATATATATATATCGCAGCTGCTCACTAAAGCTGAAGAGAACAAGGCATTTTTCAACCTTGACCTTTCCATCGGGATCCATACACTTCAGCCATTTTCTTCTTCTCATTTGAAGTTTCTGGTGTATCTTAATTCTTTAATTAATGGTTGAATACGCTCATGATGCATAGTTAAATATTTGAGCTTAACAAGTTTAAACAAAATATTGCAATAACAATCATCAATGCGAATGCCTTGTCATTATTAAGTAAGGGGGTACAAATAAAAGTATTTGAAACTGGTCATTTTTCTATTATACTGAAACAGACGATAAACACTTCTTTCGTTTTTGTCATTTTCTCCCTGAAACCAAGTATTGTCCCTGATATGTTTCTTTTTCAATTTTTTCACGCTATCAAAACGGAATAGTTCATTATTTATGAGGTACTGGCAGGGCGTAACAGTCGTGCTAACTAAGAGAGGAACAAGCCGTATTATTCAAAATTACTTTTATTTATACGAAATACAAGCATTGTCTAGAATGACCAAGCCAGTGAGAATTCTTCAAATTATGAAATAAGCTGGGTGGGGGTTTCCATTCCTGAAACAAGATAATCCTGATGCAGAGAAAATTATTTAAAAATTAATAAGCATGCTGTGCCATATAACCACCATTCCAAGGAAGTGATGGAGGGAATTCATTTAATTTCAACAATACGGAGTACATTGTTGTCAGCAAAAGGAACGGTCCAAAATTCAAATTACAAATACCAAAACCAGGCAGGTAAAAAAGTGTAAATATGTGGGAAGGAGACAGAAAGTTCGATACTAAAATCCGTGGGGTAAGGGGCATTGGAATTGGGAAAAAAGTATTTCCGAAAGCTAAGTATTGTGGGATATATCACTACCCCCACCTTCATTTTGACGCACGCGCGACATTTTCACCCCTTCCTCTCACTTTCGGCCGGTTATAGTAGTAAACCGTTGTCTTAGCCGAAGATGAGGAAGAATTTTTTTTTCGCGCGCTTTTGCGCTGACGTCACGGCAAATTTGGCTTTTCAAAATTAGTCGCCCCCGTGGTCGTCTGACCATAGATACTGGTAGAGATTTTTTTTCGGCAAAACCTTGCCTAGACCTTATGGCTCGTCTCGGTATCTTAATACATACGACACGGTCGTCACCTTCATGACAGAAGCTAACATCTACCGAGCTCCCAATTCCAGGAACTTTCAAAAAACTTCCAACCTGATGAACAGAGCATTTTTCATATTCTTCGAACGGTATTTTCTGAACCTGTTACTTTAAAAAGAATTACATACACTCACAATTATAAACTCCCGCAGTCAGTATTTTTTCCTTGCCGTATGTTCACTATGCATTACAACTGACTTCCTGAACCTTTCTTCTCGAAGAACTCGTTCCCGCTAATAGCTATCTTGGATTTGAATTTTGGCGCGGATCTTATCTTGTCAACTACCATATTTCCAGTATCTTACTGATGGTTTTCACTCAAGACAATTAAATTTAATTCTCTACATTTTCCAGTACATTTACTGAAGGTCTTCACAGAAGACAATTTACTAATCTTCTTGGCCTCTTCTTCAACTACATTTCCAGTACATTTACTGAAGGTCTTCACTGAAGACACTACTTGTTAAACTCTAATAAAATTTATGTTTGTTCTTAACCTTTTGTTGTTTTGCCTGTCTACTTCTTTTCACTTTGTACGTTTGTACGGTGGAAAGAGCACGTCCATATTATTTTCCTTTTTTTACTTTGTCTGTGGATTCGGTAGTAGTGTGTAGTGTCTGGCACAAGGCCTTATTTTCGTAGGCCAGATCTGCACCGCTATTGGGTCCACAACAGTATTAAGAAACAAGAAAATTTCGTTAAAAACAAAGAAAAGAGTGATGAACTATTACGCAATATCAGTCCTGCTATATGACAGTGAATGCTGGACACTCTCCTCTCAATTGAAAAAGAAATAGAAAAAACAAAATGAGGTTCTACAGAAGGATGATGAAGATAACTTAGGCTGATCATGTGAGCAACAACAAAGTTCTAGAGACAATGAAAACAAGGACATAAGGGCAGTTTTTTTGCTTAGTATTGTGTTGTTTTCTTTATCGTATTTTCGGTTTCTATCACCTCTTTTCATTCGCTGGCGTTCTTTTGTTGTGTTGTCTTGTTTTATTTGGTGTTGTGATTTTTTAGTTTTTTTTCTGTTTGTTCTGTTGATTTTTCTTTGTTTGCTATTGTGGTATTTTTTTTTTAGTTTTCTATTTGTTTCGATATTTTTCTGTTTTTAATTTCTATGTGATTGCTTTTTCTGTTGGGTTGGTTTTATTGCCATGGTTTTTGTTGGCTTTTGGGGCGTGTTGTCTGCTGTTTTTGTAGTTTACGAGGTTGTGCGTGTACTGGGGACTTTTGTGTGTATTTTTTTTCTTTTTGTGTTGTGTTTTTTTAATTTTGTTAATATTCGTTTTTCACCCCACCCTTGTACATACATAAATCAGATAGTGACTTTAAAAAAAAAAAAGGTCTACTTTCCGGCCATACTAATTTTTTTTTAAATAACTTCTTTTTCACTTTCATAAAGAGTTGACAAAACCTTAGATAATTATGAAAAGAATTATAAGTTTTCAATGTGGATTTAGTAAATATTCAGATCCTTTTTCTTTACTCACATAAAATCTAATTCATTTAATCTGTTTTCTGACTAAAAACAATCTTTTAATGAAAATTAAAGTTAATCCTTGAATAAAAGAAAAACTAATGAGCCATTTAGAAATTATTTTTCATCTAAACTTTTCTGAAAACTTGTTTCATTTCACTCTGATCCTGTGATTTTCAGAGATTGATTTTTAGCATTGGACTTTGGCAGCATTTAGCAAATCTTATTGTCTCCGAGGCTTACTTGAATCTTGCTAAGATATTTAACAATATGATAAATGACAGGGATTTGGTGAAATGATTTTTAATAGTTTTTATTCAAAAAGACGTAAGACTTTGTCACATTTTTCACTGTGGAATCTTACATGTCAGGAATATTTAAGAAAATGGTAAACGAATTAAAAATTTGTTTTCTTGTTATTTTTTTATTTTTTCAGGAGGACAAGAAAATAATGAAAATAGTATTTAATCATTTAGATTTACTATTCGATTAAAAGTTTCGTTACCAGGTTAAGGACGAAACAAACAGAACATTAACAATTTTTTTCTAGAACTGCGTCATAACAACTAAAAAGCTACTTGCATTAGCCATGTAACATAACGATGTAGAAAAGAAAAATTTCCGCCAGATCCTCATGTACAGAAAAACCATCTTTTTATCTTCAGGATTTTAACATTTAAAAAAGAAAATGGAGACGAAAGAGTTTAAAGTATACTGAAGAAAGATAAAAGTCTAAGAACAAAAGTACTGAAGTTATCAATTATGTGTTAATTTTGAAGAAAATAGAAAGAAATTAAGGAAAATGTTTCCAGTTATAGAGAGGGCCTTAAGAAACATGTAATAAAATAAAATTTCATAGTTGTTTTCATGAACTTAAAAAAATAATGTGCAAAAGAACTAATTCAGGAATAAAGAGAAGAAATTCACAACTTTGGTAAAATTATGAATTTGAAAAACAATATTGTGGAGGCATATGGTTGCTTGTATAGACATTGCACTCAAATTATATGCATGACCGTAAAAGGAAGCCAACTTCAGGGTTGACTTGAGGTTACATTCAGCCACCGAATGAAAGATTATGTGACCATATACCTGCATGTGCTATTGTAACTAAGTGTCAGTTGGAAAGATGGATATACAAACATTTGACTTGGGTAGTCTTAAATAGCATCATACACCACAGACGGCGTATGTAAGGTCCAAGTGTCGGATAAGAAGCGTACAGGGGCACTCGCATTGCATCATTATATATATATATATATATATATATATATATATATATATATTCTGAAAAGGGATAGTTCTTTCTCTCGGGAAGGTCGTAGCGCACAACGTTGATGCTTTTGGGAATGCTTTAATTGTATCCTCTTCAAGTAAAAGAAGCCATGGTCAAGGTTGACTTGGGGTTACTTCCAACCACCGAATGCAGAAGTATGCGACCATATTTTAAGCGTGCGACTGAGAATGTTGGAAAGATGGATATACAAACATTCTACCCGGTGAGACTTAAATAGCATCACATACTACAGACGGTGTATGTAAGATCCAAGTGTCGATCGAGCTGGTAGACAAGTCGCATCCTTACATTATATCATTATATATATATATATATATATATATATATATATATATATATATATATATATATATATATATATATATATATAATGTATGTATGTATATATTCTGAAAAGAGACAATTCTTTCTCTCAGGAAGTCCGGGGCGCACAACGTGGATGTTTCCTGGAACGCTATAAGTGCTTCCTCTTCAAGTCAAGGGGTCAACAATTACCTATCTTCTTTATCCTCATAATTTTTACTTCCTACTCTTTTACCACACCTCATTCAGTAATCCACTGCTTTGAGGCTCTAGGTAAATAATAAATAAATATATAAATCTTGTAATGTAATAATTTTGTTTAATATTAATATATATATTTATATATATTGTTGTTTTTAACCAAATACTGCATGTGTGGGCGGTGTGGATGAGGGCACAGAATGAGAAATCTGAAAGTCGATTTCGAAATCCGTTAAATTTCATTGCATGAATATTACTTCTCCTCCCAGTTATTGGTTAAATAGTATGATTGTATCTGGAAAAGAAATTGTTATTCTCAAAAATCTGCTTATTCAATACCCACCCGCAAAAAATTAAAATTATTCTTAAAATCCTAAATATGTTTTTTAGCCTAAATCATCGCAAAAGGTTGAGGTAGGTGTGTGTGTGTGTGTGTGTGTGTGTGTGTGTGTGTGTGTGTGTGTGTGTGTGTGTGTGTGTGTTGTATTAACCCACCTACTGTAGAATGAACTCTTCCTTCTTCATAAATAATAACCTGCTAGACTTCCTGTGTGTGCGTGTGGGCAGGGGGCAACTGAGAAAATAATACTGAGAGGTGCCCAGCCCTGGGGAACAGCTGCCCGAGGCCGCGCTCTCCCATTGCACAAGAGGGAGGGATCGCACCGAGGCAAGCGCAACCGACGGTTGCGGGGGCTGTGGGTAATTTTTGTCCCCACCCGGGTGCACGCACTCGGGGCCCCACTTTAAAAAGACCTTGTGTCACATCTCATTCTCGTGGGGGAATGAGTAAACACCGCGTGTGGGCAGCGGGAGGGGGGCAACTGATAACTAATATAAACATTAAGCCGGCAAAAATAAATTTCTCGAAATTTTATGAAATTAAATAATGTATTTTTCATTGCAAAAAAAGAAAAATAAAGACGCTAAAATTTTCTATTTTAATTTATGGATTCTCGATGACGCAATATAAAAGAAAATTAACCATAATTTCGAATGTTTTAAGAAGGATAAAAATCTATAATTTAATAATCAAATATTCTTTGGCCTTTCCTCTTAATAATAACATAAAGATTTTGACGATAAAACTTTGTTTTTTATTCATATTGAGACATTTTTTTCATCATGTATGCTTGTTTTTTAGCGAATCTTTGGAGGTATATATATATATATATATATATATATATATATATATATATATATATATATATATGAATATATGTATATGTGTAACAGAGCACTGGTCCTGTTTAAACTTTTAAATGCAGGAAATTATAGGATGATTTGGAGAGACTTCTAATTGGGTGATAACTGTTGAAATTCTCAGGAAAGTGGGTTGAATAGATGAGAAGAAAATTAAAAACGAAATGCGTTAAACATTGTTTTAAAATAATAAAATATAATTATGAACATTTCCAAAGAGAATCGAACCCAAATTTAACTAGACGGAATTCAGCAAGATTGAGCAAAACCAAGATTCCCAATTTTCCCTCACTTCCCGCCTATAACAAAGAGACAATTAATGTATCGTTCGAGTTGTTGGGTCGTAAGAAAATATAATAAATGATGTTCTTTACAATAACTTATCAGTAGTCGACAAAAATAACGATCTAAAATTATTCTGGACAAAGAACCAGTGAACATCTGGTTTATGTAGAAAAGTTGTATCAACCACTCAGAAAACTATCGAAAAATAGCGAGAATGGAATATATAAGGGAGATAATATAGGGCCTAGATTAGAGACTGGCCTGTTTATTTTTCTTTCTGCGACATTTAAATTTTTCATACCTGACATCATTGTGAACTTTTGGCACAAGTGAGACAGACCAGAGTTCGGCTTTCGGTAAAATGGAGATAATGTAATTTGGGCATTTTGAAATATCATTTTCTGTCGTTTTACACAAAATTAAAGTTATCAGTCATTGTTATCGGGAAAGATTTATCTCTATATATGGCCAGCAGGTGTTCGCTGGATAGTCGATCTTCCCCGAGCGTGGAGCAGACATCAGACCCAGGCGGACGACCCGCATTTCGGTGGCTCAGTATGGCCCGAAATTTCTTGTAAGACAGTCGTCGCTAAAGAGCACAGCCGCAAATTCTGGGCCGGCACGAAAGCACATATATACGCATAACAGAAGAATTGAAGAAGGTCGATAAACTGGCTATTACTGTGACCATTGTAGTCTAGGTGATGTAAAGGGTGTATGTAGATGTAGAGGCTGTCGTCTAAAGTTGTGTTTGGTTACATATATATATATATTGTTGTGGAGTTATTTCCACAATAGAACTTGTAGTCGGACTAAATGCGTCCTAAATGGGGTAAACGTACAGAAACGTTAGGAACTTGTAATAAAGTGTTATGCAGAGTAATCGAGTTGTGGTCGCTGATACACTACTTATCTCGACTACCTACTGA
>OZ038485.1:108591825-108841825 GCA_964036315.1 Acanthosepion esculentum | reverse complement strand
GAAGATTGACCAGCGTTCATTGCCATATAGGACAGATGTCACGTAACAGTCCTGTGTGGTTTCCTTTGTTTCTAATGAAGTTTTTGTGTTTCTTAATAATCTGCTTATGCCTCTTTGGCTAACCCATTGCCTTTTCGGGTTTCAGTGTCACACTTTCAGTCCTTTACAAAACATAATTTTGATGAGGAATTATCATTATTTACACTATATATATTGTCGACCTACCTCAGACATTCATGAGTCTATCACGCCAAACATCACGGTCCTGTAGCATGGCCGCAAGATCATCAGCGTGGCATTCTGTTTAATAACACAGTTGGTCAATGTAGGTGGTTACTGGGTGACCAATCCATCTTGCACCATGGTTAAGTGTCCAGAGCAGTAGATCACTCGCAAGATCCCGTTTTGATCGCCAGCTTATTGACCTTATCTTTGTTGTTACCACAACGTTTCAGTCGTTGTGCACTTCGTTCTTCCTCACGTATATATTGATCTGGATAACCTTCAGGGAATTCTGAATTGAATCCATTATTTAATCTACGAAGGTAGACTGTTCTCGTCCTACCCCACTGTAGGACAATGGCATTGTGGATTAAAGCGTTGGTGTGTGAATTTGGTGATACTTATTGTGAGTTCAATTCGTGGGCCGGGTAATGTGTACTTGCACTCAGTGAATAAATGAGCAGTACTAAATAAAAATAAGAACTAGATAATGGTGGAACTCTTGTGATAACAGCAATAAAGATGAGGACAGTAGTCCGAATATAGAGTAAATATAAATGTCTATATATCAGCCAAATATTAGACAATTGAATGACAAAGTCAAAAAATTCTGTTCTACGCATTTTGTTCTCTAAAAGGAGTTCATCGAACAAAAGTCAGGCTTCTATTGATGGAATTATATATGAGAAAGTGAAGCGGAACCAAAAGACAAAATTTATTAAGAGCTGAAAAGGACAAAAAACTTGGAGAGCCATGATCGCCTACGTCTTGAAGTGACCTGGCATTAAAGAAGAAGAAGAAGGCGAAGGAGTATATATAAACGTAGTTTATCATTATACATCAGCAGGAAGTGCGGAAGATGTGGGAATGCTAAATCCAAATCTTTCGAGTTTCAAAATTTTTAAGTTTTCTTAATTGTAAAAATTTTTAAAAATTAAACATTATATATATATATATATATATATATATATATATATATATATATATATATATATATATATAATAGGAGTAAATAGGTTCGTCTATCATCCGGTTCATTTTCTGTCCAGTCTTTTGAACAGGAGTACAGTTTTATCCCTTGTTTCCTGTTTAGGATTGGGTTTCTGGTTCCTTGAGTGGCTCTTGTATAGGGTGAACATTATATATATATATATATATATATATATATATATATATATATATATGTGTGTGTGTGTGTGTGTGTGTGTGTGTGTGTGTGTGTGTGTGTGTGTGTGATAAAAAGAAGACAATTGGAAAATATATTTCTTAGTTATTGCCGTCTCGTTTCGTCGATCCGACTTTATCAAGGCAAATTTAAAAGCGAAATGTTTTTTTTAGTTACATTAAATTCAAATATAAAGCGAACGCTCCTGTGTAAGCCTCCTTCTGGATGTTGGTAACATTTTTTTTTTTTTTACTAAGAATTGGTTTCAGTTTTCCAGGTCGACACATTGTTAAATTTCTCAGAATAATTCTGATGATAAGACAATTTGGATAAAAAGAAAACTGTAGGGGTTGTCAATTAAAGTTGGTTGATTTCACTCTCTGAAGCTAAATCTGACACAAGGCCACGTCCAGATGTACTTTCCAAATTTAATTCCTGTTCCCTATTGTTTAATTTATGAAAGTCGAAAACTCTTGACATCTTACAAGAAAGGAGAATAAATAAGTCAAACAATGAAATCATTTTGTGAAATTACACAAAGGTAAAATATATTCAACAATATTTACATTTTTTTGGTTGAATTGCATGCAATGTGGTTAGTTGCATAAGTAGCCTCCCATTAGCCGTGAAATATTACATGTCAAATGTTAGTGGACAGAAGTTGTTAGTGATATTTGTGTTAGACAAGTCTTAATAAAATGATTGAGTTGGGAGAAAGGTTTGTGCTGAACAGATGCATGTCTGTCTCTTGAGTCTGAGTGCCGCAACTGAAGTGAGTTGGACGAAAGTTCATCACGTCTATCCCTTGAGTGATTAGGCCGCAACTGAAGTGAGTTGGACGAAGGGTCATGTCTGTCCCTTGAGTGATGAAACCGCGACTGAAGTGAGTTGGGCGAAGGTTCATCATGTCTATCCCTGGAGTGATCGGGCCGCAACTAACTTAGTTCTCGCGGGAAATGTTTTTTATAGGAGTTTAAACAATCCTGTATTTTGGCGGTAAAAGGAATCATACTTACCTTTGTTCTGATTGGCTGGACCAAACCAATCAGTGAATATTTAACATTTATTATATATCACATTCGTTTATTATGTATTTTCTTAATTTAACGAATGTGAGTATATGTAAGGATATATGTGTGTGTGTGTGTGTGTGTGTGTGTGTGTGTGTGTGTGTGTGTGGACGTACAGTTCCACAAAACAATTGGAAAATATATGTCTTCATCAATCGTCAATCCGACTTCATCAAGGCAAGTTTAAAAGCGAAATGTTTTCTTAGTTACATTAAATTCAAATAAAAATTTGCCAACATCCAGAAGGATGCTAACACAGGAACGTTCCTTTTATATTTGAATTTAACTAAAAAAAACATTTCGCTCTTAAACTTGACTTGTAAAGTCATGACTAAGAAATATATTTTCCAATTGTCTTCTTTTTATTCAAATTGTCTTATCATCAGAATTATTCTGAGAAATTTAACCAACAACACTCACAGGCTGTTTCATGCTAAACGCAATATTGCGTCTAGCATGAAACAGCCTGTCGCCTCTGAGTGTTGACTTCAATGTTCACTTTTATATATATATACGGTCTATCTCTGATATTGAACACTGTATCCCATAAATATAGCACACCTTAAAACTATATTTCTTCACACACACACACATATATATATATATATATATATATATATATATATATATATAATCGTTGAAACCACCTGGCGAGTGACCCGAACAATTGCCAAAAAGTTTGGCTACAATACTGCGGAGTTGAGGTGCTGATCGATCAGCTAAATGACAAATTTTATTTATATATATATATATGTATATAAGTAAACATAGAAGTCAATACTTAGAGGCGACAGTCTGTTTCATGCTAGACGCAATCGTCAGGCCCCGAGTGCTATTATTTTTCTTGGCTATTTATATATACGTATCAGTGGTGCATTGTGGGTAGTCTATTTTGGCGGTTATTTTACCGGAAGTTGTTTATTTATTTATTTAGGTTAAATTATTTTGCTTGTCATTATTTATTTTAACATTTTTTTCTCTTATTTTATATATTTTTTTATTTTAATCGGTGTTTTTATTAACGTAGTAAAAATTTGTCTATATCGCTTATTCAGTAGTTTTGTTTGGGTTTGAGAAGATAAAGCTATTTATCCAATTTTGGGGTTGATCGTTGAAGTTTATTCTGTTATTTTGGCGGGAGCCGTTTTTAATTTGTTTATTACTTTATGTATTTATTTGGACTGATTATCTTTATTTGTTTTTTTCTAACGGTTAATTTATCGGGATCGGTTTGTTTCTTTATTTATTTGGATAAATTTAGATTAATTTATTTTACTTGTTTTTTTTATTATTTGTTTATTATACTGTATATTTTTATTTACTCTTTTCGGTTTTCTATTTTTAAGTAACGTAGTATTTTTTATCGTTATATAACAGTTATAGCTATGTTTTTCGTCCGATTTTTGGTTTGATTTTTATAGTCTAACTAATATTTTGGATATAATGGTTTGTTAATTTGTATATTATTTACTTTATTTAATTGGGTTCATTGATTTTGTTTTTATTTATTTATTCTATTTCGTCTATTCTAACGGGTCTGATTTGGTAATGTGTTTGGGTTAATTTATTTTACTTATTTTATTGTCATTTTGTTTATTTATTTTATATTATTTTATTTTTCAGTTTTCGATTTTTAAGTAACGTAGTAAAAATTTGTTTTCATGTCTGTATTTTGAGATGAGCTCGGATCTTTTATTTAATAATTTATTTTGGTCTGGGAAGGTAATGATAGCTATTTTCCTCCAAGCAAAGTTTGCAAGTTTTTGATTGGTTGTTGTAGGCTGATGATATTTTCCTTATTTTTGGTGTGATGTGCGATTTGTTTTTAATTTCCCCGATTTACTTTGAAAGCATTGTGCTGCTCGCATATTTACTATTTGTGAAAGATATTTTGTGCGCATAATTCCTTTGTTTCCAGGGTCCTTCAGTTACTCCTATGTATACCTTTTCTTAATTATCTGGTGATTTTATCGTGGCTTGGTATATTACGTTGTTTTGTAAAACAATTACCGTTTAAGGGACATTCGTTCTTTATTCTCCAGTTGCACGTGGGTTTAATTTGTTCGTGTGGTTTGTTGATAATTTTCCTGTTGTGCATTTTTATTATTTGAACCATGTTCTCGGTGCAACTGTGGCTGATTTTTATTGTGTTTCTGTTGAATATTTTGTTTAGGGTGATTGATTCCGGAAAATGCTTGAAGAATATTTTTCCTACGTTTGTTTTTACGTTTTTGCTGTACGGTGGGTTGAACCATATGATATTTCTTTTCCTGTTGGCCTTTTTGTGTTCTGTGGTGAGTATGTAAGTGTTGCTGGGAATCTTTTAGGGCTGTTTCGTAGTCTTTCATTGCTTTGTTAAATATGGATTCATTGGAAGAATTGTCGAAAAGCCTGCGGTTAATCGATTTTGGTATATGTTTGATTATAGAAGGCGGTTGGTTGGAAGATGTGTGTATATAGAGTGGTTTATCGTTGGGTTTTCTGTATGGTTTATATGTGCCTTTTCTTAGGTTGAAGGTAACATCTAGAAAAAAAAAATATATATATATGTATGTATTTACGATATTTTTTTGTTATAGATTATTTATATAGACACAACTATTTAAGTAAATGCTCGTTTTATTATAAACAGTACTTACTTAAATATTTGTGTCTATATAAATAACCTATAACAATAAAATATCTTTAAAATAATTGTCCATTTCGTAGTGTGTGACGTTACATATATATATATATATATATATATATATATATATATATATTCATCAGAATTATTTTAAGTCAAGAAATTCTGTAAACATTATATTAATATAAGAACACAGGCTTATTCCTTTGCTTTTTTGAAATTCGTTTTATGACACTGCAAACGACAAAACGTGTAACGCAGCGGTTATCAACGCAGTAAGTGCAAGTGCAAAAAGTTCAAATTCCAGCCGAGGCTGTTGTGTTCTCTTTCACACAAATGCCTTGGAAATGGTATGAGTCCAGCTCTTCTCCCCCAGCTATAGGTTAAATAACTGTGGTTGGCGACAAGTCTAGAAGAACATCTCTGAATTCAAAACCTGTTGGACTCGGGGTTCGCATCTCGAAACTGTAAAAAATTACTTGCTGCAGAGACCACAGTAGCAGTACTTATTCTACCGATAAGAAGTAACCCAGTATATCTTCTATATTTTTTCTACTGATATGCTGAGCTGGGCCAGTGGTTAAAAAGAAGTACTATCCAATCAAACAACACAAATTTTCAATTTAAATTTAGCTGCGTTTTTGACAACATCATACCCATCCTCTGTAAAATCTTTGTGACAGAATGTTTAAATCATCTGGTTTTATTTTGGCGTCTTTTTTTTTTTAACATCTGGTTTAATTTTTGGCAGTTTCTTTTTCAACGAAACTGACTTTGTAACTGTTATGTTTGCGTGAGTTCTGAGGACCGAGCAATGCATTTGCTGATTGGAAATAATTACCAAGAACGTTTTTTAGGTTTACAGCATTTTATTAATTACTAGATAAACTGAGTTAATACTACTCTACAAAAGAATTAATGAAATGTGGAGAGACGTGGCCACACGTGTGTCGGTGTAGTCCGCCATCTTGGATCTCTCCCCGTATTGTCACACGTGACGTCTGATGTCACGATGTCCAAAGCAAGTGGGATAACTCTTACAATCTTTGGAGTTATCTCCCTTTATGTTTCCTTCCAACACCTCCCTTTGAAGTATGATAATCGTAGGATGATTGTTGAGGATCTACTTGTAATGATGAGGTTGGTTTGCCCTTACGCTGCGTCCTTCTAGTTGGTAATTTCTTTTGAGACTTACTTTCTTTACTACATTTTGTTTGAACACTTTGGGGTAATTCAAATGTGTCCAGTAAAACGTTTAAGGGAATGACTGTGTCATTAGATTGTCTTTCAGGAAGGTATGAATGACGTAGCTGATTCGCATGTCTGACCCAAGTAGTGGATTGTACATCTACATCATAGATTACATTACCAGAACGGCGTATTATGTAACCTTGGGTCTATTTTTCTTTACCATTGCGGTAATCTTTTGCCCACACAGGTTGTCCAGGTAGAAATTGACGTGACACTGCTCCATGGCGGTGGTTGAATTGTCTTTCCATGGTTTTATTTCTCTTGAGAGAATTGCTTGGCGATGGACGAATAATATCAATTGGTAGCCATATTTTTCTATTCATCAAGGCTTCTGCAGGTGACTTTCCATTCGGACAGTTTGGATTTGGGGTAGCTCTATAGCTACTTAGAAATATGTCTATTATTTCTCGAGTGGATCCGTCCCCTTTTAATTTTAAGAGTGGTCTCTTAAACGTGTCAACGAAGCGTTTGGCTTGACCATTTGATTGTGGGTGGAAGGGTGGTGATCTGAGGTGTTGAATACTGTTCTTTTTACTGAATTCTGAAGATTCTGCTGAAGTAAATGCCGTACCGTTGTCAGAAACCAAGATTTCCGGAGTACCAAATCTGCTGAAGATCTCCTGTAATTTTCTTACAGTTTCAGTGGATGTAGGGTGATTCATGTGAAAGACCTCCGGCCATTTGCTGTAAGCATCCACCAATATTAGGTAATGTTGTCCATTTATTGGTCCAGCAAAATCAATATGGAGTCGTGACCAAGGAGATTCTGGAGTAGGCCATGAATACAGTGTTGTTTTCCGAGGAGACTTTGCAACCAGTTGGCATTTGGTACAACTCTTAACAAGTTCCTCTAGTTGTTTGTCCATGTTTGGCCAGTACACGTATCCGCGTGCTAAGGCTTTCATCCGATTAATCCCTTGATGTCCATAGTGAAACTGTTTGAGAACTCTGTTTTGAAGTTCAAATGGAACAACAACGCGTTCAGCAAAAAGTAGAATCCCATCGATTTCAGATAAGGATGATCTCCGCTGAAAAAATGGTTGAAGTTTCTGGTCAGTGCATATATTTGGCCAGCTAGTGGAGTGAAAATGTAGGACTTTCTGTAGTATTGACGTCTGATGTCACGATGTCCAAAGCAAGTGGGATAACTCTTACAATATTTGGAGTTATCTCCCTTTATGTTTCCTTCCAACAGTAACACTCTAATCTTCTTCATTAGTTTTTTCATACAGTTTATCTTTTTTTTTATTAAAAAAAAAATTAAGTTTTACATAATAACATTTTAATAATTTTTTTTCTCATAATTTTAATGTTGTCTTTTATCAAAATAACTTTTATCCCTAATTAATATGTATTGCACTTGACAGGGAATGTAACCTTTAAGAGCCAATCACTGCAGCAGCTTCTTGACAGAGTAGACAATCTTCTGGTAGACGCCACTAAGAGAATATACTCAACCTCTTGTAAGCTGAGGAGTCAGCCTTGTGAGTAAAGACAGTATGACTGGAGAAACGTGCTTTAGACCTCCTTGGCCATGAAGTCGGTCGACAATTAATCGAAGTTGAATTGTGCCTTATACATGCAAATCCTTCTCGAACTGTCAAAACATTCATATCTGCACAGTTTTGTATCCTAACGTAATCAAAGCAATTTCTAAAAACGTGATGGATTTTTTAAAATTATTTATCTGACAGTTTTTATTAATTGTTTTTGTTGTTTTGAGTAGATGCTCTGTTGTATTCGTTCAATAGTATATTTATTTATTTTCGTCTACCGGCTATTTAAGAGATCTTATTAAAGAAAAATATGCACTCTCTGGCAAGATTCAAACCTGCATCTCCTTTGGCAGTTTACAGCTTTAGACTTTATTGGCCACAAGGTGAGTCAATTATCAAGCAAAGCTCTTTAATAAATGAATGAAGTGTCTACACAAATATGGGTATCCACTAAAAATAATGTTTACGTAATAAAATCTGTCCTTTTAATCCATCAATTCTTTAGACATTGCTGTTTACGTTAGGATATAAAAGTGATCACATATGAATTTTTTAAGAGAGTCTGAAAAGGATTTGTGTTTATAAGACACTATTCAGGTTTGCGTGATCATCGACACAATATCCAGTATCCTTCTTTGCTGAATTGGAATGAAGATATATAACAGATAAACTTAGACAATAGAAGATATTAACTAATAACAATTATACTATAACTATAGCAATATACTGTAATAAAAGTTATCAGACAGAAGATATGTTCTTACCGCACAGCTCAGCATAGTTTTTTTTTTCTGTTTCCTTATCAAGTCAAATAGGTGCGTGGTTAGAAAGTTAGTGTTCTGAACATTAAACCCGGGTTCAAATCTCATAATGGCAAATTTGTCAAGAGGTGATATCTTGATAATATCGATGCCAAGCATGCAGTGACTTGACAGTATGTTGACCCATGCCTTGTAACTAGAATTCGGCAGACAATATTGTTTGGGTGTAGTCAATGTTGGGGTAACAGGAAGACATAGGTCATCATGAGTTTGAGTGTAATGGTCTTGTTCAATTGCTGATCACACCAAATTATGCACTCTCTCCTCAAAAATATCTTCAAATCATAGTTAAAGCATAAACTACAGATTGACTCTGTCGGTGTTCAAGAATCACAAATGTACCTGAGCAGGCGCATGTAACAGGGATCATCTAGCCACCTAAGTAGACACCATAGTCTCTCAAGATTGATAGATGTATACATTATTAGAACGTCAATATTTTTTTCACTTAAATGAAATACATTATGGCTTCTTGGCACATTCAAATTGCCAGCATGCAGAATTGTTCTTGCAGTTTAGTACCAATAATATTAGGCCTTCCCATAAGTTCTGCCCGAATTTTAACTTTTTGTTAAAAATGAACGAAATTTAAAGAGTATTTTTTTAAAATGTCTAATGGAGCTGAACATTATTTTTATGTTTAGATGCATTTAAACTGATCAAATTTTATTTCAGAGAACAATAAAATTAAATTTTGTTTGATTAAAATCCTGCTAACATGGAAGTACCCATGTATCATTTGAGGCACATAATGCTTTATGAGTTCAAGAAAGGAAACCCAGCAGCCGAAGCGGCTAGAAACATTCACTCAGTTTGTGGAGAGGAATGTGTGAATGAAAGAACTTGCAGAATATGGTTTACAAAATTCAGAGGTGGAGATTTCACCCTTAAAGATTATGATCAAACCAGACGTCCAGTTGAGATTGATGAAAAGCTTCTTGAAGCAGCTCTTGAAGAAAATCCTGCTTTATCCGTTGAGGAATTGGCAGAGGTTCTCAGTTCAAACCATACAACTGTTCATCATCTTCAACAACTTGGAAAAGATCCTAAACTTGGAAAATGTGTGCCTCCATGAATTGTCTGAAAACAACCTCAAATCCCGAGTTGACATCTGCTCTTCTCTCCAACTTGTTTCACCTTTTTGGGATAGACTTGTGACTGGCGACGAAACATGGATCTTTTATCTAAATGTTAAGCGTCGTAGACAGTGGCTTGGCAAAGGGGGAGGACCCCAGCCACAGCCGAGAAGGGAACTTCATGGGCAAAAGGTTCTTCTTTCAATCTGGTGGGATTGCCAAGGAATAATCCACTTTGAATTCTTACCACCTAATGCAACAATTAATGCTCAAATATAATGTCAGCAATTAGAGCGTTTGAACCAAGCTTTGTGGAAAAAAAGGCCTGCTCTAGTGAATCGAAAACGGGTGATGTTTCATCAGGACAATGCGCGACCACACACAGCAAGAATCACGTCACAAAAGATCGAAGAACTTGGTTTGGAGAAAATTCCTCATCCACCTTATTCTCCCGAACTTGCTCCTTCAGACTACCATTTGTTTCGTAGCTTACAGAATCATTTGGAAGAAACAGCTTTTGTAACACAGGAAGAAGTTAAAACTGACATTTGTGAGTTCTTCGAATCAAAGCCAAAAGAATTTTACAGTAATGGAATTAGTAAGCTTGTTAATAGATGGAAGGAAGTCATAGATAATCATGGAAAATACATTGTTGATTGAATCTGTAATTAAATGTAAAATTTGGTCACTTGTTTTCTTTATTCAAAATTCGGACAGAACTTATGGGATGACCTGATAGATAAAGATTAGGAATTTATTCTGGGATTGATTTTAGGTAATTGAAACTACCAACAGAGCTGCTTTATTAGTTTTGGAATCAATCTTCAGTAACTGAAACTACCAATAAAGCAGTCTTAAGGCATGGTCATACTAGACATTTCATAGGAACCCACACAATTCTCAAAACACCTTGCTACCATACTGCACAGCAGAAATCGCCTTGCAGTGTGGATAATTATTATATCCCTTGCTGGAAAAGCATGCAATTCAAATCCTTTTCCTTGAATTTTATTACCCCTTCCTCTCCAGGAACCTACAAGTTATACTTAGTCCCTAGTGTCCTTTCAAACCAATAAACTTTGTTTATTCAATTTTAACATTTTACTTTTTTTTAAACAGATGTTCTGGTCACCACACTTTCTAATCAAATGCACTGCCCCCTACCGTTATTGGTTTTTACAGCAATCAATTTTAAGTACCCTTTGTTGGATACACAATTGTAACATAACTTTAAAAGCAGACACATAAAAAGAAATAGAGAAATCAAGAATAAGGAAAAAAAATAAGCAAAATGAAAATTACTATATTAGATTTCCATTTATATATCACTGCTTTAGTTTTAATTAAATTGTATTAGTTTTTAGAATGTTGTAAATAAAGAATAACAAAATAAATATTGTTGTAAATTCAAGAACAAGGCAAGAAATGTATAAATTCAATTTCATCATGTTTAAGTTTTATTACAATTCTAATCATCGTTTTTTAAAACAAAACATTGCTAAGGAGTAGTTAAAATAAAAACAGTGTTGTGAAAAAAAAAATGTCCTTTTGACACGATGTTTTTTTTTGGGGGGGGGTAAAGGGAAAATGCAGTTCAGAATTTATTTGAAAATTAATAGCAGTAATAATTTTACGCAAATGATACAGCTCAATAGTATTGCGTATCCTAAACTAAATTTTTTTTTTTTATTTTAAATATATTCAAAAACAGTAATTATTTTATACAAATGATATAGCTCAGCTCAATGGTAGTCATAGATTAAAGAGAAGAAAAGAAATTTTTCTGTTTAGTTTCCATTTCCAGCAAAAAGTGAAAGTATAACGAAATACCAGGTGAAACCTCAACCCTCTCCATGGTTCACATTCAAATCGGCTGATGTCGGATATGGGAACCACTATTTTCAACTATACCAGCGTGATGACTTAACAGGCACCGAGTCATTACTGCTTGTAATAAATGTGATTCCTTCCCTGTTTGCCAAGAGAATGAGGCACCTCATAGTCTCCAACAACTTTGGTTCTCATGATTACTTGCACCTCTGTAATAGGGTATTAAATAAGTGCCAAGTCTCTACTCCTCTCCAATCAATTTGAGATAATATCTTCTGCTGATAAAGCTGAATGTTTTGCATGTAAATTCTTCTCAAACTCTACTCTTGACTCATTTGGAGCATCCCTACCCCACTTCCCACATAGAACCCTTTCCGTGGTTTCTGCTATCATCTCTAACCTAGATCCCCCAACAAAGCATGTGAACCCGATGGTATCCTTGTAATAGTCATTAAGAAGTGTGCTTCTGAACTGGTTCCTGCTTCCTCTAAACTGTATAATAATTGCCTCACTGCCGTCTGCTGAAAGTCATCATCTAGTCTTGCAATTTTTAAGAACGCTGGTGAACTATCTGATCCTTCCAACTAACAGCCTACTACCTCTTTTTGGGGAAACTCCTAGAGGCCTTAATCAATGCTGAATTGGTTCATCATCTCTCATCACAGGGCCTTTTCTCAGACAAGCAATATGGCTTTTGTTTCAACTTTCAAGTCAACTGCTGATGTACTAATAATAATTGTGGAAAAAGTATCATGGTCTAGATCAAAATGGTGAAGCCTGGGCTGTATCATTGGACATCTTGAAAACCTTTGACAGGGTCTGGCATACAGGCTTTCTCCACAAGCTGAAAAAGTTACAGTGCCTCTGGACATTTTTTCCTATCAAATCACAAAGTGAAAGTTTTGCTGAACATCTAGATCCTTCTATACTAACGTAGGTGTCCCCCCAGGGCTCCATCCTTGGTCCTACCCGTTTTTAATTTTCATTAATGACCTTCCTGATTACATCAGCTCTCTACTCGGCCTTTACAATGAAAACAACTAATTACTCCCGTTTCAGGAGTCAGTCTGATCAGTCCAACATCAAAATGGCAGCTTACATCCAAAATGACCTCAAGTCTGCTATTAACGGGGGCAAAGACGGCTCGTTAGTTTCAATGCCTATGAAACTAGACTCCTCTCCATTAATCATCTGAGAGACCCCTCTCTGCCTTCCATCAGTATGGCTGATGCTAACCTCTAGGAAAATGACACATTGCACCTTCTTGGGCTAACGTCCTCAGCTGACTGACATGAAGTGGAAAGACTATTGATTCCATGGCTAGGTCAGCTGCTAAGAAAGTCAGTTCAGCTGTGAAAAGAAATATAAAGGGGAGACAGGCCGCCCCCTTAAGGTGAGGCTTCAAGAACACCAAAAAGCTGTAATATGAGAGGAAGTGGAAAAAAAATCAGGCGTGACTGACAACATTTGGAGAGAAAAGGGAGATCACCGCCCTCTGTGGGATCAGGTTGAGATCATAGACAAAGACCACCATTGGAAAATTCATAAACTTAAGGAATCAGCACATATGCTAGGCCACAAAAATCTCCTGGGCCGATCAAGCATAGAAATACAATATGGGAACCAGTAATAAGAAGTGCCAGAGAAAAGCGATAATAACAACAAAAATTGCAGTATGAGCTCTGGTAAAAACATGATGTGATAACAGCAAAAATTGAAATATGAGCACTGGTAAAAAATGATTGCTTAAGACATTAGGTTTATAATAGCCAGAAATTCATACACAGATGTCCTCAAGGATCCATTGACAGGACCCAAACAGTGCGAGTTAAATACCCAGTTAAGGCAGTGGAGAACTTCAAGAGGGGAATTAACAGACGATAACTGACATCCATTAAAAACATGGCATGTGGAACTAGAACAGTCTACCCCAGTGAGCAAAATAAAGGGTTCAGTTCGACGTCCCAACCACCTGAAGAAGGCCGGAGTGTACAATGGCTGAAATGTAATAAATATGGCAACAAAAGTGATGATAATAGTCTGAATAATGTAAATAGTGTACATAATACCTCATCTCAGAAATATAGACAGCTACTGGAGAGCTTTTCTCTCCAGAATTTTCATGCATGCTTAGAATATTGCTGCCACATATGGTCCAGTGTCCTGGCTGCTTAGCTTGAGCTTCCTCATAAGATCCAAACAAGAATCAGTGATATTATTGGCCTTGGCTTCCATCACTTACACCCCACTGTAAGTGTTGCTTCTGATTTTTCTATAAATACTTCCATGGTAATTGTTCAGATAAGTTCTTCACTATGGTTAGAGTCGATGTAGGGTATGATCCGAATAAACTAAGTTATCATAAGTTATAGTTAAGACAGTAGAAGACCATCCTTTCTCCAATCCCCCACTTTGGCCTTGTGCCACATTTGTTTATTTTACAGAATAAATATCGTTCTTCACTATGGTACCTAAACTTTTTGAATTTAAGCGCAGTACCAGACTGGTGTAAAGATCTCATCAATGTTGAGCTGACAAGATGTAACTAAACTATGCTAACAGTTTCTTTTCTTGCACTTCTCACTTGTGGAACTACCTTCTGGCTTCATGTTTTTCAGCCGACTTTAATCTGCAAAAATTTAAATGTAATGTCAATCATTATCTACCATCCCCCTGATTACTCTTTTCACTTTCTGCTAATCATTAATATTTCTGTTCCTAATTCCTTCACACACTGTAACCCTTTCAGTGGCTTTACTGCCTTGCATGGGGTGATAATGATTTCTTTTTTTTAAATTGGTATCAAATTATTAATGATTTATTATTTAAGCATAAACTCAAATACAAACTTTTCTTTCTTTCGTTTTTGGAGCTGATGGAGCCTAGAAAAGCAAACATGCGTAATCAAATCTCATTCCAATGCAATGGTTTTTTTCCATTTGTCATTTCTTCAGAACTTTGTTGGGATTCTATATCCTATTTTATACGTATAGCATTTTCTGGTTTCAGTGGCCAAATTAGAATCCAATGACTAGCATATATAAAATATCGCACAGAGTGCTGGTGCTAATAAAATAGTATTCAATATATAATAACAGACCTATAATTTATACTAATAAAAAAATATATAGTTTTTTTCCTCACCGGTAGCACAACTCCAAGTTTCATTCACAATGCAATCATCTGGTGGTAACAATTGTTTTTGCACGAAACTCAGTTGTGCTACTGGTGAAAAAATAAAAAGGAAGAAACAAAAACATCTCAAACATAAATGTGATATATTGAAGAAAAAAAGAAAAAGAAAAATGTTTATAAAATCTTTAATTCCTAACTCAATATTGATTACACAGTAGAAAATCTTTAATAATCACTGAAATGAAAATAAAGTATTAGTGAGAAAAAGTTTATATTAGGTTGATTGTAAAAACAAAATTTGTGTTTCAAGCCAGAGGAATATGGCAGTAAATTCAAATATTTTTTATTTGATAAAAAAAACACAAAGCATATTTCTGTGGAAAAAATACCCACAACATCTGCCTTGGAATCTTTCTTTCATCAACATGCCAATTACAATTCTAGCATAAAATCCCGACACAATATAACAAATTTAATAGTAAAAATAATTTAGCTTTTATATAGGGAATATTTTTTTAGTGGGAGGATACAATATAAAAAGAAAACTATATATCAAACTAAAAGTGGGTAATTTAATGACAAAAATGGAAAAAAGTGCTATGTTATGCATTTAATCCAACAAAAGGACTCTTTCAAACTAAATATTTTTTATTGATGTTGTGTGTGTGTGCGTATATATATATATATATATATATATATATATATATATACACACACACACACACACAGAGAGAGAGAGTGAGTGAGTGAGAGAACAAAATACAACAAATGAAGATATAATTCTACATTGAGAGAATTACTGAAGATACAAACCAACCTTGACATTTAAATGTCATTTTTGGCGTCAAATGTGTATACAGGGGGTCCTCGACTTATGACAGTGTTTCAATCCTATGATGCATCATAACTCAATCTTGTGCATAAATTGGAACGTACCTGCAATTTTCTGTGAATAAACACTCACCCAGCAACTATCCAATATGGTGCACAACCAAGAACTGACCTATGGCACCTTCCTCACTCTACTGCCATGCAATGTATTCTTCCACTGAACCATGCATACAAGGCAAATGACAATAAGACAAAACAAGATTAATAGATAGCATTATGACCACAAATCGTAGTAGGCCAGGACTATCGAAACCCGGAGACTTACTGTAGATGCACAAACCAACTGCATTCAGCTTTCTATTCAGTTTTGATTTTTGTTGCGATTGTTTTTAAATAACCAATAATCTTACAATAATTTCAAATTATAAGAAAAGCCTTAATTAAGAGAGAAAGTAATGTTTTAAGGTGAAAAGGTATTGAAAGTGCACTAACTTCTGAGTCCCCCACAGTAAATTTACTTACTGCATATCTTCTTTCCTAACAAAACTATGGCTATTCCTTTAAGGGATATTTAAAAACAATAGTGATAAAAATAGAAACAAAAGTTGTTGAAGGCTGAATGAGGTTGGTCGCTAGAAATATTGAATGCCAAAAATTAAAAGGTTTAAAGTTAAGCATCTCCAAGCGTTCTTTCAATTTAGAATTATAACCAACAGTCGTTGTACACCATTCCCTCTCCTTACATTTTAGATATAAGTAAAAGTATATTTGTAAAAGGCCAACTTATCTTACCCGACACGCTTCATCGTCTGATGGACTGTGCCAGGGAAAGTCCATGAAAAGACGAAATGCATTGGCAAAGTTTTACTTTTGTCATATATTATATATAATTAAAATCAAAGATGGTTCATGTGTGTTTCTTATATGTAGATTTAATTGGCCAGTTAATAAAATTTGCAGAATAAAAAAAACATAACACTACTGGCAATAAGATTAATGGTATTTATTATATATTAGCCTTTTGACTAAATTGAAGCCTAAAGAGAATTATTTATAGTTTATTCCTAGTCTTGAAAAAATGTCCAAAATTTCAAAATCTTTCTCTTCATGCTTCAGTTTAGTCAGAAAGCTAATATATAATAATATCAATCTCATTGCCAATATTGTTATCATTTTATTGGCTTTTTATTACTCAAATTTTATTAATCATTTATTTTAAATATTTTACTGAATACAGCTGACAAGGAAGATTGGATTCATTTTTATTAAATTTTTCCAGCATCCTAACATTATTTTCTGTTTTGTAGGCATTAAATAATATACAAATTGTCTATAATTTTGATTGTCCCAAGCACTTTTGGCTACTTCTATAGCTTTTTTTCAAGGGTGTTTTTTTTTTTTTGCCTCTGGTGTTTTTATTTTTTCATGTTTTGATTGTTATGTTGTAAATTATGTTTCTGTTGCTTTTTGAAACAATTCTGTCCTACCATCAACCTTATATTATTTAATAGTGGAAATGGAGCGTTGAAAGCTTTAAGAAAAAAAATAAAATAAAATAGAAAGACACTCAAATGAATTCCAATCACAAAAAAAAAAAAAAAACTAAAAAAACACACTCAATTTACAACATGACAGCCAAAAAATGATGAAAAAAAATAATGCCAGAGACTAAAAACACCCATGAAAATGGCTATAGAAGTGGCCAAAAGTGTTTAGGACAATAAAAATTATGTACGATTTTTATATTCCTTAACTCTTACAGAACGGAAATTGTTAGGATGCTGGAAAAACTTAAAAAAATATAAATCCAATCAATGAAAGAAAGGTTGATATATATATATATATATATATATATATATATATAGTTTTTATACAGTTTTTTTTTTTTTTTTTTTTTTTTTTTCATTTTGTCATTCAATTACTGAATGTAATTTTTGTTTTGGTTTTTTAATGTATAATATGAAAACATTCAATCAAATGAAGCAAGCAATTTTATTCTTATGCCCTCGAACAATCAGCAGTAAAAACTCTTACACCAGAACAATTTTTTTTTTTTACATGTAAAAATTAAAAAAAAATATAAAATAACACGATTTATTCCAATGATTTTTTTTTTTTTTTTTTTTTTTTTTTTAAATAGGAAGCTATTAAATTTGTTTTTTCTGTATCAATATGCAGATTCCCCTTTGATAATTTGTTTTCACCTGCCCTACTTTGAGATATATTTATACACAAAGTTTATAAAAAATAATATTTCGGAGGCAGGTTCCTCCCACCAAAACAAGGACAAGTCCATATAAACATATCCACAAATCCTTCCTTTTTAAGTTGTTCAGTTTAAAGAAAGTTTACAGGAGATGGCGCTGTGTTGCCCTGCAGACTAGGTTACATTTGTCAGTCATGTACATTTGTGTCTAGCCTGTCTTCAACATTTAACATGTGTAGTAGTGAGTTAACTGAGAAGTGTTCCATTTAACAATGGCAGGACAGTCATATCATGAGCAGGCAGATATGATTTTTACATGCAACCACACAAATGGTAATGGATGCATGGTGATATCAGATTGCATTTACAGACTGAAAGCAGCCATCCAGTATCATATTTTACCTTGTTTTGGTGTCAGGAACCTGCACCCAAAGTTTGTAAATTTATTTTTGATACACCCTGTATATAAAGAACAAATACATTCTTTAAGAATAGACAAAGTCAAAGGCAGCATTTATTACCAGATTCAATAATAATCAACTTGCAGCACATTTTACATAACAATATACTTTTTTTTTTTAATTCAGAAAGTTATTTTCATTTAATCTGGTCTTGGGGTCAAAGAAACCCTGCTTTTTGCAAACTGTCATCAATACATTATAGAATCAGATTCTCTATTTTTAAATTCACTCACATGCACACATGCTATAAACTTAATACTGTTAATTTTTCAAGCATATTTACAGTGAATACATAGATGAAACACCTGCATTCATTATACTGCTTTCCATTATTATTGTTTTAACCACCATAACAAACAGGTACCTGAAAGGTGAAATTAAAAATATCCCTAACACCAAAAAGCAAAAGAATCAATTATTGACAGTGTAGAGAAGGATATAAACACCCAAAATAAGTCTTTTGATTTTAGAATCCCAGAGGAAAAAAAAATACTATTGGTCAAGAACAAAAACATAATACACATTAAAAACTGCACTAGGGTAGCAAGACAAGGATAAGATTTAGATATTTAGAAATAAGTTTTCATGTGCATACTTGCCCAAAGACTAATTTGCATACTTGCCCAAAGACTAATTTGCATACTTGCCCAAAGACTAATTTGCATACTTGCCCAAAGACTAATTTGCATACTTGCCCAAAGACTAATTTGCATACTTGCCCAAAGACATGATAGATTAGATCGAATAGTATTGACAACGAAAAAACAGTTTAACAAAGTAAATTTAAAAAAAATTAGACAAATGTATTCAGCAACTATACTATAGATAAAAAAAAAATGTAGATAAAAAAATAATTCTTTGATTTAAAAACTAAACTTACCATATATATTCGTCTATAAGCCGATTTCATGTATAGTGTGACCATTGAATTTTTTTGCATGAATTTTAACCATTCCAGAAAACCAGAAAATGCATGATTTTTAACCTCTTCATTAAAAAAAAATTACCTGTGTATAGTGCAACCCACTATGTTTTGCATAAAAAACTGGTCATAAAAACTTGTAATACACTCGAGTATATATGGTATGCAAAACGTTAGTTGAGGTTTGATTTTCATTCATTGAGTTTGATTATTTTGCCTTTAAAGAATTCCAATTGCACATGGATTCTGACCTGAGCTGACATGAATACAGATTAAATCAATCAATATTGCAGTTATTTGAAAATCAAGTTGAAGTCATCCAAATTCTAAAACAAACATCGCCTTAATATCACTATTTTCTATCATTAAATATGAACAATTTAAAAAGACATTGCTTTTTAATTGCTGCTTACCATAAATCTTCAGTCTTCAGGATTGTACACCTGAAGCAATTAGACCAACTTCTTATGTATAATACTAACACATTAAAAACAGTATTCTTTGAAATTCCCATCCTCTGTTAAGAGGAAGCAACTTATTAGCTTACAATTTCAGAAACATTAAAGTGTTAGTTTTGTATTAAGCAGCCCATAGGTGATGCATAAAACAAGTTTTAAAATGCTCAGT
This sequence comes from Acanthosepion esculentum, assembly GCA_964036315.1. Classification (NCBI taxonomy): domain Eukaryota; kingdom Metazoa; phylum Mollusca; class Cephalopoda; order Sepiida; family Sepiidae; genus Acanthosepion; species Acanthosepion esculentum. Next base: position 108,822,086 of record OZ038485.1, on the reverse strand, counting down.
CACATTTAACATAAGTATCTGGGGCTATACTTGTAAGTTAAGTGCTTCTTTTAAAAGTAGCTTTATTCAAATAGAAGCCAAAGAAAGCAATCTTATAAAAAAAAAAAAAAATAAATAAATTGTTGCACATTTTTTAAAATCAGTTTTCATTTTTCACTAGTGGCCACATGAATGCAAACACACATAAAAATTAAGGTCACCTTGCTGTGAGTGGATCTGGAAATTGGCAGGCAAATGGCATATCCATTACACCATGATTTGAATAGAAGGGGACATTAACTGACATGCATAATTGTGTATTTGAGCAGAAATCCCTCTTTTATACAAGTTTCATTAAAAATGACTGACAAGGAACTATGGTTAAGTTTGTTTTGTTTTGTTTTTTATTTAATTTTTCTTGTGTTCTTATAATTTTCTTTTCTGGACAGAAATTGACTGAATGTTCTGTATGTCCAAACGCTTTCGTCTATACTTTTAGCCATTATCAAGGATGATTTTAACTGAATGTATGGATACATATATTATTCACACACATTTTAATGTTTGAAATTATTCATTGTTCGGTCACTTTTTTCATATAATATAGATTCATTAAACTCATTTTAAGAGAATAAACAAATTCACATTTTCCCTTAATTTTTAACAATTGAAATAAAACAGCTTTCACCTTAAAAACTATTACCAGCTTTCACCTTAAAAACTATTACCACTTTGAATATTTTTATTCTAATTATTGGTTCATTGCAGAAGAAAAAGAACATGCAATAACTATAAAATAAAAAAAGAAATTTCATCAGGACTATGTATTAATTGTCTAAATCATGAATTTTAAAAACTAAATATTCATTTAGTTTGGAAAAAATTGTTTTTAAAACATTCTAAAATTGAATAAGATAAAAAAAACTTTATTAAATAAAAAAATTTAATAAAGTGTTTTTTTTATCTTATTCAATTTTAGAATGTTTTAAAAACAATTTTTTCCAAACTAAATGAATATTTTAGATTTTTTAACAGGAATTAGAACTAATTATCACTTTAAATAATATTCATGTGTTAAACTGAATTTTTATGAGCATGTAAAATTTAGAAAGACATTACTTTGGCATGGAAAAGAAAGACAAGAGAGAGAGAGATGCATAATCTAGATATTAAATATACAGAAAAATGCAGATGAAAGAGACAAATAATACCAGCTGATACCTTACAATATAAATTTTTAAAACATGAATGTAATAATTTTATTGGATGCATGTCGTTTTAATTGCAAAGCATACAAATTGAATTTTAGCAAACATCTCATAGGGAGAAGCAATAAAAGATTTACCAAAACTTTAAAGGTCTAATTTTTGAGATGAGAAGTCATTATTTGCATTTGGACTAATGTCCGAATTATTGTTAATATCACTCTTCCTACTCCTATTTTACTTCTTCCTCCTCTTCTTCTTCGTCTACTACAACATTTCGATCATCATTCCCACTGGCCTTCTTTAGGTGTCTATCAATCCTGTTAACCCTCAGAGACTTTCGAACTGAACCCACAATATTTAATCTACAGGAATTGATTACCCTCTTTCCGCTGTCCATGTTTAAGGATATCTCATCTTGTTCTTATTTAATAAGACTCAGTTATAGCTTTCCCTGTTTCTACCAAAGTCTAAGTCTGTACTGTCTGGCATAGGAATTGAATTTGCAATTAGTATGTCACCAAATTCATGAACCAAAACTTTAGTCTAATAAAAGAAGTACTAAATAAAAATAAGCAGAGATATCCCTAGACATGGCAGCTAAATGAAGGCAAACAATCTGAATATAGAATAAAAAGGATCAGTTCAAAATTCCCTGTAGGTTATCTGGATTGATAAACACTTGAAGAAGGCATGAGGGCACAACTGCTGAAACATTATAACAAGGATGAGGACATTAATGAAAATGTAAAATAACTAATACCAATATCTTTAGAACTGGGAAAAAGAAATGCACTTATATTAAGTCATGAAAGATTTTACAAGTATCAAATTGCTAATTTATCTCGAATGGTACAAGATCAGGTTGATTTAGCGAAATCAAATTTCTCAAAGTCAAATGTCCTTTGGATATAACGGATTTTATAAGTATTAGATTGTACTACATGCACATGAAAAATTATCGAAATCTTGCCCAAGTCTTGCTCTTATATTTATGGGATTGTTAGTAATTGTTGAAGTAGAAAATCTTCTACAAGATACAAAATTAAAAAGACCTTGTCAAACATCAGGATCTGATTTGACTTTCATAACTATATGACATCAGCTAAGGTCCACAGAGGTATTTCATAACAGGAGTTAAAAGGAGCAATTTGTGGAGATTAGTTGGTTTGACAGACAGTAAAAATATTATGCTGATATAGATGGCTACTCTGCTTACAGAGCTGAAAATCATGGGAGCAGGGTAATGAAATTTGGATACAGGACGGACTTAAATTTGCTTAGAAACTAAGACCCCCCCCCCAAAAAAACACACACAGGTAGCCAGAATCAGCAAGATTACAAGGTATCGTGCAGAAAAGTGTCCAATAAAATACATATTCTCTAATGAGATCTAGAGACTGTACAAGTTGAATATAAAAATAGCAGGTATATGTATTTGTTATATATATATATATTTTTTTTTTTTTTTTGGACACTTTCTGTATTTCCAAGTTTTGCAGAATGTATAATACAGCCAGAAATAAAAGAGAAAGCATACCAGGCCCCTTCCCCCAACCAAATGTAAGATCTGGGATTTTAGTATGTTAGGAGGGATTATATTTTTACTTTAACAATGAAGATCAAATATAAAAAAAAAGAAATTATTTAAAAAAAAAAAAAAAAAAAAATTCATAATTGGCAGAAATCGAAAGGGGTAAAATGAATTTGTAAAAACAATTAAAATTGCTAAAAGGAAAAGTGGAAATGTTTAAAATGTCTTGGAATGGGAAATGTAAACTCAGACAATCAATATGGTATATCAAAAATGAAAATAGAAATTCTTATTCTTTTTTTATGCATTTTGGGATTTTATAATTTCCTAACACATTTTAAATGCTTTTGATAGCGTCAAAGTTTTTTTTAGTTTGGAGTTATTTTTTATTAAAAAATTAAAAAAAAAAAAAAAAAAAAATGCTGTTAAATTTTTTTTTTTTTTCAGTGATATACTTTACTAATATGCATTAAATTTTAAAATGTTTTCTCATACTGAATAAATTTCCATTAAGTATCAAAGGTAGAATAAAGTTTATGATTTTCTTGGAGATAGGAGGGAGGGAAAATGATGTGGGGAGGTATTTAATATGCACTATGAAACACTTGACAGGTATGAAAAACGAAAATGCACACAGATGCATGTTAGATAACAATGCAGAGTGTGTTAACACCAACTGTCAGGAACTGCTACATCAGACAGAGGAAACCATATGCACAGTTCCTTATATAACAAGCACTTAACACCATTTTACCTGGGCCCATCACTACACGGTAGAGCCACTCAAATGGTTTGGCATATCCTGGTCCATTGCAGGGTTAGAGTGACCTCCAGAAGGTTGATCATATTTAGAAGGGGCATACACTGTATAGGGAGCATTGTCAGCATCATGTTTATCCTCTAAAGCAGGATTCACTTGACCCTTTGTATCTTCCTGGAAAAGAAAAAAAAAAAAGGATAAGTTGTTAATTCATTTACCATTTAAATTTTTTTTTTTTTTTTTTTTTTTTTTTACATGTTTCTGATGTAAAAAGTCACACACACAGAAAAAAAAAACAAAAAACCCCTCTATATTTACTTACCATTTCCAATGACCTAACTGGAAAAAAAAAATAGTAAGATCACAGACATTTTTTTTTTTATTTGTGCTGACATTCTCATCTTGCTATATTTGCATTTCAACATTATACCTTTTTCTGTTGTCTGTCAATACTTTGGAACCAAGACCTTTATTTAATCCGCAAGTGGAGATTGATTTTATTTTGGTTTTCATGCTCAAGGGAGATAACTCGTATCCATTCATCTATTTACTTTTATGTTCTAAAATTGTATCAGTGAATATATGATGCACAAGATCGGCAAAGGGTTAATAATACTTCACATAGGTTTTAACTAAGCAGTAAAAGGTGCCTGTGTTTAAATACAAGTATTAATAGCAAGCAAGTAGCTAATACCCACCACACTTAAAAAAAAAGAGAGAAAAAGAGAGAAAAAGAGAGAAAAAGAGAGAAAAAGAGAGAAAAAGAGAGAAAAAGAGAGAAAAAGAGAGAAAAAGAGAGAAAAAGAGAGAAAAAGAGAGAAAAAGAGAGAAAAAGAGAGAAAAAGAGAGAAAAAGAGAGAAAAAGAGAGAAAAAGAGAGAAAAAGAGAGAAAAAGAGAGAAAAAGAGAGAAAAAGAGAGAAAAAGAGAGAAAAAGAGAGAAAAAGAGAGAAAAAGAGAGAAAAAGAGAGAAAAAGAGAAAAAAAGAGAGAAAAAAAAAAAAGAAGAAGTGAGGAATTTGACCTGTTCAAATTCACAGAACCTTTTAGAAAATATCTTGCATATTTCAATCTTCTCAAAATGTTCTGGGTCATATTTTTCTTCCACTTGAACTAATAAAGAATGTATAGATCATAAAGTAATTTGAAAGATTCATTATGCTTATGTCACATCTAAGAAGCATTATTCACACCACAGGTAAATATATAGAAATAGATACAGAGACAATTATATTTTATGTATAAAACCTTGTCAAATAGATCAAATGATTGCTGAATTTAAGCTAAACATTAAAAAGTTTTAAATAAAATCTGTACTCATTCAAACAACACTATCTTTGTAGATTCAGTCAGTTATGTGCCATGCGTGATACATGCTTAGGTGTTCATGTATCTTTTGATACATGACTGATGAGGCAGATTTTTTTCCCTGCAGTAGGTTACCATTTCATTCTGTGGTAGACCAATTGCCATCCAAGGTTATAGAAACCAGCCTGTCCTCCTATTTACCCATAGCTGGAGGGAGAAGAGGATTCATACCTGTCCCAAGGGTATTAGCACGTAAGTGAATGTAGTGAATTTGAACTTGGCTCTCCAATTCCTCAATCCGAGCTGCTATCCATTACTCCACCATGCCTCATCCTCCTTTGTAGATTAAAAAGTTAATATCTGTCTATATTTCTGAGATGAGGTATTGTAACTATTTACATTATTCAGACTGTCGTCCTCATCTTTATTGACATATTTATGAGGTCTCAGCTGTTGTACGCTCTGGTCTTCTTGAATTATCAAGGGGAATTAACTAAAACTGAGATATCCCATGGCACATGCAAGTAAAACAATCTCCACCCCCACTCCCCATGGGATAAATAAATGGTTCAGTTCAAAATTGCACCAAATATCACATGAAGGTTGGAGCATACAATATCTGAAACATTGTGAATATGAACAACAGTTTGAATAGTGTAAAAAGTCAATATTTCCAACTTTAAAATCTTACCCAAATATAGAAGAGATGAGATGTTTATTACGCAAACAATGACCATAAATTTTTGTTGGTCATACCATTTTTGAAGGTGTTAAATACTGCTTTTGCCAAGAAGGTCTTTTATACTAAATCCACTACCAGAGAGTAAGCATTCTTAAATATTTTTAAAGATTTTCTTTATTAGGAAGAAAAATCCATAGAAAAAGTTTAAGAACTTTTACTCAAAAAATGCAACCTTAAATCCACATCTTTCCATCTTTCTCAGTATTAAATAAATCTAAATGATGCCAAAAACATCTTTCTTGCATGCAAAATTTCTGATCACCTTGTTCTTTGCTATAGACATCAATGTATGCTTCATTAATGCAATGGGGAAGTGCTGTCCACAGGGATTGGTCTCTTGTCACCTTTGTGTTTTTTTTTTTTTTTGGTGGGTGGTACCTACCCTAAGGTAGACATGTCAAGTAATACACCAAGATAAATGTAAAGGAGGGCAGAGTAAGCATAAAAAGATGGTACTGCACCTCTCTTCAGGTTTGCAGAACCAGCATGTTTATCTTGAGAGTCACAGATTTTATCAAAGCTCTAATGTCAATTATTGGTTTCAATGGGAATATAAAGCTATCTTTGAAAGACCTTTTAAAGGTTAAACAGCTACAACAAATCTTACAAGGCATTTCTAGCTGTAACCAAAAAATGTGTAATAGTTTTACATTTTTTTTTCCCTCTTAGAATAGAATTTTAGTTTAAATATCATTTTGCAGGATATTTGTAAATGAGATTTAGTAAAAATATAGGAATATAATTTGAAAAGACATTTTCAGTTGAAACATGGCAACTTCAGCCAAAACTTTTCAACACAAGAACTGCAAAACAAAGCAACAGACATTGTTAAAAAACTGAAATGCCAACAAGGTATACTTTTTAAGTGTACATCTACACAAGAGCTTGCAACAAAGGCAAGTTTTATATTGGCAAATAAGATTGCAAAACATAAGCCATTTTCTGACACAGAATTTATGAAAGCATGTATGATTGATGCAATTGATACTGTGTGTTGAGAAATAAAGTTAAAAGTAGAAGCAATTTCATTGTCACGGAGAACAGATGCCATTGCTGAAAACTTGCATGGGAAACTGTTGGATACTAAATTCAAGTGTGGTTCTCGATCGCTTTAGATGAGAGCACAGACATAATAGATACTGCACGGTTGCTGATGTTCATTCGCAGTATTGATGAAAATTTCAACATCACAGAAGAACTGTTGTCAATGGAGAATCTCAAAGATACTATTACTGGGAACGATTTGTATAAAAGTCGTATGTATTGTTAGGAAAATTCGCAGTTATGCCTTGATAAATGTGTGAGCATAACAACTGATGGGGCACCTGCACTAATTGGGACACATTGTGGACGTGTCAAACGACTAAATGACAAGATTCAGTCAAACTTCCCACTTCACCTGTTGCTTTCATTTCAATGCATAATTCACCAAGAAAGTTTTTGCAAAGCAAAATTGGATTTTAAACACGTGATTGATTCCGTGATACATGCAGCAAATGTGATAAGATCAAGGGGGACTAAACCAGACAGTTACAAAATTTGTTGCAAGAAATGGAGTCTGATTTTTCTGATGTGTTGTAAGGTGGCTAAGTCTTGGAAAAGTTTTGAAAACAGTATGGGACCTCAAAGAAGAGATTTTTATGTTTTTTTTTTAAATAAAGGATGTGGCTTGTGACTTCTCCGCCAAAATAAAGGATGCAGAATGGATGTGTGATTTTGTATTTGCTACAGATACCTACAAGAAATGAAGGAGATCAACACAAAACTTCAAGGTAAAAGTGTCTTTGCTCACGATTTATTTCTGGCGGTAAAATCCTTTCAGACAAAGCTTACACTTTTTGCTAAACAACTGTCTGATCAAAACTGTTCTCTTCCCCCTTCTGAAAAATCAGTCTGTTGAATATAAATCTGCACAAAAATACAGTGGACAGATCACAGCCTTGAAAGAAGAATTTGCTAAGAGATTTGCAGATTTCAAAGCAATGTAGCCGTAGTTCAACACACTGTGGTCTCCATTCACCTCTGACATTGAAACTATGACTAATGAACTACAAATGGGACTCATAGACCTCCAAGCTGACAATTCTTTGAAGTATAGATTTGAAAAAAAAATCTTTAATTGAATTTTATGCATCTCTTCACCCAGAGCATTTAAAAATTTTGAAAAACTAAAAAAATTGTTTGTTCTGTTTGCATCCACTTACATATAAGCAAACTTTTTCAAGTATGAAAATTATCAAAAGCAAAAATAGATCTCTTGACAAATTCAAATCTTCGAGCAGTATTAAGAATTGGCACAAGCAGCTTGGAGTCAGATATAAGCAAACTAGTCAACGACTGCAGTAGATTACATCATCTCATTAATTATACACCTACTATTGTTCTTACAATACATGTTTCTTGCATTTCTCAATTATTTATGCTATAATACAATTTTTACATTATAGTGAATTATAATTAAACTTTACAACTAGCAAGATGTTTTAATAATTAATTGATCATGAAAATTTTTCAGTTTCCTGCTGTTACATTTTTCAATATACAGTCTTCAAAAACATCTAGCCCAGTAGCCATGTCCATAGTAACAATGCGGTCCACTAAGAAAAGTAATTGAACACCCCTGACCTAAAAGCTTGAGATGATTTTTGTTTTTTTACTTTTTGGTCCATAGGAAAGAAATCTACCTTACACCAAATTTGATTAGTTCATCAATTACTTATGTTTAGTATTGATGTACAATGGCAATAAAAACCTTTAAGTTTTCTGATCACTAAAGGCAAAACAGGGACTGAAACAATGAGTTGAATATTAAACAAAGTAACTTAGTGTTTCACACTAACAAAATATTTACATTGATTGGAGTGTTGTTCCAATTTTTGTTGAAATAATAGACACAGAACATCACTGGAAAATACGAAAACTTAAGAAATCAGCACATACGCTAGGCCACAAAAATCTCCTAAGCTGACCAAGCATAGAAATGAATACAATATGGGACCCAGTAATACGGAATGCTAGAGAAAACCAATTTTGCAATATGAGCTCTATTAAAAAAAAAACAAAAAAAAAACAGACATTAAGTTTATAAGTCCCAAAAATTCATACACTGAAGTCCCTCAAGGATAAAAGCATTAGTTTGATCCAGTGACTTGGCCCAAAGAGGTGAGAGGGAGATAGCATATCCAGAAGAGGCATGGCATGGGGAACTAGAAAAATCTACCTTAGTGGATGAAGTAAAGGGTTCAGTTCAAAATTCCAATTACTTGAAGTGGCCAAATAATTATATGCCATGAAAGAAGAGGACAACAGTTTGAACAATGTAAATAGTGTAAATAATTAGAATACCTCAAATATAGATAGATTACTTAGTATTTCATACTGTAACCATTCTTGAAAGATTTTTTTTTTGTGATGCACAGTGGCCATTAATAATTATGTATTACTGAAGACTTCAATGTCAAAATAGACAGTATTTAATTACAATCACAATACTTAAGAGCAAAGAAGTAAAGTCAACCAAAGATAATTAACCATTTCAGTGAATACCTTGTTAGTAGCACAGCTTGGCTTAACATGCAGTAAATCCTAAATGAAATCCCAAATCATTGACTCACAATAATTCACACTAATTCAACTGGATAGTTACACTCAGTAATCACTCAATATTTACTCCAGTCAGTAGCCTGACATCGCTATTTATACACCTGGCAGAAAACATTCATAACTCCAGAATGTCATGCTCAAACCTTGATGTCTTGGTAGTTACTCATTTTCTTCCTATATGACAATTTTGCTAGATACTGTGGCTACCAAGTTCAATAATAAATAATCTATAGGAAATGTTTATTTTAGCAAACCAAATGTGTATTATTATTATTCAGCTATTTAATACTATTAAAGTGTTACTTAGCAAATCTACATTTTATAAAATCAACCATAAGCTTTAATCCAGATCTATCAAACCAGACCAAGAATGTTGTGGTCCCCTAAACCACTTCTTGATTTTTGGAGTGTTTATCAACCTGCTTTCTTGATGGCTCACAGTGCAGCTTCAAACTTTCCTGAAGGTGAGAATCTTATTGTATAATAGACATTTAATTTAATCACTGCATCTTACCAGAATTCAGATTTAAATCATTTTAGTCATTCTTTTTACTTCTAAGTGATGGAGATTTTAGCTAACATGAAAATTTTCTGCTGCCATTTTAAGATCTTACAATGAAGCAGTAGGTAATAGCATTAGATTACTCAACATACCTGATTCAATAAAAACTTTCAATGTATGACGTTAATATTTAATCATCAGCAGTAAATAAATTTTTTAAAAAAGAGTATATATATATACGTGTGTGTGTGTGTGTGTGTGTGTGTCAGTCTTCAATAAGAATTCTACATACAGTAGACTACCATTAAAAAGATCAGTTATGAAGAATTTTTTTTTTTTTTTTTTTTTGTTAATGCCATGTCCTCACAGGACATAGATAGTCATGGCTCTCCACACATTCCTTTTCTTTATTATCTATGAATTGCCATGATTTCTTGGACAGAATGATTTCTCCATTGCACAGTTTTGAATTTCAGAGTAGTCCTTCTAGACTGGCTGACATCTAAGTCTAGAGAATCCAGTCTATCCAGCTATTTAACCCATTGCTAGAGGGTAGAAAGTGATATTTAAGCTTTTATGCAATTATTTGTGCAAAAGAGAATACAACCGACTAGCAAAGAATTTGAACTCAGGTCATCAATTCCATTTCCGCTATTTTTTTTTTTTTTTTTAAATTGGATTGTTCTTTCTGCAAATCTGTTTACAGAGAATGACTTCTTCCAGCAACCAAATGTTCTGCTTAAAAAGAAACCATTGCATTTTATGGCAGAAGCAATTATGGAAATTAATTTATGTCCAGCTTAAAGCTGTCAATAGTAATCACGAGTGGTCGAGTGAGCTTTAGCAAATGGACAGCAAGAATCAGTGTCATATGTCAGAAAAAAAAAAAATCAGCTTGAATGCAATTTGAGTAGCAGTTAGAGAAATAGCTCATGCCACAGATCTTTACCACTGAACAGAGTTCAATCATCACCATGTGACCCCGCCCACACACACTTATAGCCTTTTATATTTATATTTTCTTACCATTCAAACTTTTTATAATCAGGACGACGTCTGGTTTCCCCAATTAATTTTAAATAAATTACTAATTCCAGTTTGTATTAACCAGAAATGCCAAACCAATTTGAAAAAGTCAGCTATTACAATTCAGACATTTGCTCAGGAGAAAGCAGTGCAATGTGGAATTAGCATTAATTTCAAAGTGTTATTAATACAAGAGTGGAAAAGATTAAAGAACTACAGCTCAATTTATAGATTTAGTCTTTTGACACTTGACTCAGATGCTGATTTCTACAAAGGAGAGAAGCTACAGTATTAATAAAAGTAGAGACTTGTCTTGGTTTATCTCTGCCTTCTAGACAAGTCTAGAGATCCAAAGTCACATGCTTGAGGCTGGTCAGGTTTATTTAGCATTAGTATTCAGGGAAAAGCATGAACTCACATCTGTCACTTGTCCTATTGTCAGGTATCTTGACAAGATTCAAGTAAGCCTCGGAGGCAATAAGATTAGTTAAACCTGCCAAATTTTCAAAGTCCAATGCTAAAAATCAACCTCTGAAAATGACATGATCAGAGTGAAAGAAAACAAGTTTATATAAAAATTAAGCTCTAAATGGGTTATTTGTTTTTGTTTTTACTCAAAGATTAATTTTAAGATTTTTAATGAAAAACCAGATTAAATGAATTGGATTTTATGTGAGTGAAGAAAAAAATATCACTTTTACTGAATTCACATTAAAGCCTTATAATTCTTCTCTCATTTACCTAATATTTTGTCAGCTCTGTATAAAGGGGGAAAAAAAACAGTTATTTTCAATAAAATTAACAAGGCCAATAAATGGGCCTTTTTATTAGTAAAGAGATTCAAAGAGTTGAGTAAAAACAAAAAAAACAAAAAGAAACACAAAAACTACAACACGAAATGTGCACAAAAAAAGTAGAAAAAAAGTAAAAGAAAATCACAACTCGAAACAAAAACAAAGAACACTTTTGCATAGCCCAGTTTGTATTGCCAAAATCACCTGCTATCCTTTATGATAAAAATGCAAGAAATTTGTGAGAAAAAAATAAAAACAATCTGTGTCGATTAATTTTTATTGCGTTTTACCAAATTTAACATGGTTCGACACAAAACTACAAATGTGAGAAAGTCTAAGAGGATTGAACTCGCTAAAATAATTATTTGCTAAAGTCAGCTTTTAACCGTTATCACCCGCTCCAAAGTTTAATATTTTTTATGTCCATTTGCTTATATTAATGATAAAATAAATTATAAAAAATATATGCCCAATTTTTTTTAATATTCTAGAAATTACACTTAAATCTATCAAGTATGTAGTATGACAAACTGACACAAAATATTCACAAACATTGTAAAGATTTGACATCATTAGAACTTCGGAAACAGTGCTACCAAAAAATAAGGAATATTTCAAGGTATGTTTCCATATATTATTGTGAATTATTACTTTGAGTATATATATATATATATATATATATATATATATATATATTAGTGTAACCCGGATATAAGAGATTTTCTCTGGTCCCAAATTAGAGCAATACTTACCTTCAAACAAAATAGACCAAAACCTGATATAAGAGAAACCCGGATATAAGAGACCTTTTCTCCGGTCCTGACAACTCTCTTATATCCTGGTTACACACACATATATTTTTTTTTTTTTCATAAATCCCTAAATGATTTTTTGTGTTCGTTAATTCTGAATGCCACAAGTTTTGCTAAGAAATTGCTAAATTTGAATGAAAAATAAAAATATAAGCTAAGTGTAGAACAAATCCTTAAGAATAATTGTTATTCAGTCTATAAAACTGAAAACCATTTACAATTGGACTGATGTCCTCATCTTTGTTAATACTTGCACTGCATTTCAGCCATTATGTCCTCTGGCTTTATTCAGGAAATTTTTAAAACTGAACCCTTTATTTAATTTATGAGGATAGAATCTTCTTATTACACAATCCATGCTTAGGTCTATCTCAATTAACTGTTCTTTTAATACTAATCAGTTATTGCTAGTCTTGGACTAACAATAGATGAGATATTGCTAGACATGAACAGTAGAATGAGAACAATCTACCCACTGTAGATTGAATAAAGATTTCAGTTTGCAATTCCCTGAAGGATACCTGGATCAAGAGGTTAGAGAGAGTGGGAGCAAGAGTAAAGAGGCGTGATAGAAGAAAGGATAAAGAGAAGGACAGGGAATAGATCAAGGCACCTGGAGATGTTGATTGACATTGCATTTGAATAGTTGGAGATTATAGCTATTAGGCAAGCAAGCAAGAAGAAGGGAGTTCCAAAGACGGGAAGTGCGAGACATGAAGCTATTGGAGTAGAAGAGATGCTTACATTTAACTGTTTTGACAGTGAAATGGTGGGAATGAGATGCCAACCTAGTAGCACGTTTAAATTCATGCAGTTTGGGAACTAGCAAAAGTAGCTCATTGGAGCAGTTACCGTGAAAATATTTGTAGAAAAGACAGAGGGAGGCAACAGCCAGTTATCCAGGTAATCCACAGGAAATTTTGAATTTCATTTTTTTTGCTCTAATATTGAATGCTACTGCAATGCCATTTCTAACTTGGGAAAAGAAAATTAAAATGATATTAGTATCTGTCTATATTTCTGAGATATTATAAGTACACTATTTGCATTGTTCAGACTTTGTTGCCATATTTATCACAACGTTTCGGCCATTGTATGCTCCGGCCTTCTTCAGGCGGTTGGAACGATATTTTATGTTAAATGTTACTTAAACTACTTTAAATTAATACTCGTATTTTATATTGAATTTTTGTAATAATTTTTTGCTAGTTATGATCAACCTTCTAGAAACATGGTAAGATTAGCCACCTTACCATCTCCTACCCAGAATAATAATTTGACAGATTTTGGGGACTCAATATTTAAACTGAACCTTTAACTGCATAAATAATGATCATCCTTGGATTTTAGATATCTTATTCAATGATTATATCTTTTTCAGCCTCAGAAAAATAGAATGCGTATGAGATTTTAAAAAAATACATCAAATCTTACAAATGACCTAATATAAGCACTTAAAAAACCTAGTATTTGCCAGAGGTCAGTGTTTGAGCATAGATAAAGAGGGCTGCTATTTCAAATATAGATATTAACATGTCCTCAGCAAAAAGAAAAATGCTCAAATTATTTCATCTAGTATCACCAACTAACTTGGTATCTCGACTTCAGTCACTTTCCCACCACTGTGATATGGCTTCCCTCTGTCCTTTCTACAAATAATTTCATGGCAATGGTTCTAATGAGATCTTCTCCTTGGTACATCAATCACCTGAATTTAAGCATACTACTGGATTGGCTGCTAGGTCTCATCGTTTTACTGTTGAAATAGCTAGACGTTTCTTTTCCTGCATTGCTCACCTGTGGAACTCTTCCAATTTTGTTTTCCTGCCACCTTCTTTATGTGCGATGTCCCTTCAGAACACAGGTGATCATGGCTCCCTACGATTTCTCCTCCTTCATAGCTCTTAATAAATGTTATTTTTCTTAAACCTTGTTCTGCCATCGATTTACTCAAGCTCACTAAATGTTATGCACTGTTTTTCTGTCCCTCTTGCATTCAATCTGTCTTGTAAGTATCAGATTTTCCAAGCCCTCTCTCCTCATTGTTCCCTAGAAATTTCAACTGTCTCTTCCTGATGTTAATTATAAGTGTTCTTTTTGTTTCTATTTTCTCTAAAACTTTACCATTACTCATGGTCGAAACCTGGTATTCTCAGCATTCTTATGGAGAACATTTCTGTTGCTTCAATTCTCTACTTCATCTTTGAGAAGATTGCAGGTGGCAAAAGTGAAAGCTGGACAAACTTTAAAAATTTAAATGCAACATCAATCGCCATCTTCTGTCTTATTGAATCCTGTCCTTTTTACTGTCCTTTCTCCTCACTAAAGTCTTATCATTCTCTTCCAATTTCAGTAAGTTCTTGTGTCTTAGTGGCATTATCAGGTGACTCAGGGTGAAATGATGAAAAAAAGAACTTCCAAATATGAACATGAAAACAAATTCCTACAACACTACCTACTGTGTAGCTATAAAACCTCTGAACTGGTGTAACTTGGAACATAACTCATCAGAACATTAGAGATAACAAATCAATAGCAATAAGCTTGCCACATTGCATCTGTGAAAAAGCGAGGTGAAGGACAGAAAATAATCCTCTGAAAAATCACATAAATGCTTCTGAACTCTTGAGGCTGGAAAAAGGGGATTGTGTAGCTCCAGCCCAGTTTTGCTAGTTATGATCAACCTTCTAGAAACATGGTAAGATTAGTCACCTCACCATCTCCTACCCAGAAAAGGTCTCTGTAGTTCCAACCACCCACCACTACTGAATCTTTAGTTTCCATCACACCTGTAATAAGCTGGGCTACAGATAGGATCTGATATCAATGATCCTCAGTTGGGGATCATTTAACTCCTCCCTCTCGTAAAAACTCTCTGCTTGCTACAAATACTGATGCGGAGAAAGGTGAGAGTGAGTGGTTTGTTGTGGGTAGCGTCAAGGAGAATGTCTAAACAGTGGTATCTCCATTTCCAAGGATAACAGCATTAATAGTCCCTGCAGACTGACACCAGTGAGATGAATCCAAAAATTAAAACTAAAATTTAAGCACCATCTGGACATTAAAATTTTGAAAAATAAATGAGACTGAAAGAAAACCTTAAAAGACGCTATGCCAGTAGGCTTACTCATCTTCTGCCATGACCTTCCTAACTTAAACAATTGCTCTGCGACCAATGAAAAGGCCCCCATTCCCCACTTCCTTTATATCGACTCATTCAAAAAAAGTCCCTAGTCACATTTAAAGAAAAAAGTTGATTCCTCTTTCATCAAGAAAAACACCCACAACAAATTTAGTGCCACCACAAAAAGACATAAAAACTTGTTTAAAGAAAGAAAACAGATAAAAGAGAGAGAGAGAGAGAGAAAGAAAACGGATAAAAGAGAGAGAGAAAGAAAACGGATAAAAGAGAGAGAGAGAGAGAGAAAGAAAACGGATAAAAGAGAGAGAGAGAGAAAGGAAACGGATAAGAGAGAGAGAGAGAAAGGAAACAGATAAGAGAGAGAGAAAGGAAACAGATAAGAGAGAGAGAAAGGAAACAGATAAGAGAGAGAGAAAGGAAACAGATAAGAGAGAGAGAAAGGAAACAGATAAGAGAGAGAGAAAGAAAACAGATAAGAGAGAGAGAAAGAAAACAGATAAGAGAGAGAGAAAGAAAACAGATAAGAGAGAGAGAAAGAAAACAGATAAGAGAGAGAGAAAGAAAACAGATAAGAGAGAGAGAAAGAAAACAGATAAGAGAGAGAGAAAGAAAACAGATAAGAGAGAGAGAAAGAAAACAGATAAGAGAGAGAGAAAGAAAACAGATAAGAGAGAGAGAAAGAAAACAGATAAGAGAGAGAGAAAGAAAACAGATAAGAGAGAGAGAAAGAAAACAGATAAGAGAGAGAGAAAGAAAACAGATAAGAGAGAGAGAAAGAAAACAGATAAGAGAGAGAGAAAGAAAACAGATAAGAGAGAGAGAAAGAAAACAGATAAGAGAGAGAGAAAGAAAACAGATAAGAGAGAGAGAAAGAAAACAGATAAGAGAGAGAGAAAGAAAACAGATAAGAGAGAGAGAAAGAAAACAGATAAGAGAGAGAGAAAGAAAACAGATAAGAGAGAGAGAAAGAAAACAGATAAGAGAGAGAGAAAGAAAACAGATAAGAGAGAGAGAAAGAAAACAGATAAGAGAGAGAGAAAGAAAACAGATAAGAGAGAGAGAAAGAAAACAGATAAGAGAGAGAGAAAGAAAACAGATAAGAGAGAGAGAAAGAAAACAGATAAGAGAGAGAGAAAGAAAACAGATAAGAGAGAGAGAAAGAAAACAGATAAGAGAGAGAGAAAGAAAACAGATAAGAGAGAGAGAAAGAAAACAGATAAGAGAGAGAGAAAGAAAACAGATAAGAGAGAGAGAAAGAAAACAGATAAGAGAGAGAGAAAGAAAACAGATAAGAGAGAGAGAAAGAAAACAGATAAGAGAGAGAGAAAGAAAACAGATAAGAGAGAGAGAAAGAAAACAGATAAGAGAGAGAGAAAGAAAACAGATAAGAGAGAGAGAAAGAAAACAGATAAGAGAGAGAGAAAGAAAACAGATAAGAGAGAGAGAAAGAAAACAGATAAGAGAGAGAGAAAGAAAACAGATAAGAGAGAGAGAAAGAAAACAGATAAGAGAGAGAGAAAGAAAACAGATAAGAGAGAGAGAAAGAAAACAGATAAGAGAGAGAGAAAGAAAACAGATAAGAGAGAGAGAAAGAAAACAGATAAGAGAGAGAGAAAGAAAACAGATAAGAGAGAGAGAAAGAAAACAGATAAGAGAGAGAGAAAGAAAACAGATAAGAGAGAGAGAAAGAAAACAGATAAGAGAGAGAGAAAGAAAACAGATAAGAGAGAGAGAAAGAAAACAGATAAGAGAGAGAGAAAGAAAACAGATAAGAGAGAGAGAAAGAAAACAGATAAGAGAGAGAGAAAGAAAACAGATAAGAGAGAGAGAAAGAAAACAGATAAGAGAGAGAGAAAGAAAACAGATAAGAGAGAGAGAAAGAAAACAGATAAGAGAGAGAGAAAGAAAACAGATAAAAGAGAGAGAAAGAAAACAGATAAAAGAGAGAGAAAGAAAACAGATAAAAGAGAGAGAAAGAAAACAGATAAAAGAGAGAGAAAGAAAACAGATAAAAGAGAGAGAAAGAAAACAGATAAAAGAGAGAGAAAGAAAACAGATAAAAGAGAGAGAAAGAAAACAGATAAAAGAGAACAAAGGGAGAAAGAAAACAGCTAAAAGAGAACAAAGGGAGAAAGAAAACAGCTAAAAGAGAAAAAAAGAGAAGCTAAGCAACCTTGGGAAAGATTCTGCTACACATCCCCAGACCAAGCCCCCTAAAACCCCCGACACACAGCAAGAAATGCAAAGATATAAAACTAGAGCTAGCAATCAAAAAAATAGAATACCTCTAGGTCTGGTTCAGGAGCATGACAATATTATGGGGCATAATGCATGATGTGAACAAAGCCTTGTGTGTTGTTTCAACAAGTGACTGAACAAGAGAACCAAAAAAAAAAAAAAAAGAAATTTGCTTAGGAGGGTCCCAATTTCTGTAAAGAGCTTTAAAAATAAGTGTCCTTGGTAACCTCTCATAGGATAGTTCCATCAATACCAAGATAAGATTGGACAGGAAATTAGTGCCCTTACTCTAACTATGTTCAATTCAGAGATCTAACTACTTTGATTGACAATGTCAATTTAGTCAGCTAGGCTAAATGTCTGAGGTTTGACGGTGAAATTTATGCAAGTTTCAGCACCTTGAAGTGGATTGATAGATTCCTTTTTAAGGTTTATCAACCTTTTGCTGGTTATTTAAAGCCAGAAAATATTTTTAAAGTAAGAATATTTATTTTTTTGAGATAATAATTTTGTGATACAATTCTTACAAAATAACCCATAGCTATAGGGAGCAGGGGTGGATTCATACCTTTCCCAAGGGTATTTGCGCATAAGTGAATATAACAAACCTAACAGGAATTGGAACTCAGCTCTCCAATTAACAATTCTGGACCATTATCTTTTACACCACCTGCACATCCAAGCTTACAGCGCCTGGTATTCTCAAGCGGTCACCCAGCTAGGTACTAACCTTACATTGCTTACCTTTGGTGCTTATACAGGAACCGGTTTCAATATGTGACTGTAAGCCATATTGAAGTGGAGTAAGGTGTGTTCAAGAAACCTGTTTTACTGCATGTGACTATGAGGATCCTGTTGAGGAAGTTCACCCTATTCTCAATATATCTTAGTGGTTGCTTGAGAGACATTGTGTTCTTGATGGTAGCATAAAGAACAGGTATTGCACCGCTTTATCGGAATAGTTGCGAATAAGTGGTTAAGCAACCTCAAGTCTTTGATTAATTTGTTGTTGGAAGTGACAAGACTCCAAGGATAGATAACCTTCCCAAGAAAGTATACTTGAGGCAGATGCACTTGTTTGTTCCTTTGCTGGCATTGATCTTTAACAATTGGTAAAAGATTGGGATCATTTCCAAATGCTTCACCAAGGGTGTGATAAGTTACTGGGCAAAGGTAAACATTTAGGGGATGGGTTTAGTAATTTCCAGCTCAGCATTTGCAGGCTGTCTTACCCAGTCTGATTAGCTCCCAAGAGACTTCTGTTCAGTACATCCTTCATTTGGTACTCTTGATTGTAGAAAAAAAAAATCCAACACTGAAATGGTGCTGATCAATTTAAATCAGCCCAAGAGACCATTACAGACCTTTCTTTGGATCTTGTCAAGAATCTCAAAATGTACAGCAGGAACACCAGACCAGATATGGCAACAGCATTCAATACATGGACAAAAAAAGATGGATTCTGATGAGAATTATACAGTTAGTATTAGAATTGCACAGTGTAATGTAACAATTTGGCTTTGTTTTGTTTTTTGGTATTGGCCGGTATTTCATTCCTGCATCAAACTCTTGTATGCATCAACAGAAATGATAGATGTGAACAGGTAATGGTCAAAACCTTTAATGTTGTCCACTCTCACCAATGCTCTTACATCAAAACCATTTCTTAAAAGGTGAATCCAGTCTAGAATTATCCTACTAGGTGCGACCACCTTGACTAAGTATTTTGCTTATGCCCACAACACAATTATCGTTGTAATGAGCACTGTATCACTTGACAAAATCAGCTAGGGAACCCGCGGTGGGTGCATAAGACAATAACAGGAGCCAGAGATGAACTGTAATAATGTTGATATACAGTTGGATACATGAAAGGGAGTACCTTCCGGAGTCTTTCATTTGGATGGACGGGCCATGCAAGATACACGACATGTGGTTTGATCACAAAAAATTGGTTGGAAGCTCTAGAGAAGGCCAAGGCTGCAGATAGTCTATGGCCCTGAAGGCATCTTTGATTAAATGAGAGGGTGGAAATATGTGCTTCATGCATCTCCCCCATCCTACTTTACAGACTGTGCATTGAATTACTTTCATTTGTTGAAGGGGTAGTCAAGACTCTTATGGTGTGTGGGGAGATGTTATCCCACACCCATCTAAGAGCAGTCCTGGCACACCAAGTGTAGAGATTCATTAACATATACGCCACATTAGTTTCCTAGATCAAATGTTTTACAACGTATAACAGTAAATTCTTATAAGATGCTGTTAAGAAAGTCTTTTTGGTTTTGAGAAGTGCACAATTATATGTCCTGCAGCAAGTACTCCTTTTATCATGGATTTTCTGAAGGTCTTTTCGCTAAGGCTGGCTTCACTGATATTTGGCTGTTATTAAGATATCTTTATAAGAGATGGCATTCAAGATGATTTCATTGACAAGCTTGGTTTGACAAAAATGGAAGCTTGCTCTCTATGACCTTGGGTGCCTGAGTGGAAATGCCTCGATAAAAATGAAGCATCAGTAATTTGGTTAGTGTTGTGGAATGACCCCAGCTTTGGCAAAAAATCTTCAATAGGACCGGTAATTTTGCTACGATGTGTGTGTGCTGTGGTGAAAGATTACAGGGTTCATACTGGGATGAAAGTTCTTTGTCTTTAAGGCCAGTTCTATCTGCAGCAACAAGAACGTGCTCAATGGCTTACTTGGCATTATGAGAGTCATGCAGCATAGAAGTAATTTCATGGAGCTGTTGAGTTCTCTTCCAAACCTGTTTTGTTCATTAAGCTCTAGCCAACTAAAGATTTTTAACAGAGAGTAGGTAGTTCTCGGCAAAATTTGGTGAAAAGCAGGTGTCTATTTTGCACTTGTGTCAAGTGCTGTTTGAATTTAGTTTGGTAAGTGGATTTGGGGCGACTGAATTGTTTAGGTGTCAACTATGTACAAGTTAGGTTTAGGATTTTAATTTTTTTTTTTTTTTTTTTAGGTAGCCCATTTTATTCAGTTTAATTTCCCAACCTCTCCATTAGGTAACCGATTTATTTTTTACGGCATATCAACCATTTTTAAGTTACTTAAAGCCAGAACATATTTAAGATAAGAATTTGGTGGGGGGGGGGTAATTTTTACTGATAGAAATTCCACTAATTAACCCATAGCTGAAGGGGGAGAAGAGATGATTCTTATATTTCCCAATGGTATTTGCATGCAAGTGAATATAATGAATTTGACTGAAATTGAACCTCCTTAGCTTTCCAATTCTAAACTGTTATCCATTATATCACTTGCATATCCAAATTTTTCACCTAGTACTCCAAAATAGTCACTCATCTAGGTACTGGCCAGGCTCAACATTGCTTAATTTCAGTAATCATATGAGAACCAATGTTTCAGCGTGATATGGCCATAACTATTGCATGTTAGATTTTTAATTTCAGTTTTCATAATTGCTATAGTACCTGAATGAATGCAGGATAGTGCAAGTGCCTGAATTTTAGTATTTTAATCTCCCTCCCATTATTTTTGTCTAGTTAACTTTTTTTTTTTTTTTAATTGTTTCACCCCAAAAAAGGGGATAATGTCACTAGAACACGGAGTTACATGGAGTGAAAATGAAAGAGAATGAGAAGACTAAATGATTGAGGAAAGGACAAAAGCAGGAACAGGATTCAAGAAGACAGATGGTAAGTGATGTTGCATTTAAATTTTTGAAGATTGTAGTTATCAGGGAAGTAAGAAATCAGAAAGGAGTTCCATGGGTAAGAAGTGTGGGGAAAAGAAAGAGGAAAAAAAAAAAAAAAAAAGTGGCAGTTGCTAGTAAAAGAGTGACACCTAAGTTGCCAAACTAATAGTATAATTGAAATCATATAGTTGAGGCACCAGGTAAAAAAGAAAATTATCAGTTGCTATGAGAATATCTGTAGAAAAGACAGAGGGAAGCCACATCATGTTGGTGAGAAAGTGACTAAAGTCAAGATGCCAGGTCAGGATAGATTACAAAACAGATTCTTTGGATTTTGCCAAGAATCTTGAGATGTCTGACAGGAGCACAAGACCAGATATTGTAACGGTAATCGATGCATGGACGATTTATAAATATGAAAGATGAATTCTGACAAGATTTTTGCCACAATTCGTAATAGAATGACAAATTGTTTTTGTTACGTAAACATAAATCATTATAACATTGAGAATATTTTTTTTAATTGTATGCAACATCTTATCCCCAACAAAATTGTACATGTAGGATAAGTTAGAGCTTCAAAGAGAAACTGTGGTATTGTCGCACCGGGGCGGTCCAACAAAAAAACAAATGAAAAACTTCAAGCAAGTGAGTTAGTAAACGTGACAAACTAGGTTAAAAAGATAAGACAAGAAAAACCACATCCCCATCCCTATTTTAGACCTGTGGGGACAAATTTATGGGATTAATTACAATAAATATTCATAGTAAAAGATTGCTTTAAGGATGAAATTGACATTCACCAGCAATGTTGGGCCCTATGCCCCCCCACCACCACACATTATATATATATATATATATATATATAAATAAATAAGTGGGGGGAAACAAATATTTGCACACATTTTTAATTTAATATATTTCTAACTAATGAATAAACATACTTTTCATATAACTGTACATGCATAACTAAATATGCATAGAAAACAGAAAAAAATTGATTTAATAGAAATAAATCCCATTTTAGATTTTAAAACTTTTAAATTGCTTTAATACTCTAGATTATTCTATTGAATCAAAATTTTGTTTTCTATGCATATTTACTTATTATGCATCTTTGTACAGTTAACTATATGAAAAGTATGTTTATTCATTAGTTGGAAATACACTAAATTAACAATTTGTATGTGTATGAATATTTGTTTCTCCCCCACTGCTTGCATGTATGATTATACAACTTTAAACATTATTATTATTTTATATGTTCTTTTAAACAGTATTTTATTTTGCCTATTGGCTTGAACATTCAAGAAATCTTATTACAGGAAAAGAAAATGTGCCCTCCATCAGGATTCAAACCCGTGTTCAAGGTTCATTAGATCTGACTTGCTTTAGCCATCACTGCAATGAAGAGGATCATATTTTTTCTCTAAGATTTTTTTAATGTTTTGACTGGTAGAAGAAATAAAATACTGTTTAAATAAAAAAAAAATAAACTGGGTTTTTTATTCAAATATGAGTATGCACAAAAAGTAATGTTTAAAATAATATACTTTTTTTTTGTTTTAGGGAAAAAAAAAAAATTATGACAAAGTGGGAAAAGTATTTGTGTGATATGTTTCCACCTTTAAAAGTTCATTGGACTAAAGTGATGTTTATATTGATGCCACTGTACATGTGCACAAAGGGAAGGGGACGGTGAGAAGTTTAAAATTTTAAATATATATGTTTCGGGTATATAATCTAGCCAATTTCATTCAGTTCGAGTATATACCCCCCCCCCACAAAAAAAAAAAAAATTTAATTTAAAATTCTCTGCATCCTCTTTTCCGTCATGCACACCAGCATAAATACCACTTCAGTCTAATGACAATTCTGAAGGATGAAATGCATCACTCGAAACCTTTTTCAACCTTGTCCGTTTTTTTCTTATAAAATTGTTTTTGATATGTAAAAAATTTATATCATTTTCCGGTAAGTGATAGAAATTCTGAGATTTGAATAATTTCTCAATAATTCGAGTCTAGAACAAGAATCCTCAACAGAATGCAGAAAGCACTGGACGGCCATTTCATCCTTCTAGTGATGAATCAGCAGTGCGCATCCACCACCAAAAATCCAACCCGGAACATTGATACGACACAAGCATCATACCACTGGGCTAGTGGGCCTCAGTGATGAAGAGGAAACTTACTAGACTCAATATAGTGTATCTACTCCTAATTCTGGTGGTGATTCCCATCCAAACATACATAACGCACTGGAACTGGTTCCAAGAGCAACTTAGAAGTAGCTGCACTATATAGTGTTATGAATCCCCAAAAAAGGACGAAATGGCCATCCAATGTATTCTGTTGAGGATTCTTCTTCTAGACTTGATGAATTATTATATGATGGCTGCCTCAGCTAGTGCAGCTAGCTAGTCCCTGCTAAAGATGCCTACTCAGGCACATTTGTGTTTGTTCAACACCCAGAATTCATTCGTGGTTTGTGTGGTAACTATGAACAAGGCTGTGGCACTCAAACCCTCAGTCACAATATCTTGTGACTGTGTTACCACTGATGAACTGTAGTAGACCCAATTTCATCCACATGGGTTGAGTCAACTCATGGCATGGTTTTCAGGTACTTTCCAAAAAGGTGCCACACATTGGAATTACCTGTCTAGGCCAATATCAAGATGTCACATTCCTGGCAAATTATTATTGGCTCTGACCTGGCATCTCAGCTTCAGTCATGTTCCCACTGCCATAACATGGCTTCCTCCATACCTTTTCTCTAAATACTTTCATGGTAATTGTTCTGATGAACTTTTTTCTATGGTACCTAGATTTTATGAATTTAAGTGCAGTACTAGATTGGCCACAAGGTTTTATCTTTTTACAGTTGAAATGGCCAAATATAACCAAGTTCTATGCTAATAGTATCTCCTCTTTTCCAGCTTATGGTTTCCCAGCCAAGTTTGATCTTCAAAAATTTAAATGAAATGTCAGTCGTTATATTGTTTTAATTCTTGTTCTTTTATTGTTCTCTCTCCATAATTTTTTTTTTTTTCATATTCTCTAACAATCAATAACTCATCACATCTTAGTGGCTTTGTTGCCTTTCTTGGGTGGGTGGGTGAAAGGATTTAAAAAAAGGTGATTGAGAGATTTGAACCCAGGTCTCCTGATCTAAAGAGATCATTCTAACCAGACACATAAAACCTCTCAAGAGAAATAAACAGCAAACAAAACAAATAAAAAGACAATATTTTTAGTAAACCATTTGTTGGCTGGATTTTGAATTGTAACAACTTTCTTTTTTTTTTTTTTTAAAATGTAAAAAATTATTTGTTCCACTTTTATCAAATATTAGTATCTAATAAAAAGACTTGTTAGTCTGGATCTTACCACTAGTATATTTTTGGTCAAAGTAATTGAAGCTAAAGGGAAGCCAAGCAAAAAGACTAATCTACTAAATAGTTCAACATGAAATTGAAAATAGTTTTAAATTTTATATAAATCACTTTTTAATGAAATTATCAATTCACAAATGTTTAAATGATTATTTGGAAAAAAAAAAAAAATCTTAACTTTTGGTAGGAATTGGTGGGAGGCATAAAAATCCTCCAATAATAATTTGTAAGTTTTATACTTGTACATTGTATAAAAATAAGATCTGAAAATGTCACAGAAAAAGGGCAAAAGCCAGCCAAAAATTATCCATGTACCAAATTTGAAACTTGTTGCTGAAAAAGCCCATCTATGGGTATTATAGCATAGTAGACCAGGCCTTTGATCTATGGGGATTTTCTAAGCATGGCTTAGATGTGGCACAGGGCCAAAAGAATGGTGCACCCAAGCTCTCTATGATTGGCAATCAATGAATGAAAAGGAAAACTGAATTTAACATCTAGGAAGTAACTACTACTCACCCCTCAGCTATGAGTAAAAACAGTACAGTGGAGATAGATAAAAACCTGCATAGTGGATGCTAAGTGATATAATTTAATGCCTAATAAACTTAAATGAGTAAATGCCATCCTAATTTATGCTTATTTACACAGTTTAAATATCTTAAAGCATTCTTAAATTTAAAATTTTTTAAAACTGAACTTTAATAAAGTCCTTCAAGGAACAGAATGTGTTAGTAAAGAAAAAATTTCTTTTTGTCTAATAAATATATATATCTCAAAATAAAATAAAGAACAGTCAGATTTATAATCCAGAGTTCTTTTACATTTATTTTTAAAAACAGTGCTCGAAATTTCGAGCCTAACCATAACAGATTTTCACTTTGCCACATAAAAATATACTTGTATCTTCATTTGTCAAAATGCTAACACCCCCACCCTTAAAAAAAAAAAAATTTTTAATTCTCATTATCTCACTAACTTAAAATACATAATACTATTTGGCTTATAAATAGAGAAAATTAACTGAACTTCAAATTTTAGGTTTAATTTAAGAATTAGGTTTTGGTTTCAAAACATGGTAATTTCTGTATTACGATGAATACATTTTTAAGAAAAAAATAATTATAATATATATATATATATATATATATATATATATATATGTGTGTGTGTGTGTGTGTGTGTGTGTGGACACTGGTCAGCACCAAGTGGCAAAAGTTTATTTCATGCTTGAATGTAATCTTCAGGCCATATGTGTTGGCTCAACTACTTATATATGCTAGTCAAGTGTTCATTATGGGTAGCAAGACCCGTTGTGTTATCCTAATGATTATTGGGTTGGTGGTAACGGTTATATTTCAAATTCTAGAAACTATTGAGTAGAAATACATGTGGATTCATATGTGGTTATTTGTAGCTATTGTATATTATTGTTTGTTAATTTTTACTCATTATTTATTACTTCATTATCCATTGATTATGATTATATTTACTTGTGCTTATGTGTGCTTTCATATTTTGTTAATTATTTAGACAATTTGTTATTTTATGGGGGGGATATGTTATTTGTTTAGTTTAAAGTATTGGCTTTGCCTAAAGGATATTAGACTGCATTGAATATAGTGCATAAATTTGTGTTTTTCATGGTGACATTTTACAATGTATTTGTTTTTAGTCTTGAAGTAACATGGTAAATATTTATTTTCATGCCTGCATTTTGAGATAAGTTCTGATCATTTATTTAGTAATTTGTGCTGGTATGGAAGGTGATTATAGCTACATTTAAAAAAAAATATTGCATACTTTGGAAATATATGTGTGTGTGTGTGCGTGCGTGTGGCAATTCTTTTATACAAGTTTCATTAAAAACGACTAACAAGGTACTTTTCTTTTCTGGATGTATGGATTGTTTTATGTATATATCTAGAGTTATAGGAGCATTTTATTTTCAAAATATAGTCAGCACATTGTGGTTGTGTTCATAGATGATAATCAGTT
Source organism: Acanthosepion esculentum (assembly GCA_964036315.1). Classification (NCBI taxonomy): domain Eukaryota; kingdom Metazoa; phylum Mollusca; class Cephalopoda; order Sepiida; family Sepiidae; genus Acanthosepion; species Acanthosepion esculentum. The sequence continues at coordinate 108,795,372 of OZ038485.1, read as the reverse complement.
GAAAGTAAAAATAAAATTCTTGATAATGGCTAAATGTATAGCCGAAAGCACTGAGACATACAAAATATTTTGACAAATTCTATATAATTTATGTCCAGAAAAGAAAAATTAAAAAAAAAAAAAAAATTTAGCTGCAGTACCTTTTCAGTCATTTTAATGAACTTATATATTTTGAATTTGTTTAAATGTTATTTTTAATGGATACTCATATTTGAGTAGATATGCCATTTTACTTATTAAACAGTGTGTGTGTGTGTGTGTGTATATATATATATATATATATATATTTCTATCTTTCAGCCTGAATATTCAAGTGATCAGTGTGCGCATATTTTTTCAAATAAGATTTCAAGTATTCAGGCCACTAGATGAAGAGATATATATATATATATATATATATATATATATATAAAATGTATGGCACTGCTAATCATTCCCCCAACCCCAGAAAAATCAGTTTACGCAATATGAGAGTTTTCACAGTAAAAGTCCTCAATTTTTTCTTTTTAAATTGAATCAACAATTTCATGTTGAACAACTTGATCTTTCAAATGCTGAAGCTCATTCTAACGTGATGTGTCAGTGACAATACGAATGTTAAAGTGACTGGCAACAGGATTTTAAGTTTAATCTTTTTTTTTTTTTTTGTTGGCTCATCCTTTTCCCGACAGTAAGATTAATTATAGATAAATAAAAGAGCAAAGTCCTACCAGACCATTAACTTCTTTAAAATCAAAGATTTCACCAGTTTTATTTTATCGCAGAGCAAAGACATTAAACTGAGAAATAAATTAAAAAATGAATCCAAGTCCACAAATAAAACTTAAGGAAAAATATTTACAAGCTTTTTTTAGACAAAAATTGTCTAATAATTTTTATTGAATGTTATTACAGGTTTCGAAACTTTTGCTCCCTTTATCAATCAAAGATTTAAAGGATTTAATTTTCAAGTACAAATGTAAAAGTAGTTCTAACAGTCAATAATTAAAAAGTCAGAAAGACCCAAAAAAAAAAAAAAAAGCAGAGGGAATGTGTGCAACAAAGTTATTCTACAAAATTTTCACTTACAGTATATACTCAAGGATAGGCCACACTTTCCTTTCACCAGAATTTTGATAAAAATCAGGGGTGCAACCTATCCACTTGACATCATAGTGAATCTGAAATAGACTGTGGGGTATCAATATTCCAGGTGAGTACCCTGGGCTTGCACAGAAATGAGAGCAATGGAGAAAATGAATTTTTCCTAACATCTCAATTTTATGCAATTGCCTCTTCCAATAGTACCTCATCACATATCAAATAAAAGTGACTGATTTGCACTGCTCATATTTACCATCTGATTTACAATGAAAAAAACTATCATTTTCTAGTGATTTCAGGACTGAAGTGATTACTGGTATCCAAATTTTCGTCTAAGAAGAACGGTCAATAGCTAAATCCCACAAAATTACAACCAATCACTTTTATGTTTTAATATATGTAAGGAAAGTTTTGAAATAAAAAGGTGAATATTTGAAAATATTAGTTATATTCACATTAAAAAAAAAAAGGCCACGTAACTCACTAGATTATAGTGTGGCTTATCAGCAAGTCAACCACAAATACCCACTTTGACAACACCAAACTAAGGTTGTGACCCACCTACTGGTGTGACCTATATGCGAGTGTATATTTTACAGAGTTATTTTCTTTCAAAATAAAATCTGAATTGTCTTAAGTTTATATTGTACTTGAAAATTAAATCAATATAAATCTTTGGCTGATAAAGGGAATAGAAGTTCAAAAACAGGTACTAACATTTGGCAAAATTTAACATTTGTACCTGCAAAAAAAAAAAAAAAAAAAAAAAAAAAAACTTTTTTTTTCTCCTGATACCTTTATTACTGTACATACTCTCTCAGCAATTTTTATTGTTTTGGAAAGTTACTTTTTGAATTTTGATAAAGCCCAAACATGAAAATGGACATGCATTAAGTTTTTCTTGAGAATTGACAAAAAAATAAATATGACACTATTTTATTAGATTGTATCTTTACAAGAATAATTTTATATCAACAAGTTCATAAAAATATATGAACCACCTACAATGCAATATTTATCATATTGCAAAGAAATAACTATGAAAACATTCTTTTTATTCTTAAGTTCATAAAAATGCCTATAAAGAAGAGAAGAAAATTTAAATAAACATGACAAGTAACTACCATAAATTTTGAAAAAAAAGAAAAAAAGAAAGAAAGACAGAAAGAAGAAAAAAAAAGAAAAAAAAAAGAAGCATTTTCCAGGTATTTTACATATGCACTCATCACAAATTCCCAAAATAGTTTGAGAGTCTGGATTTATAATCTCCCTTGAAAATTAACAAAAATGTTAACTTTTTATTAGTTTGATTACAAAATAGTGTCTAATACTTTCATTGTCAATTCTTGCAGAAGAAAAATAAATAAAACAAATACAAATAGAGTTTTATTAAAATTTTAAAAATAGCTTTCTAAAACAAAAATTACAAAGGGAATATACAGTAATAAGTGTCAAGAGAAAAACTATCCTTTTAACGCACTGCTTTTTGTGGGTATAAATGTTAAACTCTGCCCAATATTCAATAAAAGTTATATAATTGACAAGTTTCATGTTACAGAGCGAGGAAATTGTAACATTTTCACTTTGTAGTGAAATATTACTCAGCTGTAATACTTAGCAAAATTTCAGGTGTTGAGTGACAGAAAATTAGTCAGCCTACACATTGGTACAACAACCAATCAAAAAGGCGGAGGAATTATGCCACTTAAGGGAAACTACTTCAATACTGTTGGCTGGGACAAAAAATTAAAAAAATTCCAACTAACTGAAGCCTTATAGACAAGAAAAGAATTACTGCATAGCATCATATACTTACAAAGAACTTGACCTGTTTAGACTTGAAGAAAAAGAAAAAAGAAAAAAAAAAAGATTATTTTCAAGTGATTTATCAGCTATTCAAGATTTAGAGACCAATGTTTTAAACAAAAACAACAACACTAAGCGTGAGAAAATATTTTTGATTATCAAATCTTTCCATTTCCGAAATTTCTTGATGGTCGTTATATATTTGTGGAGGAAAAAAATAGAAAAAAAAAATTGATTAAAATCAATATCAAAATATTCTTTAAATGTGTTAACTATAATCAGGACCCAGTGCATACTACTTCCAAGCCCCACCAACCTGGAGCAGGGGCACTGATTGGGATACAGGGCAGTGCTTTGTGATCTTTACTATCTTATCAACATTTGCTTTTTTTTCTACCTACATTTATATACATTACAAATTAAACTAAGCACAACTGACTATTAGTATTAGAGGATGAAAATGTTTTTAAAGATTTTAACATTCTGGGGGCCTTTTTTTTTTTTTTGTCCAAATCTTTATTTTTTTTTATCGATAATGTTGAAGGTGTTAAAATTATTCACATTTTCTAGCAAGAAAAATATGAAGTTGACGTTAAAAATTGCCACAAAACATTGATTTATTTAAGTTGGGATGATCTATCATGATGTATATATTTGTTTTTAGATAAATTGTATTTATTTTCAATTTTCTAGTTGAATTCTTCACCTATATTGCATATGATCCATTACTGTACATAATCAGGTTACAATAAAATTTGTATCTTATATGAATAAAACCACCTTATGAAAACTGAGAGGTAGTAGAAGAAAGAGGGGCATATCGAATCTGAGCAGAGGGGTGGGTAGCACAAGACCCTTGCACTGGTTCAGTCCGCTATCACCATTTTTGCAAGGTTGTGTAGGTAACCTAAAAACAAAAGCTTAAGAATTCCTTAATTATTATTATTATTTATAGAGAATAAATTTAGAAAGCAAAGTCATCAAAGCTAATTAAAGCTTATTAAAAATGTCTACCATTTTTAATAAGCTTAGCTTGGCACAAGGTCGCTGGGCAAAAGAGATATGAAGGCATTAGTGATAAGTTGAGTGAAATTGATTCTCACAATAGTGATATTGCATAAAACTAAGCTCGAGTCTTCTGTTGATTTTCAAATCAATAAGGTCCTCTCCAGTTGAAATACTAGCTCACCACAATCCTTAATTTAGCCACATACACATATGCTGCAGTTAACAAACCTACAATTCCTGTAACTCTCAGGAAACAAGATTCTAACAGCACACGTCGATCTAAAGTTTCTTAACAGCACTCAAAATTTCTAAGTACCACATTTTTCTTTTTTCTTTTTTTTAAAATGCAGTAGTAATATGCATCTGCATAAAGTTTTTTTTTGTGGGAAGGAGGTAAGGGAAAATTGGGATAAGGAAACTATTTGAACTTTTGCAGTATTTTTTTTTTTTAGATCTAAAATTATGACAGAGCGGTGTAAATAAGTACAGTGATCACTTCCTACAAAATAAACTAACGAACTAAACCACTAATTAGTAATCAACATCAACCACTCACCAAAATAAGGTCACTTATTTACCTTGATAAAAAGCTGCAAATAAAAACTAGCAAGAAGAGGGTTAAATCTGCAATGACCAATCTATTTTAAAGCTCAAGGACTCTATATACCAATTCTTTTTGGAAATGTCAAAGCCAACATTCATGGTGTAACAGAATTAGATCATGATAATTACGGGCACCAGTGTTAATTAGCAGTTGACGTCTAACTCAAATTATCAATGCACATAATAAAACAAGTGCACGTAATAAAACAAGAGCAAACTTAAGATGCAGAGAGATCCAAATACACATTTCTTTTATGTGCCCTGAAAATTCCTCTCTGCAAGAAAGAAAGAAAAAAGTTCAGAATAATAAAATCCTATAAGGTTTCAAGGAAAGAAAAAACTCACTATTTGCTATTAGCAGATTGACAGTATATTACATTCCAAGAATCAAATAATCAATTATCTTCTCAGAAATTAGGTACATTAACAGAAACTGTTAAAATAAAAATAGAATAAAACAAATAAACATTATCACTTTGCAGATTTGGCAATCTTGGACTTTCATCACCACAAAAAATAATTAAAAAAATTACAAAGGACAGTTTTTTTCCCTTGACACCACTATTATTTTAACTACTTTCCCTCCTCAGCAAAAAAAAAAAAAAAAACAAAAAAAAAACAGGATTAAAATTTTAATAAAACCTAAACATATGAAAGTGAATCTATACATTTTCTCTGTTGATGAGAATTGACAAAAATAATTAGATTGTTTATTGGAATGGTTGGCAAAACATTGGCTAATTGTCAATTCCAAATTTATAAAATGGTTCTTATAGTTGGTTCACATATTCTAATAATTTAGTAAATGTTTATAAATTTATGAATAAAAATTTTTTTTCATATTTATTTCTTTATAAATTGGCAAATGATAAATATTGTATTGCATCAGTCTTAATACAATTGTATTAGTTTTTAGAATGTTGTAAATATAAAATTATTCTTGTAAATAAACAAATAAAATGTTTAACATTTGTTGTAAATCCACACACACACACAACAAAAAAAAAGGAGAGACAGACAGAGAGACAGACAGAGAGAGATAGGTAGACAGACAGAGATAGGTAGACAGACAGACAGAGATAGATAGAGACAGACAGAGACAGACAGAGATAGATAGAGATATAGAGATAGATAGAGAGATGTCAGGTTTTGGTTTTATTACAATTCTAATCATCGCTTTTTAAAAAACATTACCGAAGAGCGAAAGTAGTTAAAATAATAGCATTGTCAAGAGAAAAACTATCTTTCAACAAACATTTTTTGTGGGCACAAAGATCCAAGATTGGCATAGATTGTTACATATACAAAATAAATGCCACTTTTGTAACAAGTAAAGAGATACAGCTTTTTAAAATCTGTAGAATAAAAGTTGTGCAATTTTGTAGCAAAATTTTGACGTTCACTCTAAAATATTAAAATAACCCCTTGTGTCTTAATGACATTATTGCTTTGCTTGGGGTGAAATGATAAAAAAGAAAACCGTTTCAATGGTTTAGATTTTTTTCCTTCCTTTTATAAATTAGCAAGCAAAAAGGCAGCAAAAATTTAACAACTTGGTCAATTTCAAACCCAAATAAGATGGCATGCAAGACTGACTTATCAGGAAAAATGCTTTGATTTCTCAAAGAACATACCGCAATTAACAACTGACCCCAAACTTACATGCAGAACTTTCTCATCAGAGAGAATGAAAATGCAAACTTTTTTTTAAAGGTCTGCACTTTTAAAAAGGATGACTATTATCTTTTAATGGGGACCGACAATAAAGCACCATAATTTATTTAAATTTTCAAAAGCAGCTTTCTACTATACATATTCAGGTTTACTATTATCAAAATGCTTGCAAAATCTATGAGCGAGTGCAGAGCTAGAATAGACTTATCCAAATTGTGAACATGTGATTTACTTTTACAGGTGTTCTTAAGTGAAAGGGAATTACTTTGGGGGATTTTAATCTTCTAAAACCAATAAACATGTGAACACTGGTTGTGTGATCTCTGTAAGATTGTCAGTGTTTCTGGCACCAAATAGTTTTGCAGATCTTATACTATAAATCATTAGTCAATGTTTTGAATAATTTGTATAAAAAAAAAAAAAAAAAAAAAAAGTACTGTGACTGAGGCTGTGAGGTTGTTAAATCATTAATTCTAGGCAGAAAAAGAGTTAAGTCCCAAATGAAATATAAACTGGAAGATAGAGATAAAAAAGAGAGAATGGAAGAGAGAATGGAAGACATTTTCCCTGGTAATGTGGAAGTGAAGAAAGGGCCATCTGCGTTGCCTCACCTGTACAACTTGGAACAAGGCCTTAAGAGCTTACTTTTTTTTTATCTATTGAAAATCTGGTGTGCAGGTAAATCAAATTGGGAAATGACAATCTCTTCATTCATCCAAGATATAATCATCAAAGAAAGCAAGAAGAAAAGACTAACTATTAAAAGAAAGAAAGAATGCATGGCTGTCAGAAAAAGAGAGAGAGAAAACTGGATTTGAAAGTTCTGTATCATGGATATCAAAATGTGGAAATTCAACCATTTGGGCAGTTTAATAAATAAAAGACCTTTATGGTGTTGAAAGATTAAAAACAACATCAGAAATACAAGAAAAGGAGTGTTGAACTGTTATGTTTATGCTTCTATATGGCAATGGAAGTTGGGTAATATACCAAATGAAAATATAAACAACGATTTGGATTTTTTTTGTTTAGCGACATATCGCCCTCTATGGGTCATTCATGCCAAAATCTAAATATTTTGTACAGTTTTATTTTATTTTATTTTTGGAGATAATGGTTTAGTGATACAAGTATTACTAATTAACCCATAGCTGGTGTGAAATAAGTGGATTCATATCTTTTCCAAGAGTATTTGTGTGGAAATGAATGACAAACCCAAATGGAATTGAAACTCTGCTCTCCAATTAACAATTATCCATTTCTCCACCCACACATCCTAGCTTGCAGCAGCCGGTATTTCCAAGTGCTCACCTATGTAAGTACTGATTAGGCTTGATGTTGCTTAACTTTAGTAATTGTGCAGGAACTGGTGGTTTAGCATGATGTGGCCATAAGCTCAATGATTTGGTTCTACTACTGAAGATTGAAAATGCCATGGACAGAGAATTTGCTGAATGAAGAATTTCTGAGGAATAGGAAATACAAAGCAACTTAGAACATTCAGAAAGAGACAATTGAAAGTTTGGTTGGGAGAGCACATTGACGAATTCACAGGGTATATTAGAGGCAAAAAGAGCAGAGATGAGCAGTGTGTGTCAATGAATGGATGAGAAAAATAAAGCAGAAATTACTGTTGACAGCAACAAAAGGTAGGAAGCTGTAGAGAGCCAAGATTGTTCAGATCCTGAAGGTGCATGACATAATGGTGGCAGTGGCTTCATTAAATACTATTACAATCTGCATGAGCTTAGATTTGTAAAAATCAGTTTTAGTATCATTTACATTATGATAGATGCAATTTGAATAAAAATGAAGTGGGTGAGATAAAAAAAAAAAAATTTTTTTGTTGAAATGTTTATGCCACAAAAGCTACATGCTTAAGATTATTCAAACACAAAAGTAAATATCAAACAGCAATGAAAACAGGTAAATACAAATTTCAAAATAACTGAAGTATGAAAGAAAAAAAAATTTAAAGATTTATTATTTCAATTCCTCACTTTGAGAATAGTGGTAACATTATGAAAACTAGCATTTTTAAACAGGTTCTTTTAAGGTGCATTAAAAACAAAAAAAACAAACAAACAAAAAAACAAACAACTATAAGAACATTACTACAATATGAAAGTATCATAAAATAGAACACTTGTCAAATCTTATATTTTAAACCTGTTCAAAAATGTCTTCCAAATAAAATTAAAAAATTTAAAGCAACAGTTTTCATCTTAAATAGAAAAACAATTTGTAAACTTGTTGCACATATTTGTACACATTTAATCATTGAATAAATCAAGTTGGATCTGATATTTTTACTTTAAGCAATTTGACACAACATTTTCCACAAAGAAAACAAAATGAAACTGGCTGATGCTAACACCGACAGGTTTTTGTCAGTCTTTCACAAAATGATTCCATAATCATATTTGAAAATTTATCAAGAGTCAACTAGAGACAAAACCACAGAAATTAGTAAAGCCAAATAAAATAAAACCTTTAATAGATTTTTTACCAACATCTGAATGCAAGGCAAAAGAAGAATTTTATATTTGCACAAGTAAGTACATAATTTATTTTTTTGTTTTCTTTTTAAGTAATTTGGTGCAGAAAATTTTTAACTGATTTTCTATCAGTGGGAGGAAATGTATTAGTAAATTTCAGCCAATTTCAAATTAAAATTTTTAAATAAAATTTACCTTTAAATAAAACATGTTGGTTAAGAAAAAATAAAAAGAAACAAAGCAAACTATTAAAGAAATATAAAAATAAAACAAAAGCCATCACCACTGGAAAGCATCTCAGTATTCATTTGCATCTTAAACATTAAGATCCAAATGAATATTATATATTAGTTAATCAAGACATGCTTCACATAGTAACATTCCACTTTCATTTGCAGTCGTGTCATGAATAAAAGAAATCCAAATTTTAAAAACAGGATTTTATTCCTCAAAAGCTCTCTTTAACATCTTTTGAATTGGCACAGTAAAAATGAAAAAAAAAAAATCCAAATAAAAGCAAATACCAGATATTGAGAATCAAGTGAAACTATCTTTTAACTAATCACCTGTTTAGTTACCCTTAGATATCTCATAGGGTTAAAAAAAAAAAAAGTTTATAACACTTGTCAACGTTGAGTTTTATTAATACAAAAGAGTTAAAAATACTTAAAAATAAAAAAAAATAAATAAATAAATAAATAAAATTAAAAAATAAAGTAAAGAAAAAAAGAAAGTAAACCATTTCTTCACATATACAAAAACTGAAAAATGCTATTCATGTGTGAATAGCGTAACAGATAATGGCACAGAAAGTGGAATCAGTGAACAGAGTTCAAATCCTAGCCTAGTCTACTGTTTATTTTCCAACAAATGCCCTTGGAAAAGGCATGAATTCATCTAGTCTACCCTAGACCTATCTATGAGTTAAATAGAGTAGACTGGGTTTTGTAATCTTGGGTAGCAAACAGTCTAAGAGAAGGAAAACTGCATTCCACACCATGGAGAAGTTACAATTCATAGATTATAAAGATATGTATTCTCTGGAGAGATATCATTGCTTGCATCCTGAGTGGACATTAAAAAAAAAAAAAAAAATTGTTATAAATGTTGATTTTCAGCTAATTTTTGAAAAGTTTTTTTAAAAATGTTCTCTTCAAGATTTCAGCTTTACACAACATCAAAAGAACATACGACTTTAAATAAATGCGATTAATGAAATTGAATAAGCAGTTTTAGATTTTTAAAAAAGATTCCTTCAGGGGAGGCAACAATTTAAATATATGAGAAACAAACAAAACACTAACCATAAAACACAATGATTTTCTGAGCATTTAGATGTGACAAGTCCGAAAGTATAGGGCACGCAGTGAGGACCGAACTTAAATTTTAGTTGTAATTGATTTGGCGAGAACAACCTTTCTAACCATTACACCATGTCAAAGTGCGCAAGAACATTATGGGTGGGTATTAATTCCACTGTGGGGGTAAAGAATCTCATCAACACAACCAGAATAAAAAAAGAAGAATCAAAAATAAATGACAAGAGAAAAAGCAGCAGTTGGAATGTGAAGAAAAAAAGGAAACCAATTGACCAATGATATTTTATTTGGTTTCATCTTAAGAGCCATTTTACATCCTGAAGATTATATATATATATATATATATATATATGTGTGTATATGTGTATATATATATATATATATATATATATATATATATATATATATATATATATGAAAAGGGAGAGGTTATAGTTGTTCCAATGAGAGAAAAATGTATATTTTAATGAGTAGAGAGAAACCACAAATGTTTTTGGTCATAATATGGATTTTTTAAAATATATATTATACTTTATTTTCCATATTTTTGCTACATGACTTTCATCAGGTGAAGAGTGGTTATTTGAAGGTCACAAGACAATACATGTGTAACAAAAATATGGAAAATAAAGTATAATATATATTTAAAACATCCACATTATAAATAAAAAATCCTTGTGGCCTCTCTCTCTCATATATATATAATATATATATATATATATATATATATATATATATATATAATCTCACAAAAAAATTCTTTACCAATGCATTTTGTCCCACTGAGAGACAGTATCAAGGAAATTTTTTTCCTTTACTTTAGAGATATTTTATTTATATCTGAATATTTTTTTCACCCACATTATATAAGCAATGAATACATCTATATTAATCCAACTTTATTTCTTATTACTACTATAAATGTTATAATTAGCTTGAAAATGGTTTTCCCCAGATTAAAAGGAGAAAATAGATTCTTTTTTGGGCAACACATTTTCTTCAACAAGACTTGATCTCTATTCTTGTAGGCATTAATTTCACTATTAACAGATGTATATTCAAAACAGATGTACCTAAATGCAACATTTATAGTTAAGTATTTTTACCATTTTATCCTAAGCAAGGCAATAAAGCCACTAAGACACAAGAAAAAGACCCCCCCCCCAAAAAAAAAAACAAGGAGCAAGAACAATAAAAGAGGAATCAACAAGATAGTAGATAATGATTTACATGGCATTTAAATTTTGGGGGATTAAAATTGCCTGGAAAGCAGGAAGCTGGAAGAGAGTTCTACAGATGAGAAAAAAAATTATTAGCAAAGAACTTATGGCTACATCTAGCCAATTCAACTGTAAAATGAGGAGACCTAGTTGCCAATCTGGTACTGCTCTTAAATTTGAAAAGTTGAGGTACCAAAGAGGAACATGAAAGTATTTATAATAAAGGCAGAGGGAAGCTACATTACTGCAGTGAGAAACTGACTGAAGCCTGGGTAAAACCACTAAGTATTTATGGCTCAACACACACACAAAATAAAACAGGTTAACCAGTATAATACTGGAAGATATTATTCTTAAGGGAAGCAGTCTTTTTTTTTTTTTTTTAATTATAATACTAGAGATTATATATTAAACCGTATATTTATTTTCATCTACTGGGCTGAATATTCAGGCCAGTAGAAAAAAAAAAAATAATATATATATATATATATATATATATATATATATATGACAAAATTAACAGTAAAAGTGAGTGCACATTTAATCCATTCAAATTTGTCAAAAAAAAAAAAAAAAAAAAAAAAAAAAAAAACATCTGCCAATCTTTACTATAGATAACACACACACTATTAAATTCTTTGGATCCCAATAGCATAAAATTATGAGGCGATTCATCAGAAATCTACTTCAAATAAATCTATACTTTGAAAGTTTCTGCTTTCATTTACTAATTATTTTTCTTTTCAATAGGAGTAGGTATGTTGCCTATCACCTTGTTCACTTTCTTCCCTACTCTTCTGAACAGGAGTGGAGGATTATCCCTTGTTTCCCCAGGTTTAAGGTTGGGTTTCAGGTTTCTTCTAAATATTTTTCAATCTCTTTCACTCCCAGTAGTCTCTTTGCGTCTTGGTGGCATTATCACTTTGCTTGGGGTGAAATGATTAAAAAAAAAAAAAAAAATTATTATAGTGCGAACTGCGTAGTCTGTAGTTATGTATGTGTAGTGTAATTTTATTTAAATGACAAGGCTTACTTTACTTTTTCTTTTTTTTTTTTTAGATAAAAATTACTGTTTAAATTTATAGTAAAAGAAATGAGTCATATGCATAATAAAGTGTACCCACAAATTTCCTAATCTTAAAAAATGCGACAGCTTTTTGGCTGGGATTCATATTTGAATATGGACTTCCAACCAGTCAGTACCTCCCCCTCAGGTGGTGATTGGGTTTATTGCCCGGCGCCTGAGGTGTCCCTAAAAATGAAGTGGAGAAAGAAATAAGAATTTTTGCTCGGTATGGCCATTAAAAATCACTTTAAACCTCGATTTTGAGACGTAGACGTCCTGCTAAATACCTATTACGTAAAAAAAAAAATTTTCTATGTGAAACAAGCATATGTTTTGAAATTAACCCACAGTTTGTTTTTGAATTAGCTTAGATCGGGACTAGTTTTTTTTTTTTATTTGTTTTTCGTTTACAAGGTCAACATTTTTTTTTTTGACAACGCCTAGAAATTATGAAAATTGAAAACGTTCCACTTCTGAGCAGGTACTGTGTGTGTGTGTGTGTGGTACACACACAAATATGTAACTATCTCAGCATTTTTTCTAAAGTACGCAAATAATTTTTTTTTTTTTTTTTAAGAAAAGAAAAAGATTTTGATAGAGAAAAGAAAGCTATATTGCCCATTTGAAACTTGTTAATTGACACCAATGTTCATAGTGGGTGAACTTCACACCTGTGACCTTCAATTCTATTCTACTTTTAGCGTTAAAAAACAGGAACACTAAAAATAAGAAGAGACTTGAAATGACGCATTTGATAAGATAATAGTTCAAAATAGTCCCCAATAGCATGAAAATACATTTAAGAAAAAAAAGGATGATTTAAAATAAATTGTTCATATGATAGTGTAATAACATCAAGGAGAGTTTAAGTAAAAATAAAATCTGATTGGTTGCTTGGTTGGAAACTGGAGCGCAATAATAATGGAGTCGTCCTATCTTGTTACTGCAGGTAACAAGGAAAAACAAAAAAAAATAGTGAAAAAAGAAAATAAGTAAAAATAGAAAATTGCCGAAGGATTTTTACAACTGTGGCGTGGCCATCAATGAAATTAATGGTATGCAAAATACTATTGTTTGACAACGTTGTCAATTCACTACATGAGCATTTGTTTTCAACTTAGGCAGAAATAAAATTTAAAAAAAAAAACGTGTATACTATGGCGCTAAGTAAAGACGAACGTTGTGGGAGGAGAAAAATACAAAAAGATAGAGGAAGTTGGAGTAGAAGTAAAAGGATAAAACAATAATGCAAAAGAGGGTGACAAAGAAGACATAATAACAGAAAGGAGGGAGTGGTTAAAGTAAGAGTAGTTAAGACAAAATATAGGAAGGAGGAGAATAGTAACGTTTACAATGACACGAATTGTATTTTTCGTTTGTAGCTTCGTCATGGTGACAAAACATTCAAGTCATAAGTTAATTTAATCGTTACGACCAAGATAAGGGGCATAGAAACTTTCAAATTTATCTTAAATGCTTGCTATTTTTTATGCGACTTTTTAAAGGGCTAGTGAAAAGTTTTTGACCGGGCCCGACTGAGTTAAAAAAAAGGAGACCTAAAGAAACCTCCGTGGTCTTACGTACGCATAATCAATCAATACACATTGTTTCTGAAGCTTCTTTAACGCTTAATGGAAAAAAGATTTGGGTCAGAAGAAAAAAAAAAAAAAAGTTTTTTTTTTTTTTTTTAAAAACACTCTCAGTGACTTCCTCCCTTGTGGCTTTCACCTTGTTTGGGGTGAGGGTTAAAAATTATTAGCAACAAGAGAGAAAAAAAAAGATACAGTGTAACCCGGATATAAGAGACTTCTCCGGTCCCGACAACACTCTCATATCCGGGTTACACTGTATATTGATTTTAGTAACTAGACCAGGTGATAAAGTCTCCAACATACCTTCATATGTAGTTTACTAAAAATCTGAAAGGAAACTTGTTGCATAATATAAAAAAAAAAGATACAAATCATAATTAAGTAAGTTCCACTTAAACTGCTTCACATGAATCACTGCCCTGTGGAAACAGACTCCCAAGAAAGAGCCTGTTCAATCTTAGCATCTTCAAGTCAAGAGTTAACCATTATCTTCCCTTCCTATCCATATAACCCTCTACATCAAGTGGCCTTACAGTTAAAAAAAAAAAAAAAACAAAAAAAAAAAACAAAAAAAAAAACTAAGCAGTAAACTAATGGAAAAACCTAAAATGTAGATTAAAGAAATGACATACTGTTCTAAACTCCCATATCTGGCAAATTGCTATGTTCAAGAATTAGAGATTATATACAACACTGGTCGACAAAAAAAAAAAAAAAAAAAAAAAAAATGTTTTTTGAAATGGTGTTGAGACACCAAACATCATTTTTAGCTAACTTGAATGTGCTGAATATGAAAATGACCTCACTTTTTTCTCAGTTAGCGACCATTTTTGCTGTACAGAAATACCTCATTTTTGTGTGTGTATGTGCGGGGACTTTTTTTTTTTCATTTGTTTTCTGTATATATGATATTGACCGATGACAATATTTCTTAAAATAAAATCATAGAAACCTCAATTCATATTTAATCCAACGAATATTGGTTTGCTTATTGAAAAATACTACTTTTGCAGTAACAATCAAAACTTAACATGAGTGAAAATACCAAGACCATCAAGTATTTTCATCAAATCATTTAATAAACTAACAGCAGAAATAAAACCTTTGTGAACATAACTATAGTAAAAATTTTCTTTTTTGATTGTCATGTTCAATGTTATTTAAGTCCCTTTTGATACTCTAGCAGTATTATATACACTGGAATAGGTGCATTCAATTGAGATGTCTTTAGTTGGAGTTTATTTCCAACTGTGAAAACAAAATGCTCTCAATGTGCACAGTTTCCTTTCATAGTGACAGGATAAAAGTGATGGGATAAATTTATGAATATCAAACAGAAGATTTTTAGGGTTTCATTTTTTTGATGTTGCCTTAATTATCAGGTTTACCAAAGTGTATTACTGATAAACTTTCAGTTAATTTGAATTTTGGCAATAAATTGGAAGAATTCGGTACTTATATTTTAAAATTTGACTCAAAAAACACTTTTTTCTTATAAAAATAGTTTATTTCAGGTGACTGACAAATTGCTCGGCCTACCTGAAAACTGATGGGTTTCTACGACCTGTATTGACTAAATTTTGCAATCGACCAAGATCATAAATTGATCTTTTTTTCCAAAAATGAGCAATTTCAGTACAGCAAAAATGGTAGCTAACTATGAAAAACTAAGACCATTTTCAGAATCCACACCATCAAATTAGCTAAAAGCAGGTTTTGTTTCTTGGCACCAAACAGTGTTGACCAGGAACTAAAAATATACTAACAAAAAAAAAACAATTGTTTCATCTCAAGCAAAGTGATAATCCCGCTAAGATGCAAGGAGTGACTGAGAGTGAAAGAGAATGAAAACAACTTAGAAGGAACCGGAAACCCAGAGGAATCAAGGCATAAACATGTTTTTAAAAAAACAAACAAAACAGAAGTGTGAACTGGATGATAGGTGGACCTATTTACTATTGAGGAGAAAAAAAAAAAATAATTTTAATTTTACTAAAAATAGAAATTCACCCATTAATGCCTACAGTAAAATCTATTTTATTAATTATAAAAATTTGATATCAATTGTAGGTTTCTACTAAATTATTCATCCCCAAAATGAAATAATGCATAATATTCTTGAACTAAGTTTTTCTATCTACAATCTAATAATACAGAATATCTTTGACATTACAACACAAGGATTTATTTCCACTATGTGTCATAATTATAAAGGAACAATTAGCATTTTCAACTAAATGTTACCACTACAAATTGGGCTAAATTAGGCTATGTCACTAAAAATGATCATCTTTGTATATAGGTAATCAAGCTGGGTGATATTTTGGGACCAGATGCTGCTGAAATTGTAAATGGCACAGTTAATGACATTACTACATGGTATTACATATTCAGTTTTTGTCTAAATGAAAACACTGAGGCAGCAGCTATCAAATAAGCTTTTTATACAGGGTGCGACAGAAATACTTTTTTTTTTTTCTTTTTAATCATTTCACCTCAAGTAAGGTAATAAAACCATTAAGATATAAGGGGTTGCTCAATATTAGAGAATATGAGAAAAAAAAAAAAAAAACACTTATAAAGGAGAGAGAAAATAAAAGAACAAGGATTAAGACAAAGTAACAATTGAAATTTTTATGCACTGGGGTGTATTGTAGGTCCCTGTCGCAGTTAGCTCCCCTTCATTTTCTTAACGCTTCACAGGGGTCTCTCCCTCCCGGGAGTATAAATACGGGCTGACCTTTCGCCTCAGTCTCTCTCTTTTTTTCCGCGGCTGCGCCTACTGGCGGCCAACTGGCCTCGCTTGAGGTCGGCAACCGTCGCACGTGGTGCGAGGTATTTCCAGTATGTGAACTCTCACACACAACCAGCGTTTCCCATGTTCAGGGAATACGCTAAAACAAAATTTCACAACCGTACGGACATTCCAACTCAAACACACACACAATAACTTTCCCCACAGACACTAAACGTTTTATTTCATGTTCGAAATTATGTATTTGTAAATTCGTGTATCAATCTGTTTTTACCTGTTTGTTAATAATACATATTTGTTCGCATACACATATATCTGTCTTGTTTGTTCCTTTGGACGCCATTATAGTCCAACATATTTTATGTAGCTGGACCGGTCATCGAAGTCTTAAACCAGAGATAATTCATCTTCTCTACTTCTTCCATCCTCACACGGCCGGTCCCCTACATCCCTGTGAACTTGTGAATGATAAGGATTGAGTTTTTGTGGCAAAGGAATAAATTATAATGAAAGAATGGGTTGTGAATCTGATTAAGTATAGGATAGTTAGTGTCAACCAGCCTTAACTCAACTCCCTTTTTTGGTCTTCTACTGTAATAATAATAAAGTCAGTAATAACTCGTAGACAAGATAACAGTTGACATTACATTTAAATTTTTGATGATCAAAGTTGACTGGGAAGCAAGAAGCCAGATGAGAGTTCCACATGTGATAAGTAAAATACAAGAAACTGTTAGAAGTTTTCCAAATATTACCTCACAGAAATATCTCCCACATGATAGTAAGACATTAGCTAGATGAAAACATAATTTGCTGTTATTAATGTCTTTCATGACAGCTTGGTCTAAAATACACCTAACTTAAAAGGTGGTTTCCCCAGTATAAAGGGGGATGCAAGTTCAAACCCTGTTGAAAGGCATGTTTTTTTTCTTTTTTCTTTACATTAATTAAGACATTCAGATACCCAGGCATGGTAGAGTAATGGATTGCAGTTTGAATTCATTACATTACATACATGCTAATACCCTTGGGAAAGGTATGAATCCACCTCTTTTCCTCTTAGCTATGAGTAACTAGCAGGGTAGACTGGGTTCTAAAGCAACTGGTCTAGAACATAAACTGAATTCAAACCAACTTGGAGTGAGCTGGTCTCCGTCAGGCTATCTTGCCCAAGACACCATTTCTACTGCTGCTGCAGTTCATGGGGTGCCGCTATGATTCTGATGAGTTATGGGACTTATGATATACACAGGTTAGTAAATGTCAATTACACTATCAATGCAAAAAAAGTATTGTGAGATTATTTATTTCTCTGTACTCCTAACAGTTAACCCTCCTGCACCTAGGAATGTAATGTCATCATGTAATTACAAAGTGTGGTGTCAGTGTGTTTAAGACATGTATTTTCAGTTAGATAGTATTTTAAAACAATTTTATTAGTACAGTGTAACCCGGATATAAGAGAAACCCGAATATAAGAGAGATTTTATCTGGTCCAAAATTAGAGCCTGTGTTAATGTATACATAATAGACCAAACCCAGATATAAGAGACTTCTTCTCCGGTCCCGACAACTCTCTTATATCTGGGTTACACTGCATTAGAAATTAGACTTTCCATAACTATATCCATTCCCCATGAACATATACTCAAGGCAATCATGTTACTGGAGACAAAATGAAAGTGTGGAGGGGGGGGGGGAAACAAAACCCAACAATGTACAAAAGGAGATGAAGTTTAGAAGGTTAGACTCATTTATCTCATCTTGCAAATATCCAGTTATTATAATAGACAAACAACAAATTAATAGTAAAATTTAATTCCTGATTAATAAAAAACACAGAAACCAGTATCAATATAAACATGTCCTTGTTCTGTATCGGGTGAAATATGTGAGGTGTTGTCCATGAAAAGCTACTTCAACATAGAATACCAAATCCATGTCTGCAGTGATGGTCAAACAGAACATTACATCAAAAGCATCCTACTTTGGTAAATAGGAAAAGTATTATTCTCCAGCATGATAAATGATGCAAGGTCAGACTTTACAAAATGAGCTCTAGAAAAAAAAAAAAAAAATGGCTTACTCACTAGATTTAGCACCTAATGATCTTTATTTGTTGTTTCGATCACCAGAATATTTCATAAGTGGCAGAACATCCAGAAACAAAGATATTGGAAAGAGTCTTTCAAACTTTTTTTTTTTTACTTTTAAGAGTCTAGATTTCATTGAATGTGGTGGTTTGGGGGTGGGATTTCCATTCCCACTGGACTGCAGACAGTGAAAATGAAAGCGCTTACAATTTTGATAAATAATATTTAAATAAAGTTATATAATAATTTTATATAATTTCTGGAAAAACAGAATTACTTTTCAAACAACCTAATATTTGAAAGCACTAAAACTCAACAGATACTGGATTATCCAGTTTTCTTAAACCCAGAGTTAAATTATATATCATTCACAGATATTTTAACTTGTTAGTTTAGTAAAATTAGACTTAGTATTTTGTGATATTTTTTTTTTTTAATGGATTTGGAAAGAGTCAATCATGAAAACAATCTAGTTGCCAAAAAATATTTTCAAGTTCGAGATGAAAATAAATCTAGAGATTTAAGCGTTCGACATTTCAAATGCTTGCTGTAATAGACAATACTGGCAAAATATCAAACAGACCAAATTTTTACAGGTCCATATTTTTATCTGGTTATATATGTAACTCGGTTCAAATTGCTACCCAGAGTTTGCAAGAAACTGAGTAGTAATTTGAACAGAGTTTTTTTTTGGTGCGGTGTTACTAGTTATTGGTTTGCTCTGTGTTAGTTAAGTTGGACATTGAGCACGGTAGTTTTGTGTTTTTTTCTTTTCTCTCCGTTATTTTCTTTATTTTCTCAGTTCTTCTGTTGGTTCTTATTTTTATTTTATTTTGTCACTTTAAGCGTATTTGTCTGTCAGTCTTTGTGTTGGTAATGTCATAAGCACAGGTTTTACTAATACTTTGGTTTGTTGTACATTATATATTTTAATCATTTCACCCCAAGCAAAGTGATAACGTCACTAAGATGCAAGGGATTATCGGGAATGGAACAGAAAGTGAGGACTTTAGTGATGAGAAAGGACAATAAAAGAACAGTTTCAGGAAAGCAAAAAGATAGCGGTTGATGCTGCATTAAAATTTTTAAAAATTGTAGTTGGCAGTAAAACAAGACATCAGAAGAAAGTTTCATAACTGAGAAGCACAAGAGAAGAAACTATTAGAATAGAACAGACTATTACATCTACAAAATGATTAGTTGCTAAACTAGAAGTACCCCGAAATTCATGTGGTCAAGGCATCAAGGAAAAGAGCTCATTAGAACAACTGCCATGAAAATACTTATAGAAAAGACAGAGGGAAGCCATGTCACAGTGGTAGGAAATTGACTGAGGTCAAGATGCTAAGACAGAACCATGAATGGTGTTATATATATATATATATATATATATATATATATATCCCTCGATTAGTGCAGCTAATTTGTACATAGGTAACTATACAAAAATAAAAATTTCCAATTACTATGGTTAAACTGAAGAATGTTTTTACCACACTAATCAAGTATTTTGTATGCACTAATCAAATTTTCGTATATAAAAATTTTAAGACACTAATTGAAAACGCATTAATCGAGGGATGCGTGTGTGTGTGTGTGTGTGTGTGTGTGTGTGTGTGTGTGAATGAAATCATCTTAGATGAAATAAATTATTACATTGATTTTAGGCAGCCACAGAATAGCCCTCAGATAACAAAATAAAAATTTACAAAAGTAAACCTTAAAATAAAAGAATTGATCACTTCCAACCACTTTTTTTTTTCTCTCAATCCACAAATTTCTTACATAATACCACCAATGTCTGATAAGCTATCAAAACTTACTGACAAGAAATGCAAGACTGATATAAACTATACCATGTAGTAATTTAAATTCTCAATAAACATGCTATATACACAAATTTATAGAGCATTTAGGCTATGAAATAATTATACATTTCATAATGAAATTAAAAGTGATAGAGAACCCCCCCCCCCCACAAAAAAAACAAAACAAAAAAAACAACAACTTTAGAGTAGTTTTGTAAAATAAAAACAATGGGAATTTAAGAAAATTTAATTTTAGGAAGTTTCAATAATAATTTTTGATACTCCTCATCCATTCAGTTTTTCACTTGTGGTCAGATTTTTCTTTGGCTTTCACCTGGAAACCAGAAAATATGCTTGACCATTATGTCCATTTTTACATCTGCATTTACTAGGAATCAGGATGCTTGTTCTCTTATAAAAGAAAAATAATATATCCAAGAATTTGAAATACAACAGGTAATTGCGAAATCATTAAAAACCAAGGAATGTTTAGCAGCAGAGATCAATAAAAGAAATCTTTGAATTTTTTTTTTTTTTCAGAATGGTATCAGTATTAAAGTCACCGTTTCAGAACTACTTGAAAACAATATATATAATAATGAACTCTCCCGTTGGTTTTGACGTACGAGGATCTGACAACTTAATTGATTAAGAAATTTTGTGCAATAATCTTAAGTGACACTTAAGACCCGCAAGTGATTTACAAAGGAGACTGCATATGGAGCAAGAGTAAAGGTAAACTGCCAGAAAACCGACACAAGTGATTTGATTAAAGTGGTGAAGGCTTGTGCACAACCATCCAAACTTTTCGGAACTATTGATACACTCAGTCGGTGCAAATGAATGCCACAGATGAAGCAGACAATAGACCTCAACACACACACTATATATATATATATATATATATATATATATAGGTTGCAACTAAGTTTTGAGCAGTGTTATTGACTGATCCATCCCCAGATATGTGTAGCATGGTAGGGTCTTTTTAGTCCTGCTAGGGTCTTACATTATCTTGTGCAGATGTGGCAACATTTGGCATTGTTGGTGATTTTTGAGGCCTGCTCAACTTAGGCAGACATGACCACACACACACTGGTCACCTGAAGATCATGGTAGTGTGAAACTTAAGCAGCAGTCCAAACTTTCTCTTTCTGACGTGCAACACTGGGAAGCGTCTTAGAATTTTTGCTTTGTACTTTTTTTTTTTTTTTTTCCTTGATTTTTGTTTTATTCATTGTTAGTTTTCTTTTCATCAACTTTCCTTTTGGTGACCTGGCAGTCTTTCTTTTTGTTCAAACCGACACACACACACACACATACATACATACGCAAATATGTGGATGTAGATCCGACGGTATGATGAAAATGTGGAAAAGACAAAGCAAAATCCGAATATGTGAGTTTACTGTTTTTATTTTGTTTTTGTTTTTGTTATTCTGTCGACGTCAGACGTTTCAGTCAAATAGACCTTCCTCAGGACATGGTTAATGGAGACATATTTATATTAGATTTAAGTTAAATGAAGAGACGATATATACAGGACTAGTCAGAAACAGAAAAACTGAAATTCTAAAGTCCACCTCACACACAATAAACACCGGACAGGGTTTTTTTAATATATCAACTTTTCTAGCAAGATTAATGCTTGACAAACGTACCAATAAGCTATAGTTTTAAATAGGATAAAATCTCTTCCCTGGGAGCAGGTTTTCGCAGCGCCACCCACCTGGCGCCAGCGTATCTGACTCCAAGAAAGAATGCTCCGACTTTAGAATTTCAGTTTTTCTGTTTCTGACTAGTCCTGTATATATCGTCTCTTCATTTAACTTAAATCTAATATAAATATGTCTCCATTAACCATGTCCTGAGGAAGGTCTATTTGACCGAAACGTCTGACGTCGACAGAATAACAAAAACAAAATAAAAAAACAGTAAACTCACATATTCAGATTTTGCTGTCTTTTCCACATTTTCATCATACTTATATATATATATATATTTTACACACACGGAGAATGAATCAACCAAATCTGACTTATACAAAGGTATAAAATAAACTGGAAAAATTTCAAGCACTCAATGTCTATAAAATAAAGAAACCCAAAATGAGAAAACAACCCAAGACAGAACTTCAATAATCACAATCAGGAATCTGTCTAGAGACTCTAGCCATTATTCAGCGTTTCATGCCAACTGCAATCAGAAGACTATAAATGTAACCATCTGACGATCACTGTTGGTATGAAATTTAGTAACCATTATAAGTTATAAGTAGTTGTCTTTAGATAAATTCTGGGTTGTCATTTTTACACACATTATACAACTTGTTAAATTTATTGAGAAAGAGTGCTCTATATCAGAGAGGAAGAGTTTGTAGATATAGATTGTGGATATCAGAATAAGCACTGCAATAATGTTTGTATCGGCATGCAAAACTCACCAATTTCTGATAAACTAATTGTGTTAAGTGTGACATTATTCAGACACTCATTCAAACTTGGGCCCCAACAGTCTGTGGCTGCTTATCTTGAAGCCCTGTAATAGTAAAAGTCTGGAGATCAAGATCAAGTAAATTTTAATTTATTAATACACCAGTGGCCCCACATTACATTATTTAATCCTTAGAATGTGTATCTAGATACTTAAGCTAAGCTTAATCTAGAAAAAATGCCAGAAGTGTGGGGCACTTAGTGAGGTGCAATCTCACAGCAACCAATAAATCTGAGCTGTATAAGTTATACAAGAATGAGGTCTTTGAACCAGTAGCAGTTGGTATGTCTGCCACCATGAGGAAAGGTAATTTTTGAGAGAAGATGGAAGCTCAAAAGATTTATCTGCTATTGTACTCATTTACATTTATAAAGGATAATAGCACAATAAATTTTTTTTTTTATGTAACTCCAACTTCCTATATAAAAAAAATTAATATTTGCTGTCCCAGTGCCAGGGTTGTCCTCGTGATATTGTGAATAGCTTTTCACTTCCTCTCTCAACTCTTCAATACACACATCTGCCATATATAATAATTTATGACAAAAATGTATGTATCGATTAAGGCATAAAATGATTTTCCAAGAACTTTAAACTGTGCTGTGTCCTTTCAGGATGTGGGCGATCTCGGCTCTCCACAACTTCCTGTCCTTTTGTAGCTCTTAATTTTTGCCTTTTTGCTCTCTCTCCTAATCCCTGCTCTGCCAACCATTTACACAAGCTCATTAGGTAGATTTTTTGTCCTCTTGCTTTCAATATACCCTGTGAGTTTCAAATTTTCCAACCCTTATTTACTCATTATGTGCCTGAGAAATTTCAGTTATCAAGTATAAGTGTCCTTTATTTCCATTCACTACCATATAGGAGGACTGATATTACATAACAATTAACTACCAGTGTTGGTTAAAATGGGCCAGGCAAATTTCAAGTTGGCCACAGAAATTTTATAATTTTTACTTAGCCACCAGGCTATTGAATGGTTCATAGAGTTTTGTTTGTGGCATATACAGGAAAAAAAATTATAAAAATAAATATTGATAGTAAATGGTTGTTTCATTGGAAATGCAAAATATTTTAGATGCTTGTGAAATCTTGTGTCTCAATAAATAGACACAGAATATATCCAAGAAAGATACAACTATGTAAAATGGAAGTGTTTTTTTTTTTTTACACTATAATAATTTCATGGGCCACAGAAAAATTCTGGGTTTAAAGTGAGCCATGAGCTAAAAAAGGTTGGAAACTACTGCTTTAAACAACTAAAATAATTTAGATGAGTAGGGATCAATAAACAAATTAAATCTAAAATTTGTAAGAAAGATGGTGGAAACAAAAAAAAAAAAAAAAAAAAAAAAAAAAAAAATTTTCCCCACTAAAAGACTTACAATACAACCAACAATAATTTATCATTAATAGGTATCAATTTTTCATTTATTCATCTTGCGTTGAAACTGGTAATATCTGATATCTTCCTTAAAAAAAAAAAAAAAAAAAAAAAAAATATATATATATATATATATATATATATATATATATATATATATATATATATATATACATACTTTCAGATTATCATAGAAAAGAGAAAATACTCATCAGCATTAGTTTTTTTTTTTTTTTTTTTTTTTTTTTTCAGTTAAGCAGTTAAAAATGTTGCAACATAATCAAATTTGGGAAAACCCTGAAAAAACTTTTCCCCTTAATTTTTTTTTAAATTTGAAAATATGCTTTGTTTTTAAAGATAGGTTCATGTAAAAAGAAAAGCATTTTCCAAAAATTAACTGACCTCTTATTAATTTCTACAATTATAACTTTTGGATGGAGTTTTTTGTTTTTCTCTTTTTGTCTTTCATGTATTTACAGAAATTGAGAAATCATTTGTGACTTTCCCCCCACTAATATTATTATTATTATATATACAAGCATTTAATTAAAATTAAAGATTAATTTCTGAAGTAGCAATCCAGTATTTACAAGGTAAAGAATATTTATGCTAAAAAGCCAAGGTTGACAAAGACATAAATAAACTTGAAAATTTTTATACAAGCCAATCTTACTGTATTTTGTGGCTTATAAGACATTCCGATGTATCACCAATCTTTGATTTATAGGACACAGGGTGGTTACTGGAGATATTTTTTTATGAAAAAAAGTGTGTTTTATAAGCAGGAAAATATGGTAAGTAGTTTATTTTTTTTTAAAAAAAGTTTAATACATAAAAAAAAAAAAAAAAAAAAAATTAATAAAATTTATTCAATTTTATATTAAGCACTAATCCATTTCCAACGGTGGTGTGGGGAGAGAAGTTTTTTAAGACCCAAACATTAAATAAATTTTAAAAAAAAGTTAATTCATGTCAGTGAACTGAATCAGTACCTGAATTAAAAGTATAAAAATATAAAGTAAATAAAAAATAAAAATAAATTGCTAGTTACTTCTGTCAGGATTTCTGGGATGAGGAGCTATCATTATTTACATTCAAACTATTGCCCTCATCATTGTTGTTAAAAACATTTCAGCTATTATACCCTCCAGCCTTCTTCAGATTTTTGTAAAAAAGGGAGGTAGATCGTTCTCCTTCCACTGCCCATGTCTAAAGTTATCTTGTCCGGTCCTTATTTAGTACAGCTCAGTTATTGCTTACTCCGTTTCCACAGAGTGCAACAACACACCGCCTAAACCAGGGTTTGAACTCACAATTACAATGTCACCAAATTCACAAACCAATGCTTTAGTCCACTAAACTATTCCAGGCATTAGAATTGGAGTGAGAACAATTTACACCTATAGGTTAAATAAAGGGTTCACTTTGCTAAAAGTTTACGGGGATCAACAAGCACCTGGATGAAGGCCAGAGGGCGCAACAGTTGAGATAAGATAATAAAGATCAGGATAATAGTCCATGTGTAAATAATCTAAATATTTCTAGTCATTGTTTAGATTCTGTCACAGAGAGATTTTATCAATGAAAGAAAGCAAACAAAATCTTACCTTCTTTTTTATCATCTGACATGAAAATTTCATTTGCATTTTTCTAAATTAAGTAAAATTACTATGTCATGCAATTTTATTTTAGTTGCAAAAAGATTTTTGTATCACTATGGAATTAAAAAATTAAGTTTACTATTGAGAGTATCATGTGGAGTCATCAAGAATTTGTTTGTTTATCAACTTTATTCTTCAAAATATTGGTTCCCAAAAATGGAAATTACTTCCAACTCAACATAATATTATCAAAAGTCAACTTTCATTTTTAGTTTTTGGTGTGAAATAAGCATACTATTCATAATATTTCAAACAGTGTTCAAATGGAAATGATCTGTTAGAGGGATTTTTTTTCTCTCTCAAAAACACCTTCGGATGGTTTAGATTCATAGCCCTCCAAACCCAGATGGGCATTACTAGAATTTTAGAGTTTATAGATCTTAGCTATAGAGGAGATGGGGAAAAATAGATAAATAAAAGTATATATTTATTTACAATATTAAATTGTTAAAATTTTCATGTGTGAAACAGTAATAAAAAAAAAAAAAATGGATTTTTCAGGAAGTTGAAATTATATTGTAAACATTTATATATTTATCTACATTTATATATCTGATTAAAAATACAGCTAAGTTAAATAACCAGATATTTTTTTAAAAAAAAGAAGAGAGACACACATTTAAAAAATTTAAATAGAAAAAAAGTAGAAAAATAATGGCCCATTAAATGTCACATCTTTAGTAAAGAAAGCAGGCAGGTTCATGAAAACGTTTGTGGCTAACATTTCAAGATATTCAATTTGAAGAATTTTTCTGATGCACCCCTTCTACCCCTCTGACTGCCACAGGCACTTTCATATTCCCCCACTTCACAGGAGTTTAATTATAAAAATATATACTTCAGATAAAGTCTTGCTGACCCTCTGAAATTATGACAGCAGCAACTTAGGGGACAATGAAGTAAATCATTTTCTTTTGGCAGTAAATTAGAGTTAACAATAAGGTGGGTACAGGTGAGTACCAGTTTGAAAGGGTGGGGTTGCCTGCCTGATTACCTGAATCTGTGGATCAGGGTGGAGCATATACATGTCTATTTCCATAAGGTTAGGTAATTACATTTAAGGAAATGAGAAAAACTCTTTCCATTAACTATGAGCTATGACAGCATAGTCAGTGTTTGGCCTTTGTCCATATTCTGAACGACGCTTGGCAGACTTTTGTACAGCAAGTTCCAGTTCAGCATAGTGGAGTGGATTTGACCCCTCAACTAGGGGAGATCGGTGAGGCTTAGGTGGTGGTGGTGGAGGAGGAGGGGGTAGCTCATATGCTTCATCCATGTTGTCCGTGGCGTCACCACGGGATGGCAGGAACGCATTTTGTTTGTTCGATTTCAGCTTCTTGGCTGCCGTTCCGGTATCTTGAACAGAATTGGAGTTGGTATCCGGTCCTTGTACCAGAGACGAGGAGGACGACTTGTGGTTTTGCTGGAAAAGGCCAAAAAGGAGTTGGACTGTAGAACACTGGTACTAGCTGTCTTTGCAAACAAGTCATTTAAAGCGAAAAAAAATTTAAGTCATTTAAAAAGAAAAAAAATGAAAAAAAAAAAAAGTGTCTTAACTCAATCAACCAGTAACAGCGACAAACCATATTTATTACAACTGAAAAGAGAAATGCAGCGCTAAGTCAAGACGCCATCTGCATATTGTGCATGTTAAGGACAATCAAAATGTGCAGTTCATCTCCATATAGCATACAGCAAGATTGCAGTATACAAGTCAGACAATGCCTGCATGCTTAGTATGACATCTCAAATTGCAGGCATTGTAAAGTGAGATGCATGAGCAGATGCACAAACAAACAAACATGCACATATATAATGTGCGTGTACACGCACAGCATTTTAATATCTAAGTGACTCCCCTAGAAAAAAAAAAAAAAAAAAAAAAAAAAATTATGGAGTATTGACGGGAGAAAAATGTCCCTCTTTTAAAATGGATTTATTTTCTCTTAACTCCTTGAAGCGAACATGCAGACCCTTACTGGCTGGTAGGCAGGCAAAGAGGCAGGCAGGCAGAGGGTGGGAGATTTGGTAGTATTTTCTAAGTGAAAATGTGCAATACCATAAAAACCAATTAAAAAAAAAAAAAAAAAAAAAAAAAAAGAAAGATTGTTATAGTCTAAGTAGCAAGCACAAATACTAATTTTTTTTTTTCATTTACATTTTTACGAAACTGGCAGTAGGACGAGATTAATATCTAAATACTATCCAGGGGTTAATATTGAAGATATACAGAAAACAAAATTGCAACATTCTAAGGGACAAAGCCAATTTGAAACTGGGAGCATTATGTACATGCTTCGTGATGGTCAAAGTCTTTAGCTATGTTGGAACATAAAAAATAAAAAAAAATAAAAAATCACCCCAGTACACTGTATGAGCTTTAGAAAATGCTGAAGACTGATACAAGATATGAGGTGGGGAAAAGATTTTGTGTAGACAGATTTTGCATTTCCTTTAACTTTTTGAAGATCAAAGTTGGCTACTTGTTTCCTTGTCAACTTTGTCCCTTCAAAAATTTAAATGCAATGTCAATCATTTTCTTCTTTCTCGTTATGGTTCTCCTTAATAGTTGTTTCTTTTTCCTTCTCTCACACTCAAGTAATCCTTCATGTCTTAATGGCTTTATTGCCTTGCTTGGAGTGAAATGATTAAAGAAAAAAATAAAATAAAAAGGTTTCATGTCAAAGAAAGGCAGTGTTTAATTAGAACCTTTTGAAAAGGGATTGGAATGTAAGTCTTCAAGAAGTTGGATGGTCAAATAAAAATTCCAATCCCATAGACCAAGTTCTGGATAGCTATGTAATACAGATGCTCAACAAAACAGATGCATTGTAAAGTCAGCAGTGGTAGAATGTATAGTGCCCACAATACAGATAAGATGAAATGTGTTAATGCAGACCATTGAGAATTGTTTACATGCAGCTGAACTTTTGCATATATCACAATACCAAATGTGTACATAAATGCTTTTATGAGAGGGTCATCTGGGGACTGAACAGTAGATTATGTTCAGTGATGAGAACAAATTCTACCTTCATGCTAAGGCTTAGAAGAGCAACATCTTCTCAAGTGTATTTCCTTACAATCATACAGGTCCAATCTCTGGAATCAAGGTACTGGGTCCCAAAATTTACAGCATTGTTAGCCTTTGATGTTTTTTTAGCAAGAAACTTAATAGCACTATGTGCATCCTTATTATGGTTTAATCTGTTCTGCTGTCCCACATCATGTCCACATAACTCAAAATATTTGGCAGATTCTTTGGCTGACATGACTGTCAAACCTTTACCTGCAATAAAGTCATGGACAACAGCAGGCACATTCAGTATGCCCACATACAAATCTTGCTCAACCAGTTTAGCTACAAAGAAAGCATCTGTTTAGCAAGGTCGAATTTGTAGTTTAAAAGCAGTAATTCGACCTTGCTAACCAGACACTTCCTTCGTAACTGAACTGTATAGCACATCAGGCTATATGATGGTTCCGTGTAGGATAAAGATGTGATTCCTGTTGGAGGACGCATATTTTCTATGAAATTTCTGACATTCAGGCTGGTAAATGCTGTTTATTATAAACAGAACTTTTACTTAAATATTTGTCTATATAAATAACGCGCAACAAAAAAAAATAAAATATATGTGTGTATGTATATATATATATATATATATATATATATATATATATATATACACACACACACGAAAATCTATGACAAAGTAGAAAAATCTTTTGTGATGCATTTCATCCTTTAGAACTTCATTGGACTAAATTTGGGATGTTGGAGATAGATAGATATATATATATATTTTAAAACCAGTGTATTAATGAGGAATTTCAGCACTGTTGATAGATATCTTATTTTGAAAACGTATATTGATATTTAATGTTTTTTGTTTTTTTTGTATTCCAGCAATATTGTAATCTTTAGTAAACTGAAACATAATCAAGGCATTGCAATTTTATTTTCCATCTACATACATACATACATACATACATACATAATGATAAAACTATAGTTTTAAAATAGCTATATTTGTGTGTTAAAGTTCTCAGCATCAGAAATAGAGTATGCTAATATAAGACTGGACATTGAGGTCAACATCGAGTGGTGACTGACTGTTTCATGCTTAAGTGCAATCTTCAGGTCATCTGTCCACTACATATACATACATTATATACATATATATATATATATATATATATATATATATATATGAGAGAGAGGTTGTGTTTTGGGGTTGAAACATTTCTGGAGGAATAGTTCTTTGAAGGCAACAGTCTTTGTAAGTAAAGTGCTAAATATTGTTATTAAATAGAGGATTAATGGTGAACAAATAAAATGTTCAAAACTTATCTTCCCATATCAAAGTTTTGCAAATGGTAAACACTGATCAGGGTTGGATAGTTAAATTTAAATTTTTAATTCATTTTAATAAAAATAGTATAAAAAATATTTACATACATAAAACTGTAATTGTATTTACATCAAAACAACTATTGTTTTAAATATTAAGAATCCTTAAATACTTAGAAAAAACATTTATATTGTCCTATAAACTATGAATCATTCTTTTTATTAACAATTTAAAATAAAAAATTTAATCTACATTCGTATCTATTATTGAGAACTATATAAAAATTATCCAATATACATAAACAATTTCAAATTATATTACATCATGCCATAACATCTTTAAGAAATAACAAATATTAACATTTTAGAGAAAATTATTAATACTAGTTTTAACCTAGGAATATTTCATGGTCTTCCTATTTTAATATTCTGATGAATATTAATTCTTAAGATAATGATTCTGTAAGCTCATGGGGAAGTTCTGTGACAATAAAATATCTGTACAAATTCTATCACATTATTAAATATTTGAGTTTAACAAAATATTGCAATAACAATCAAATATGAATGCTGGTCATTGTTTTAAGAAGTGGGTACAAATAAAAACATTTGAAATTGAGATTTTCCATTTTACTGAAATAGCTGTTAAACACTTGTCTTCCCATCTTTTTCATTTTCTCACTGAAACCAAATTCCTGTCTTATGAACAAATGGTGATTTTATCAGTCACCACAGCTTCTCACCCTTTTGGCTGGGATCAAAGTATATTACATTTCATCTCCCAGTTGTGTGCATCTGTGAACAGCATGCAAATGAAAATATTGGGTAACTGCTGCCAGCAGTAATACCTTCCTCATTGCACTAAAGAGTGTGGATCGGTAGTAATATCAATGCCAGCATAACTGATAGTTGCAGACGTTAAGTTATTTTTGGACCAGGCCTGGTTGCACACACTCAAACTCCCCACATTAAATTAACCTTGTGCCAGAATTGGACAGCAAGAAAATACAATTGCTTATTAACCTACTGGCTAAGATGAAAGTGTAGTAGCTGATTCTATCTCTCCACTTCTATCTTCCCTTCATTTTCTCACTGAAACCATGTAGTGTCTTTTCTCTTTCCTCACAACCAAAACGAAATAATCCATTATTTACAAGGTATTGACAGGGGCGTAATGGTCGTGCTAACAAATGAAAGGAGGAACAAGCACAATTATAATAGGATATCTCAAAATTTAACCCCCCCGACGAGTGGATACCAACTGCGAACTGGAGTCAGGAAGATAAGTTTTGAACATTTGTTTCCTGTAAGGGCATGCGTGCAATTGAGATCATGCAGAATATATTAATATAAACATTCTAATTGAGGTAGGGTATCAGTTTGATTAAAGATTTTTTAAATTTGTACTGCATCACAGCCACACACAGTTTCCATTACTAAAGTCCCAAAAATATAGTTTAGTTTTTAAATATATGGTGCACCAAGTATTTAAGAAAACCGTTATCTAGCGATAAAGAGGAATGACCTAACAATCTTATACAGCAAATTAATTAAGTTTAACCAATTAATGTCCACTAGTTCATAGACTAATAGGACTATTGCCTGGCTCACACTCCTCCCCAGTCTTTTGAATAAGAGTAGAGGATAATCCCTTGTTTCCTGTTTAGGATTTAGCTTCCAGTTCCTTCTAAAGGTCTTTTCATTCTCTTTTACTCCCAGTAACCTTTTGCATCTTAATGTCATTGTTGCCTTGCCTTTGGTGAATTGATGTTAAAAAATAAATAAATAAATAAGTAAATAAATAAATAAGTAAATAAATAAATAAATAAAAAAGGTAAATTTTAATATATAAACTAAATATAAATATATTAGAAACAAATTAGGTATAAAACTATGAAAATTATATTATTTCATCTAATTTCAACTAATTACAAACATGCAGCACAAACACTTTGCATAAAGCTACTCTGGAAGATATCTATAAACAAATAATCTACATATCAAAACAATAGTGGGTACCTGAAAGGGCAAAACTCAAAACTTCTAAATTATGTATTTTACCCTTCGGACTAATAATGATTTCATCAGTGGAATCTTGTATATCTGGAGGGGCGGAAGACAAAATACAAATTTTGCTTAAAATCCTGCAGAAACAAATGTTGAAGATAGAGAAAGACTATAAATTTCAATTTTTGGTGTCCGATACATAAAGATGTATAATCCAAGTGAACCCATTCAACTTCTTACTGCTTCTTCTATGTGCAATGTCCCCTTCAGGACTAGGTAATCACTGCTCTCCACAATTTCTTGTCTCTTGTAGCTCATAATAAATTTTTATCTTTTTGTTATATCTACTAAACCTTTCTCTGCCATGCATTTACTCAAGCTCACTAGGTAAATTATGCATTCTCCCCGACCCTTTGTACTTCATTTTCAGTGTCCTTTGAGTATCGAATTTTCCAATCTCAATTTCCTAACTAAGTGTCCTAGAAATTTTAACTGTCTCGTCATGATAAGTTTCCTTTATGTTTCCAGTTTCCCTAAAACTCATTGCTCACATTCAGTCCATATTTATTCTCAGCATCCTTTTGTAGAACCACAAATTGGAGTCAAAAAATAAAAAAATGATATTGTTTTTTAAGTAGTAATTTTGTTAGGAAAAGGTGTATATTGTATGATCATGAACATAATTTTACTGTGGAAGACTGAAATTAGTACATTTTCACCTTAAAAAAATTACATTCTCTTAAGATTATTGGTTGGTTCCCTCTACTGCTCCAGTAAGTACTTGACTCCTCCTACTCTCCTCTACCTTTAGAAGAGCCAGATAAGGGCTGAAAAGGGGGAGAACTGCTGCCATATATGTGCAGGAGCTGCCCAGTCTTCCCTTCCAGATTTGACAGAGTCCAAAAGTATCCATGAAGCCTTGTGGGTGATAAATTATTTTCCACACTACAAACCCTTACCCCACCAACAAAACATTGCAAGCCTCTCGCTAATCTATCACTATTTCTATAGAAATACTTCAGATGAAGTATGTTCCTTAGTCTAAACAGCTTTAATCTTCACAGCTAAGACCCACCATGCCTTGCCCATTGTAGCGAATCACCCTCATTCTTTTGTTTTCCATTAGTGAGATGTAATTTCCACTCAAACATTTTCTTCCCACAAAGTCCTATTTTGTGCAAACAACTCCTAAGAGGCTGCTTCTTCGATCACTATAATCTTAACCTGTTCAATTCTAGGGTTAAAAATATACTAATGAAATTCATGTCCCTTTTGAGTTTCAAACAGGCAGGGATAATTTGGGGGCAGGGATCCACCCAGGACAGCTTTATTTTAACAAACCCTTTTATTAAATATTCAGATGAAATGCTGGCTGTCTAAATTAAGGAGTAGTAGTAAAGTTTCCTGATTATTTAATTAAAAAAGATGTTTTAGAAGGACATCACTAGTGGGTTTTGTTTTTTGTATTTTACCCAAAAGAATCACCACAACCTGTTCGTTTGAAATGGTTGAATGATTCCTTTATTTTTTGTGGCTTATCAACCCATTGCAGGTTATTTAAAATCAGAAAATACTTTAAGTATTTGTTTTTTTGGGGGGATAGTAATAGTTTAGTGATACAAGTTTTACTAATTAACCTATAGCTGGGAAGAAGAGGTAGATTCATACCTTTCCCAAATGTATTTACATGTAACTGGATATAATGAACCTAATGGGAATTATAACTCAACTCTTGGATTAATATTCCATGCTATTATCCATTACATCACCTGCACATTCAAGCTTACAACACCTGATATTACCAAACAGTCACCCATCAAGGTACTGACCAGACTTGATATTAACTTCAGTGGTTGTACACGAACTGGTGTTACAATATGACGTGGCCAAAACTAATGTATAGTAAAAATCCTTATGCATAAGACTTACATATTTTAGCAAAATTGCATGCACTTTCTCTTTCCTAAACAATATTTTGGTTATATGAATGGGTAAATATAAGTAGGTATATGAGCAAGCAATCATATACAAATACATATAAATACTCTACAGCATAAGAAAAAAAGTGCTCAATGTTAAATAACAGAGCCATTTAATATATAGCTCAAGAAATATACATAATATCTTACATTAATTGCACAACTTAGTTTCATGCCAAAGCAATTTTCAAGTGCTTAAAAAATAAATAAATAAATAAATAAAAATAAAAAAAGTTTATATATAAAATTTTTTTTTTTTTTAAGCACTTGAAAATTGCTTTGGCATGAAACTAAGTTGTGCAATTAATGTAAGATTATATATATATATATATATACACACACACACACACACACTTGCTTTAGGTTGTAAGTGTCAAGATGTAATATTGTTTTTAAATCTTGAAGATCACAAGGCCCTTGTAACTAAGCTGCTAAAGTATTCTCTTAATATGATTTGAGTTTGTTCAGTTGTATAATATTGAGAACTTTCATTCTTTTCTTTATAATCTGATTAAGATTTCATACATACATATACACACACGTACATATGCAAAACATCAGATCATCTACTTTCGTAATCAATAACCACATTCCTTGTGTCCACAATTAGAAAATGCTACAGATTAAATCATAATTAAAATAAACAAGGAGAAATATTTGCTTTACTGCAGAGTAAAGCAAATATTTCTCCTTGTTTATTTCTCATGTGCTAGCCGACATAATCGGAATATGAAAGTTACCATCAGAAGACATTGAATATGTACTAATTCGAACCATCACAAAATACAAGTATTCCTCAAAAAAAAAAAAAATAAAAATAAAAAAATATAGACACTATTAAAAATAAATTTATTAATGAAGACCTCAGATTTTTTTGATGTCTTTAATTATAATTGCTTAGAAAATACAAATTGAATGTAAAATGTTGGTCAGTCAGTCTTGTAAAAGAAACATCCAACACTACAGTTTTGGGCTAGATGAAGATAAAAGCTTAATTATGATAAAAAAAAAAATTAAAAAAAATACAAGCCATATTTATCAAAGAAATGTATTAAAACTGTATCAAGCTTCCAGGTATTGAGAGAGAAAGAGGGATAGCGATTCAACTGTAGCATATAGATGTTCACAAAAAGACTAAACAGATCCTTGGGGAGTGGAAACTCACGTGCATGGAAATGTGGGCATCCAAGTTTCCATTTCCTAATTAACACTAACATTTTCCTAGCAAAGGAGGAGACTGACATATGATAAAAAATAAGAGCAGGATAACTGAATGCATTGGTCAAAAAGCAATGTCGACAACCCCTGCTCTCATGAAAATGGTTCAGGTGCACATGTCTAGCATGCAGGAAAACAAATGGGTACAAGAAAGCAAAGAGCCTCGGTTCTGACACCTATCAATAACATGCTGGCAGATCAATAGAGAAATTTGCCTTCACCTCTTCACATCAAAGACAGTGATTCTAATCAATACATTTTCCTCACGCACAGTTCTTGCATTTCCATTAAGAGAATCACGAAAGAGGATACCTGCTTCAGGTGCAGACACCAAATTGTCTTTCCTTTTCTTTTTGGCTTCTAAATTAACATGGAAGGAAACTAGTTCATGGCATAGAGGAGAGAGAATAAAAAAAATAAAATAAAATAAAAAATAAAAAAATAAAAAATAAATTTCATTCTTCCAATACACACCAACTGCTGTGTTTTGAACAAGTTCAATGTTCTTCCATGTAATGATTCATGTAGTAATGATACACATCAGCAAGAAGCTTTCATACTGATAAGATCCACATACAGAAAGGACAATTATATCACAGGTAATAAACACTGAAATTACTGGCTATGACAAACCCAAATATAATCAGAGGTAAGCAGCTTTACACATGTAGGCTTGATGTGCCCTACACTACTCACCACATTCTTGACAGTGACCACAATGACTCAAAGTTTAGCCTTGGTGATAAGATTATTTACCAAGTGTAACAGGATAGAGTTTGTGAGGAAAGAAAGAAAGAAAGAATAATCGTGGGGGTGGGGGAAAGAAATTTGAGATATTATATTGAATTTGTTTTTCAGTAAATAGAGAGAAGAAAGCTTAAAGAAAACGGGCACAAAAATTATAACTATTAATAGACACAAAACGAAGACATTCCTCAAGACGAGTCAGGTAGAACAGCCATAAAATTGAACGCACGCACTACCAAGCATTACTTTGATATGTTGCTATGGGAACAAAAAAAAGTAAAAGTAAAAGGAAAAGAAAAAGAGGGAAACTATTATGTTTTAAAAAGAAAAAGGTAGGGAAATGCAAGTAATTAACTTTTTACTCTCAACAATAGACTGACATGACAGTGATATAAACCAAACATTATTATCACCAGTCGTATTCGCATTGGGAGCAACACATTAGACCCATTCATATAGCATAATACATTGCAAAGAGAGTAGCAATTTGCATATGCAGTAGTCCATACATACAAGCTTTTTCAGAAATTAATTTTCACACATAGGTTTTTTTTTTTTTTTTTCATGATGTTCATCCTGTACAAGGATCAAGAGCCACACGAGGTAGAGTTACAGAATAAAAGGCACAGTTTATGGGTATATGTGGGGAAGATAACAGTTAAACCTCAACTTAAAGATTAAGATTGTAGCGATTGAGGTGTGTGTGTGTGGATACTCTTTGGATGTTAATCAGAAAATAAGGCATTTCCTGTCTCAAGAAAAAAAAAAAGCAAGAAATAAAATTGCTTTGTTTCTTGTGATTAACATCTACATCTTTCAAGTTGCATTTTATTGTACAGTGGATAGTTTGAACTCTGAACAAAATAATTTTCCTTAATATTTATAAAAGGCAATAGCCAGATTTTCATCATAGTCAAATAAATAGTTTTTAGTCATATTTGTGTGAATTATTTTGTTTACTGAAAATAAAATAAAAAATCCTACTTTTTTAATATTTGCATTTTTGAAGGTTACAAATTCATTTTTAAATTTAAACTTAATTTGTTTTGTTTTTTTCAAAATAACACCAATTTATCCAACAAAAACCAGAAAGAACATTCAAGAAAATTGGGCACTTAAATGTGGTGTAATGGTTAACAAGCTTGTCCCACTAGATCAATTATGACCAAGTTCGATCCTCACTGGGTGCAACATGCTTTCAGCCTTATGCTACAACTAAGTTATACTTAATAAATCACTAAGAAAAATTATTATCTTAAATGATTTATCTATATTTTAAATGAGGTGTTTAAAAACTCCATTATACTAATCAGTGGCAGATCTACTACAAAACTAATGAAGCTTAAGCTTTCGGACCCCTACACCAAAAAGGGGCACCTAAAGCAACTTTTTTTTAAATCAGTAAAAATCAGATTTTTTTAGTGTTTATTATTAAAATAAGGCCATTTTAATGATAAAATCATGAGCTAATGGTTTGAAGTCACTAATGTTGGCTTTTGAATATACTCGAACCCATGGCACCAAAAAAACTCCTTAGGCTTTTAAAATAAGACTTTGCACATTAAAATTTATATCATTTTCACAGTTTGTGAGGCAGGATTATTTTCTGTGGCTATGGGATGCCTTCATGGCAACAGCCTGAGGTAGGTAGAAAGTTGCAAATTTGTAAGGTAGCAGCAGCATCAAAAAATCTAAGTGTGAAATCTTCAAATAACAGGTCCCCTCACCAAACTAATTACTCCTCAGCCCTGTTCCACCACTCATTTACTTAAGCTCACTAAGTATGTTATGCGTTATTTTCCTCTGTCCTTCTTGGCCTCTGTCCTGTGAGTCTTCCATATTATATGCCCCAGAAATTTCAACTGTCGCTTCCTGATGTTGAATATTCGCATTTTTTGTTTCTATTTTCTCCAAAACTTTTTCATTGTTCACATGTTCGATTCACAGTATCCTCAGAATCCTTCTGTAGAACCACATTTCAAGCCTCCACTTCATCTTTGAGATCACCATCCAGCACTCACTGCCATACAGGAGGACATATCTCACAGCAGTTAATAATCTTTTCCTGGTTTCTAGTGAAATTTTCCTATTTCTTAATACTCTGCTCATCTTTTAGAATGCTTCCTTGGCTATCAAAATATGCCTTTGGATTTCAGTGTCACTCTTTCAGTCCTTTGTTAAAATACTTCCCAGATATTTAAATTTCCAAACCCGTTTGATTTTGTTATCTCCAAGGGTACTAAAGTGTCATTCTGTAGCACCCCTGTATCAATTTCAAAGAAATCTGTATTGATATCTAGAGAAGGAGAGGTTTATTTTTGGTGGGGGATAACACTTTTTACAAGTGTGCTAAAAGTTTAGCGAGAAAGGAAGTCTTGTCCACTCAAACTGAACTTTAAAAAAAAGAATGAGTAATTTACAAGTAAAGTGAATCCGTGAAAGCGTTTATGACTAAGAAAACTAAAGTGTTGTTGATAGTCAGGTTCCACTTCATTTTCTTTCCGCAATTAAGAAAAGACATCTTCATGACAGATTTGTAACCACTGAAGTAACTAGTGAATGTTCTAGAACTTAACGTTTCAGAAGTATGTCTAAGAAAATGTTTAAGTCACTTAAACTATCATCAAAATCCTTTGAGTTATTTTAGTCACAAAGTTTCAAGAAAGAAAAAGAAAAATATCAAATAGACGGGGGAAGAAAATATCTTTCTAAATTGAAATATTTTGCAGATTTTAAAACATGCCAAATTTATTGTTGGTGTTTTGTTTTCGAATATTTTTCTTCTACATGCAAAAAAAAAAAAAAAAAAAAAAAAAATTTCTACAAGATATCCCAAAGGAAATTTCTTGGTGTTGCCCAAGTCTGAAAGCATTCTTTCCTAACTAATGTACTATAGTGAAGAGTGACAAATTTAATAACTAATATCTTAAGATACATGCTTTAAAATAAACTCCAGAATGTGCCAGTTGAAAAACAAATTATTTTTGTTCAAGAGAGAATTTGAAGAATTTAAAAACAAAATGAGAAAAGCATATTTACAAAAAAATGATAAGACCATTAACTCATTTTTTTTTTTTTTAAAAACTGTCATCAAACAGCATTGAGAGGCATCTCACAAGATGTAAGCCCCTGTCTGGTTAGATTTCTGAAAAGTTTCACTAAAGAAGAATGCCAAATGAAATGAGGAAATTCTTTATGCACTTTCTTGATTATTGATTACAAAAAATAGCCATTTAGTTAGATGAGGTTGATCTATGTATGTTGTGCTGTTGTTAATAAAATACATGATATATACATAAACTTTTGTATGAAAGTTAGGAAAATTGATGACAAAGTGAAAAAATATTTATGCGATGCATTTTATCCTTAAGGATCTTATTGAACTAAAATTATATTTACATTGACGTATCTACGCACGTGCAGGAAAGAGAGGGGACACTGAGATTTAAAACTTTTTTTTTTTTTTTTTTTTAAATACGTTTGCTTGTACAGTCTAACCAATTACACTTAGTTTCTTTTTGTTTAATGATATATATTTTATTCATGAAGGTTTTGTTAAAATAATATGGATAAATTCTGTCCATGAATTTTTTGTTTTTTATTAAATCTTTCAAATTTATGAAAGTTTACTTTTCATTGGTAAATTTGATAGAATTCATATTAACTTTTTTCATATTTCCCCCACCCCTGAGTACTTTGCAATGTTCTTCATTCATTTTCAAATTTACTAATGAAACAAAACATCTTATTCAAAAATTTGAAAGATGGAATTTGTATTTAACAAAACATTGAAAGAATACTTGGTGCCAAAATACATCAAATATGTGTGTGTGTGTGTGTGTGTGAAAAATCACTTTTGTTAGTAAGTATGCAAGACAGTGATAATAGATTTGACAAGAAAAATGAAATGTAAGAATATAAACGCAAATTTACTGTAGATGTTTTAGCAATTAAAGCACTTTCCATACACATTGGAATTAGTAATTTGTTCTTTTAAATAAAGTAAAAAAAAAAAAATTTTTTAATTATGATCAAACTCATTATGTAAAAAAAATCAAAGCTGTGTGTGCTCAAAGAGAAAAGTAAATTTCTCAGAAATATTTGAACTATTTAATAATTTGCAACCCACTGTGCATATCTTATGCAGAAGTGGCTCTCTCCCACCTCCCAAAAAGAAATCGCTTATTAATGTCATTGGTTAATAAGTCTTGTTGGCAAAGCTGAAAGAGTATAAGCAGTTGGCATACAGATTATAATAGAAAATCTTTATGAAAACAGTTTATTAATACGAACTTGTAAATATCTATGGTAGGCTTAAACCATATTGCTCGATGACAAAATGAACACAACATTGAAAACTATAAGGATGTTAACTGTCCCAAAACACAAATTTGGACAAATATGTAATAAGGAAAAAAGAAATAGCTGAAAGCCAAGACATGCAATGCAGAAAATAAAAAACAATGTGTTATTTATAACAAAAACTTACCAGCACATGGAAAAGGAGATAAAAATCAAAATGAGGGTGGGAAAAGCATGCAAAGAAACTAGCAGCGTAAAACAAGATGACAACCACAGTAAGAAAGTAGATCTTCCCACCTGCAGAAGACTTCAACTGTTTGGTAGAACATTAGATTTTTAATAGATATTCGAGGATCTAAAACCCTCAAATATAGATATGGCCAGTAAGCACTATTCAATTGTATAATAAAAAAAAATAAAAATAAAAAAATAAAAATAAAAATTCTGCACTACCAGCCAGACAATATAGATGTGTCAAGGGCGAATTAAACTTTTCCTTTTTTTTTGGTGGGAGGTGGGGGGTGGCATATTAACCCTTTGTGGGTTATTTAAAGCCAAAACATTTTGGATTGTAATAATTTTCTGTTTTTATAATTCAATATAGTATAAACAATTTTTTGGGGAGAATTTTTTTTTCCTGACACTATTTAACCCATAGCTGGGGAAGAGGAGATTGCTTTATAAATTTCCCAGTGGTGTGTGTGCATAAGTGAATGTAATGAACTCGACAGGAATCTGATCAGAGTTCTCATTCTAAGCAACTATCAATTACACCACCCACACCTGAGGATGAAAGGGCTGCAAGCAATAGCAAGTGTATAACAGGCAAGGAGGAGGGGATAAAAGAGAAATACCAATAAAATGGGAAAACAAGAAAAAAAAAAAAAAAAAAAAAAAAAAAAAATCAATGGCTATTTCTTTAGATATTTTACACATAATACCCATTCACTTCATTATCAGTCACAAATATTGGCACTACTTAAATATACAGGTCCAGCTATAAAAGTTTTTAAAAAATTGGTGAAATTTTATTAGGAAATGATTATTTTAGATTAGCATGCTTTTGACATTCCTTAAGCCACAACCCTTGTCAGAATAAAAAAAATATCGATTCGTTGTAAATTTAGGAGGAGGGGTCCTGTTTATAATATTGATGCAGTGTCAAATTGAACACCGATTTTGAAAAGTTACTGACCTTAGGCAAAGTAACTTAGCCATTGTTTACGAATGTCAAGCTTGAAAATGTGCTAACATCGTTGACATCTGTATTTTATTTTTTTTTTAAATTTTCTGAATTTTTTTTTGTCTATTTTTGGCAGGGATCGGATGGAAGTAATTTTTTGGAAGCACATACATAAAGAATTGAGGTTCTTAATTTTTCTTAAATTAAGAATGAATGGGTAAATAATTTTTTCATTTTTGTTCTATACTTAAAAAAATTTATATATCCCTTTGTACTTGATTTAAGAGATTTTTTGTAACCCCATCTAAACATAAAAAAAAAAAAAA
Organism: Acanthosepion esculentum; assembly: GCA_964036315.1. Classification (NCBI taxonomy): domain Eukaryota; kingdom Metazoa; phylum Mollusca; class Cephalopoda; order Sepiida; family Sepiidae; genus Acanthosepion; species Acanthosepion esculentum. The sequence continues at coordinate 108,753,193 of OZ038485.1, read as the reverse complement.
AAAAAGATTTTCATATGCAAAACAGCAAAAGCCAACAACTCTTCAAAGTCAGAGATTGATTTGACATTGTGTCGATATTATGAACAGGATCTTCCTAAAATGATAAATCAATATTTTTTTTAATTCTGAGAAGTGTTAAAGAATGCTAATCTGCAAAAATTATTTTCCTCAACCCCCCACATTTTATTTTTTTAAGTATGAGAGGACCAGTCTAAGTAGTACTCAAATATATAACAAATCCATTAATAATTCTAGAATTAACAATTCTACACTTCAGAAGTCACAAATTATATAAAACTTTTGTTTTGGGATAAAAATGGCTGCTGCAAAAGAAATAATCTAAGAAATCAAAGAAATTATTATTATTGTACCTACTTATAGTTTTATTTACATTTTTTTTTTCTATTTAAAATTAACATTTTCATTTTTGATTGTTTTTAACATTTCAGCAGAAACATTCCAAATATGAAGTAACTTCTCAAAATTGCCAAATATTTGATAAAAAATACAAGTTTAGACACTATTAAACAAAGAGAAATAATGAATACTTCCAGTCAAGAAATGCAGAAAAATAGTTACAAGTTTTTCATATAGAATATTCCAGAATCTTTATTAACCCTTCATTAATACTGTGAGGTGTTTGATCCCCTCCCCCACAAAAATGTTTCTTTAATATTTAGCAAGTGACAGCACAATTGAATTTTTCTTTATAGATCAACATTTTGTGGGTTATTTAAAGCCAGAAAATAGTTTTAGATAGTAAGAATTTATTTTTTTGAAATAATGATTTATTGATACAAGTCCTATTAATTAAACAATACCTCGGGGGAGAAGTGAAGAATTCATACATTTCTCAAGGATGGAACTCAACTCTGACTTCCAATTCCAAGCTATTTATTACCCATTACATCAACCATACATCCAAGATTACAGCACCTGGCATTACCAAGTGGTCACCCATCTAGGTACTGACCAAGATCAATTTTGGTTAACTTCAGTGATCATATGAGAACCAGTCTTTTAATGTGACATGGCCATAAGCCAAGAGGCAGGTCAAATTTTCATGATTAGCCAAATAGCTTTCTGAATACCTCAGTTAAGTAGCTACAAGGGGTTTTTGGGTTTAGTCATGGCATTTGTGCAAATGACAAATGGTTTCCTTTGTTTAAGAGTATGAAAATATTCTGTAACATTAACAGAGTGAATATTCTATTTTTCCAGAATTGAAGACCAACCTTTTAAACTTGTTTAATTATATAACAATAAGCAAGAATATAGTTTCAAGTAAAAACTTAAAAAGATCTAATTTGTAATCTTGCATCAATATAGCTTCTTTGTTCTGCCCTCAAAAACAGAACAAGGACAATCAAGATGCTGACATTCCACACCACTTCAAAAAGGCAAGGAAAGAAACCCCCCATCAATACTGAAAGAACTATAACATAATACTGTATTTGAGAAACTTATTTTCCTGAAAAATTGTTTTAAGGGAAAGGTTTTTATAAATTACAAGCCAACAGCAGCACTGACTGCTCAATCAGTGAATGCCAAATGCTATCGTATAAGGAAACAGGAAATATTACTATTCTCATTATAGTCAATATGATAAACATTTTTTTAACCTTTTGGAAATGGAGCCTCATTTGGAGTTCCAGTGCCAAAAAGAGACAATTTCACAAGACTTCCTTTGGAACACAAAAAAATTGATGTAAAAATCACAGAAAATGGCAAACTATCATAAAAGCCATCATTGAAAGGCTCTGATGTGCAAAAAATGGAAAGCAATCTGATTGGCTGGTATGAAGACCAGCCATTTAATCTTCAGGCTTGTATTATCGGGCCAATGCATTGGCCCACTTGTCTTCTTTGTCATTCGACTTTTCAGACAATGAACGGGCCCTGTCATCTCGTAAGGGCTAATATTAGCCTGTGACAAACTATCTGAAATTAAATGAGCATAATGTTTTGTGTGCTTTTCATACAGACAGCCACTTGCAATGTGAAGGTACACATGCACTTATAATACTACTATTGAATATTCAAAAATTCAATATGCATTTAAAGATACACTTGAAATAGCAGGTAGTCAGCTTCCAACTGCTGTTAAGATTGCAATTGGCTGTGATCTGCTGACTTAAAGTTTCTCTGCTTGTTTGCATCACAGAATTGGCCAGCTTTCATCAACAGCCTTGTAATTCAATTTTTCAAAATAAAAACTTTTCATTTTATTTATCAAATAAATAAAATAAAAATAAATACTCTATTAATGTTTTTTTTAACAGCTTATCAATCTTTTGTCAATTATTTAAAGCCAGAAAATATTTTTATAGTGCAGGAATTATTTTGAGATCATAATGATTTTTACAGATACAAGTTCTAATTAACTCATAGCTGGGGAAAGAAGAGGTGGATTCATACTTTTCTTAAAGGTATGTGCACACAAGTGAACATAAACCCAACTGGAATTGGAACTCAATTCTCCAATTTCTGAGCTGTTACACCACCTGCACATCTAAGCTTTCAGTACCTTGTATTCAAGAGGTCATCTCTCTAGGTACTAATCAAGGCCAAGGTTGCTTAACTTCAGTGATCGTACAAGAACCAGTGTTTCAACATATGGCCATAAGCCATATAATTAAGATAATGTATAAGAAAATTAAGAAATAAATATGTATAATATTTGAAAATCCAAGTGGTACTAATGCAGTCACAATGTCCCACAGTATCAACCAAGGGTTAAAAAGTTTAAAATGGAGAATCAATGACATCATTCACTTGTTCAAAACCGAGAATAATGAATACCAAACAGAACATACTGAAATGTTAAACAATATTCAATACTCATGAGATAAGTAATCTTCCTTTATTGATCAACTTGTTGTAGAATCATAAATTAAAAGATTAAGGTTTCCTCAGATTACATCATTATGTATCATATTACAATTGGTTGTTTTCTTCAAGGGAAGAAATCTAATGGAGAAAGATGATCAAATACATCCACCTGAGAAAGCTTTACAAACTACTGATGCGAGTATCTTATTGCATAAAGCAGTACACAAATACCAAAGATGGAAAAGAAAAAAATATTCTAAAATTTCCAACAGCACTATTTTCTCTGGCAATCTTTTCAATTTAGTTGGTTCTGTAGGTTAATAATATTAAGTGTCACTTTGTGAATGTTTAACATAATGAAAGGTTGAAAGTTAGGCATATTTAAATAACATTAATCCATGGGAGGATATCATAGGAATTTTGGCAATGTTTAAATTTCACTAAACAAAACAAAACGAGGCAACAAACAAAACAAAACGAGGCAACAAACAAAACAAAACGAGGCAACAAACAAAACAAAACGAGGCAACAAACAAAACAAAACGAGGCAACAAACAAAACAAAACGAGGCAACAAAAATTGCAAAGAAAAATGAAAAGGATGTTACTTATTTAACACCACAATTACTGCATACACTTGACTCTCGACAATGTTTATTTGGAAGATTCATGATGAGAACAAGTTTTTTTTTTTTTTATTCAATATAATAAATAGTATTTAATCTGTCTTCAATTCTCAAGAATAAAAAAAAAATGTATAAGTTCATTTTCACTTGTTTTGGGGTTATTAAAATTCTAATCATTATTTTGTAAAAAAACATTGCCAAGAGAGTCAAAACTTTATACAGTAATGGCAGTGTCAAGAGAATAACCATCTTTTTACTTTTAACACCATTTTTTTGTGGACATGAAATTTAAACATTGCTTAAATTACTATATACCAAAATAGTCCCAGGTAATCAAATGACAAAATTTGAAAATTTTATGTGACATATTTCACCATTTAAAAGGACTTAGAAGATGCAATATGTTACAAAGAATTTTTATTTTGTAATAAAATAACAATTTAGATAGCTACCAAACTTAAGCATCAAACCATTTTTTCTTAAAATGAAGATTATTTTATGAGATTTTGGAAAGTTAACCATTAATTACATAAATCCTGATGACTGTATGATAGTATCTAACACTAGAAAGTAAATTATTTTTACATTTTTTGAAAGAATTGGGGCTGAAAGCGTTAGGTGAAGGTGTATAAATCCAGAGATATTTTTTAACCATTTCACCCCAAGCAAGGTAATAATGACACTAACATATAAGGGGCTACTGAAAGTGGAAGAGAAGGAAAAGATTTTAGAAGGAACTGGAAACCCAATCCTAAACAGAGAGGTTTATCCCTTGTTTTCTGTTTAGGATTTTTAAAATTAAATTTTTTTTTTTTTTTCAAATTAAAAAAAAAAAAAAAATATTGTATTACATTGTCACAGGAATACACATAGATACTATGTGTGCTGTTGGATACAGTGCATTAAATGGAATCAAAGAAATATTTGAAAGCAAATATCAGCTTGATAATAGCTTACAGATTAATATTTTCTTCAAAATGTTTAGAAATAACATTTATCTTACTATAAAATGTAAGTTTGCCAGGCTATCGTAATGTCTGATTATTAATTTTCTGAGGAAACCATCTTAGGAGATCCTCTCTTCATCTATGCTTCTCTTGAACATTCAACTACATACAATGCTATTTTTCTTAGCAGCATATTTCAAGGTTTCAAGTGCTTGTTGGGAACTGAAAACAAGAAATTGTGAGAAAAAAAATAAAAATAAACAAAAAAGGTGAATACAGACTGATGCAAGTTTTACCATTTGTCACCCCCCCCCCACTAAAAAAAAAAGGGGGGGGGGACTTGCAGGGAAGGGAATTATTGGCTGGAAGTCTTCCAATCAGGTGAAAAACCCACTTACTTTTTTTAATGGATCAACTGTTGCATAAAGAACATTATCTTGTACCTGGTAGTCCTTGCTGTAAAGAGAAAAAAAAAAATTTAGAAATAAGAAAATGAATTGAATTATGATGGTAGAGAGAAATAATTTTATGTATTTCAATTGATTTTTAATAAATGAACATTTTGTAGGTGGGTTCTGTAGGTGTGGGAAAAATGCGAATGTGCCTGAGCATGCATCTACAATAGGGATTAGCTAGCCACCCTAGCAGACAGGCATATTTGAATATGAGCAGCTAGCCATTATTATGACAAAATAAAAAAAAAGGTCTTAAGTCCAGAGGAATTTAGAAGGTCAGGGGAAGCACGGAGTGGGGGACATACAAAATTAAAATTTGGCACAACAAAAAAAATAAAATGAAATAAAAAAATTTTTCAAGAACAGTACTAAATAAGAATAAGAACTATGATATCCCTAGTGTAACAGAGAGAGAGTTTGGGAAACACAAACATTTTTTTTTTTAAATTAGAGTAGATTTAAACAGCAAAATTAGATCAGAACAATTTTGTTTACTGATGGAAATCTGATCTAGCCCATTTGGAATTGGGTCATTAGGAAGACAATGGAAAATGATAGAGATAATTTTTATCGATTAAAATTTGAAAGATCTTACTAAGGCTATGAGGAACTTTGAAATTCACATGATTTTGGCTTGAAGGTAGCACTTGTGATAATCGTGTGCAGACCAAGGGTCGATTTATGATCAGCCAGGTTTATTTATATAAACGCGCACAGAAATCTGTTGACAGAGTGGTTGGCTCATCTGCCGTCAAGTGCAGTCGAGCTGGGTGGAGAGAGGTCGGAGATTGAAAGAGATTGGAACCAAACGCCTACTAACATATTGTTGTTGATATAAGTACAAAGAAGCGAATTACTCCAACAATCTAAGACTGCTACTATTATTACTACCACTGGAAAGGGAAACATTGAACAAGCTACAATAATCAAAAGATTGTTTTTGGGCTCATTTGTTGTCAAGTGCAGTCGAGCTAGGTGGAGAGATATCGGAGACTGGAAGTGATGTCAGGGATTGGAACAAAATCCCTGCTAACATGTACTGTTAATACAAGTACCGATGTTTCTGCTACCACAAAGATTACTACTACTGTTACTACCGCCGAGGAGGAACGCAACTATAAACTAAGCCGCGCACAGAAATCTTTATCGCTCCATCACTTCTACTTTTTGGATCAAACCAAACACAACATGGGCAGGAAGCAGGATTAAACCAGTGGACCGGTCATATGATCTACGGATGCTCAGGGGACCTACGGTCACTCCCTTAAGTTCGTTTAAGACCGAGTAGACACCTCAACCTAGAGAGTAAGACGTGGGGGGTTGAGGGCCTGGGGCAAAAGTGTTAGAGCAGTGAAAGAAGAACAGTCTATCCTCATAGATTAAATAAAGGGTTCAATTAAGAATTCCCTTTAAGTTACCCAGATTGATATCCACCTGGGACTAGTGTAAAGAATAACTCATCACAGAAATTCAGATAAATTTTTGTATTTACATATTTATAAATATAATCTGTATTTAGAGGCAAATGTAACAGTTTTACCATAATTCATGGTGTATAAATAGAGTTTTAAAGCCTAAAAAAAATTTTTTTCCAAAACTAGGAGCTGACATATGACAGGTATAAAATGCAAACCTTTGCAACCAAGTTGTATATAACAGAGACAACACTCTTAACAATTTCTGTACACCATGTTACACAAGATATGCAGCAGTAATATTAAAAAACTACCTGGTATGATGCGTAATCTATGGTATTAATATTTTATAGGAGTTTATGTTGATTTTAATGTGTATCAGTCAACCTGACAAATTTTAAATGTTTGCTAATTTATTCCGATAGAATATACTGTACCTACCAATGTGTATTGTAGGCAGTTTACTATACAACACATATAGAAAGATATTACGGTTAATGTCTTAATATACAGGTAAGTGGTGTGACCTTATGTAGTTTTGACACAGGTTATCGTATACTGTAGCTGAACTTCATTTACCAGTCATCATAAGTCTTGGGCCACTGGTAGCCTACCATATATTTTATTTGGACGTGTGTGGGGGGGAGGGGGTCAACCGATACAGTAGGAATGGGTTGAACTCAGAATTTCAAGCTAGAAACCTTGAGTGACTTGTACACCACAATTTATGGTAATTCATTTATATAAGTGATCCTGAAGAAAATGGATAGCCGTTTCTTTCATGACAAGGTTGTTCGAGACAGAAAAAGGCAGTTGATTGTCACAGATGCGACAGAAAGTAAATGCCTTTGTATGTACAAGAAAAAAGGTAACATTAACTCTTCTCAGTTCCTATGTTAGCAAATAGCATAGAATCTGATAAGAGTTAAAAGGTTACTCTACTCTTGTTTTTAAAAAGGTATTTACTTCCTGTGGCATCTGTGACAACTAGCTCTTTTTTTTCCTTTTCTCTTTCAAAATACTTTAATATTTCATCATTTCCTGCAAGCCCTTATATAAAAGAACACAGGTGCAAGTTTCATTAGAATTGCTGGGCTGCTCATTAGAAATGCTGAATACTAATTTATTGTGTTAAATGGAAACCTAATTTCCACTTCCAATGAACTGCAATACTGCTATTCACAGGCACAATAGACAAAGTGTTAAATCCATTAGCAATTAGTTGATACAAACAATAGGAATTTCAAAATGCTAACTGATTTTCTTGAAGTTCCGGTCACAGGCTGTTTTCATGCCAAACATACTCTGTTCAAACAAATTTGAAATTAGTTACTTGTCTTCATACTAAACACTAGCTTATATAGGTAAAACTTTCAGATAACATGCTAAGTATCATTTGACACAAGAAAAACAATGGTCAATTGGTATCAAATGTAATTTAATGAATAAATAACCAACAATATCCTTCATTTTTTGTTTTGAAATAGAACATCTTCAATTAATTGCATGGTCCTCAGATGTACTTAGATATATATTAAGCCTTCAGTCTGGTCTAACTAATAATCAAATAAATTCAGAAAAATAAAACTTCTACAAATTACGTAAAATCTTTAAATCTTCTATTTCTTTACTAAATAGTTTTTAACAAATCTAAAATTATAAAATCGAACACTGTCATTAACAACCATTTACCAAAATAGAATGTGTAAACAAAAAAACTTGAATAAGGAAAGGAAAAAAAGAAAATAATCAACTTACGCATTAGGTTCTGGGCCCTTATCCTTGGAAGATCCTGCTGCAATAATAGAATTAAAATAAACAGTGCATGAAATTATTCTTTAAAACTGATAAAGGAAACTCAAGGAAGCAGACATTACAAACTGCAAGCTAACAAGACGAAAGTCAGAATACTATTTGAACATTAAGAAATATTTGGACATTTCAGATTCAGTTGACAAATTAACTTTAATTAGGACTGCGTTCCCAGTTTAACAAAATGACATTGCTACATTTCTTCAACATAACATGTAGCTTGCAAAACTTTATTATAGACTTCCTAAAATGAGCCCACTGCATTAACAATGCAAATTCATTGCCTTGTAGAGTGGCCAGGTTCTCTGCAGTAAATGGAAAATAAATTCTGGAAAAATACTAGAACGCACACTCATCTAAATTAGGGATTCTCAATTAAGCAATATGAAAAGAAATTTGTTACCTCCTGTACATATTGTTAAATGAAGAAAAATATTGATATTTGACCAGTGTAGAATTTTTCTGCTTCAGAACTTTGCAATGTTGGCATAACTTTGCGACAATGTTGACAAGCGGTCAGTTTGGTGTCAGAAAAATAGCCAATGGCAAAGTTACGGTAAGGTTACACGTCTCCTATTCAAAATAGTTCCATGTTAGCTGGGTTACTATCAATTCCTTTAAAGAAAGAGATTGAGAATTTTCCATTATTTTTTTTTTTCTTTCCTGTGTGTTACTTACAATTGATATTGTTCCTTTTGTGCTTGAGGAATTTGATTTGAAACTCTAAATATGTTGCAAAAAAAAGAGACTTTTGAAAAATTATTTTGTTGAGATATTCTAAAAGATCATTTTGAATATCGTGAGTATTCCTGGTTTCATAATTGTGGACGTCAGCATATTTTTGCTGACATGAGGATTTTTGTAATTTAAAAAATTACATATAGTCTTACTTTAGCCTTCCAATACAATTACTTTATTCATAAACTATTCTGTTAGAAATTAAATTTTAATAAGTCATTAAGAAATATAGGTAAATATAAAATCTAATTTATTCAGTAAGCAGATTTTGTGCTAATGTGATCACCATTCCTCGCCATCTCCCAATAAAGGTCCATGGTGACATTCAAGGCAGAATAGTGCAACTATATGCACTGGGGTGGAGGTTATGTGGTTACCCCATTTCTCCTATCAGAAGTTAAAGAGGCAAAACCTACAAGGTAGCAAGTGGTTTGAATTCAGCCTTCCTTCTAAACTGGTGTTGGTATATGGGGGCCATGTGCTGCCCAGACTACATACCCCCACCCACTCTCAGCTGTACAGTCAGTTATGTGCCATGCATGATACACGCTTAGGCGATCATGTATCTTTCAATACATGACAAGGCAGATTTTTTCCCACAGTAGGTTGCCATTTCTAGGTTTCAGTAGACCAGTTACCATCCAAGGCTATAGAACACAGTCTGTCCTGCTATTTACCCATAGCCGGGGGGAGAGAAGAGGATTCATACCTTTCCCAAGGGTATTAGCATGTAAGTGAATGTAATGGATTTGACTGAAATTTGAACTCAGCTCTCCAATTCCTTAATCTGAGCCACTATCCATTACTCCACAATACCTCCCAGCTATACAGGCAAGAATCAAAAGAATACAAGGCATTACATTTGGGGATGGCTTGGCAATAAGAGTTGTCAGAAAGTTGTCAGTTTTGACATCCAACCACCTACAGAGCCCCACTCAGGGTTTTCTGTCTGGATTTATTTCTATAGCCTTTTCCAGGTTAGGATATGACTGAAAGGCAGTGGCAGTTTAAGAATCAAGGTTTTCCTTCTCCTAGATGGACTGCCTTCCTGGGCTGCTGAGCTCCATCTAACTGAAGCAGCCAGTTTTCCACCTTCACCCATTCTCCAGCTTGGAGTTGGATTTAGTTGCCATATGCTATTCGAGAGACATGCCATACAAGCATTATATAGATCTCTGGGTATGACAACCTTTATATAAAATTTAAACTGACAAATTAGGTATTATGAAAAATTTTGGAAGTGGTGACGTCATCAAACATCATCAGTTCCAGACCCAGTGCAAATTTAAAATAAAAAGATAAAATGGTAAAAGAATGACTCAGCAAAGTTTTAAAAAAAAATTAAGCTATTATTTTGAGTTATATGCCCATTTTAAAGTTGTCTTGAAACCCCTCCTGTCTTTCACAGCTCCAAAATATCCCGTCTGAGATAGGATTTTAAATGAACAATGAAAAGATGAACTTGTTGAGATAATGATTTTGGTTTCTACTGTTCATTAAAAGCTAGCTCTCTCAACCCATTATTAAAAAAAAACAAAAACAAAACAGAAGACAGGAAGAGACTTGATACTGGCTTTGTCAACTCCTTGAAAAAAAAATGCCACATTAATTGCTTTGATTGGTTTACTAAAATGGTTACATGTTGTATTAGTATCTATATATTTCACTAGTAATGACTATAACTGTCCAGAAAGGACCCAGGTATTTATTATGAAAAGATTAGGTCAATGCTACTTTAGTCAACTATTATAACCCAATTAACCAAATATTCCTTCTACTCTTCAATTTTTTTGTTTGAAAAGTCCCCTCTTGGGATTGACATTAGCTCCTTCATTTTATTCTGCTTGATCATATCCATGGCATTTCGCTGTCAATTTTACCATTGAGAAAAAAGGCAGAAATCAGAAAGAGGCCATTTTTAATCTTAGTGTTTTTTTGGGTTTTTTTTTGTAGAACATTGCATCACTTTAATTTGTTAGATTCTGTCTCTTTCCACAAGTGACCTCCATATACCAATATAAAAGGGAGGGTGGGAGCCTAGTGGGACATGGGATATATACATACAAGGCAACCAAGTTAAAAAGGTAGCTTTCTAATTGCTCAATCTGAGAGGAGAATCCATCACAAGATGGAAAATTGGAAGAAAGACCCAAAACTACATACCTTTCATTCAGCCAATATTAATTTGATGGAGTCTAGAAGTGACTAAACAGTTGATTTTATTTTTTCTTTAAATGTATAGAAAATTTAAATTTATATTCTTATCAGATGTTACATTACAATAATAGAGACAATGGCTTCCTCTACTATATATATATATATATAACATAAATCATTCATACGAATAAAAATTAATGAAGCTGATTATGGCAAGAATTACTCTCGCAAACAACATTTAATAATAAAATATAATCAACATCATATCCGTTACTGAATGGTATGATCTTTGTTTATAAATTCTGGTGTTGAGTGGTCTTATTTTTCTACTAGCCAGGGCTTTCAATCGTATTGTCCAATCATCATCAGGTAGTAAATTAGTTAGTTTTTTTAAATCCAGGTAATAATTTATAAAACAAGGATCGTACCATTCAGTAACGGATATGATGTTGATTATATTTTATTATTAAGTGTTGTTTGCGAGAGTGATTCTTGCCATAATCAGCTTCATTAATTGTTATTCGTATGAATGATTTATGTTATATAAATTGAACACGTACCACACACACATATATATATATATATATATATATATATATATATGTGTGTGTGTGTTAACCATGACACTAGCTCAAGTCCAACACTTTCATTCTTCTTCCATTCAACTCTTTCAGTGAAAAGCAATATATTTAAAATTCTTTGGACAATAACTGACCTGCTTTGAGTCGCTTGGGTCTGACCACCAAGAACCAAACAAGGAGGACGACCAACACTATTATAGCAATGACTCCCAGGACTATGCCAACAATGCTGCCAGGCTCAAGACCAGCTGGAAAAATAAAATAAACAAATAAAAGCTAATAAAACCCCCAAATGATAAACAGTGACAGTAATTAAAATCATTTATAATTAACAATTGTAAATATTTTTAATTAGATGTTAATAGTATGAATTTGTAATATTAAAATGAACCAAATCTATATGCCAGGATAGAATATTTATTGGTAACAGAAAAATAGAAACAAAGAAATCAATACACAACTTATTAGATTATAAAGACTAATGATTAAAATTAAATAAATTGAAAATATATTCATGCTTAAGTTACTTTTACCTTTTTTAAAATGAAAAACTTTCAGTAAATATAAAAATGAAAAAAAAAAAAAAATGTCATTGCTGTAAGGATATAAATCTTTAAACTATGTCAAGGTCATTGAATTTTTTTTTTTTTTTTTAATTTAAAATTTAACCCATTCCTGTACACACAAAAAAAGTTTAAATTTAAAGATGAATTAAGGAAAAATATAATAAAACAAATTTGATACAAAATTATTAGCAATAACCAAAGCTAAGAAAAGAAAAAACTGCATGAATCTGAAATTTTTCATGAAAATCTAAATTTATATTCAAATTAAAGTTGTTTTTTTTCAAAATTATCCTAGTAAATGAGTGATTTTTTAAACTGCCTTGAAAAGCAACAAATGCTTCTTAATACAACCAATTATATACAATATGAACATCTTAATTCTCTAATATCAGCTCCATAAATAAAATTAAATTTCAAAAATTTAAATTATTTAATAAGAATAGTTGGCATTAATTTTTTTTTTGCCAATATTACAATGCTTTATAGGAACTCTGGCGGCACTGCATCAGAATACGTCATTGGATTTGTTATGCCTCCACCACTAGATGAGGGTATTTAGTTTGCCCATTTCCCCACCCCCCGATTAACAGCCGTTTCTAAATCTGGTTTTAGGTCAATTAACTGATTTTCGGTTTAATACTAGAAATAATTTGACTTGCATTTTCATCAAAATTTCAAATAAAATTAATACTGGGAAAGAAAGTTGGATGAAACCTACAATGACATGCTAAGAGTGGCTTTGAATGACATGGAGAGATCTGACAAATGAGCGATTGTACAAGAACCTTCATCCAGTATGAGACTTCAAATAACAGAGTCACAAATTTGCAGAGCATTGCTGGAGGGCTAACGATGAAACTGTTCTTTTGTGGGAACATACACAAGGAAGGAATAGCAGATGACGACAAGCCAAGACCTATATCATGCAGATTTGTGATGACTAACTGTAATAAAGATATAATGAACACTGGAACTGGATGGTGACAAGTTGAGATACTTCCATTTATGAATCTTATGATGGAAACCTTCCATATTCCTAACATGGAACAATTGACATTGTGGTGTGGGTAGTCTCTCCATTTCATAAATATGATATAGGCTAAGTGTTAGAGATTTTTACTAGTTACCAAAACACCAGTTCCACATAAGCCATTGGGCGCCTACTGGAACTGTCTCACATGGTGTATTCTCTCAGCCAACATTGTAATGATAGTAGCAGTTTAACTGTCAAACAATCACATCTTGACTTCTGAGCTTGTCTGATAGATCACAAAGCACGCCGGACACATATGATCTTTATGTCTAAATACCCTAGTTCCAGCATGTACTCATTTTCTCTCAAATCAAACTCCTTCATGCCAGACACAGAGGCGAACAGTCCTACTCACCATTTCTGCTATTCAACTCAATTTCTAGACAAGGAGAGATATTAGTGGCTGAATTTCACTCTACAGATTACTCAAATATATTCTGAAAATTTTACCAACATCAGCTGGTTAAGAGCATTTTCATTGTGAAGATTAGCTTGCATATAATCCAAGATCTTAAATACTTATAAGTCTACCATTTGTCTATGCTTTGAATATCACTGCCACATCTTGTCTGGTGCTCCTGTAATATATTTAGTGATTCTTGATAAAATCCAAAGAATCTGCAATGTTACTGGTTCTGACCTAGCAACAAGGCTTCAGTCCTTTCTCATCACCATAGCATACCTTTCCAGTGCCTTTTCTATAAATACTTTGATGGCAATTGTTCTGATGGACATTCCTCTATAGTACCTAGACTTTATAAATTTAAGTGCAATACTAGATTGGTGGCAATGCCATCAGTTTACAGTTGAAATGGCTATATGTAACCGTACATTCTATGCTAACAGTTTTTTCTCTAACTTGTCATTTGTGGTACTCTTCCAGTTTCTTGCTTCCCAGTCAACTTTGATGTTCAAAAATTTAAATGCAATGTCAATCATCATGTCAATTATCTTCTGCCTTATTTCCAGTTTTTTTATTATTCTATCTCCTTAATTGTAATTTTTCTTTTATCCTATCAAACTCAGTAATCCCTTGCACCATTTAAAAAAAAAATTGTTCCATTTTTGTCTACGTTTTTAATAGACCAACTTTCTTGGGGGTCTGTGCAGCATTAGCAGTACCAATCTTTTAATGTTAGCCTACCAATCTTACAGTTCATTTCTATTCGTTAATCAACCCTACTTGCTCTGAGGATATCAGGTTGGTATGAACAAATGTAAACCAAGGTACATGAAATTTTAAATTCATTGATAAAATCTAATAATTACACAAAAAAAAAAAAAAAAAAAAATTTTAAATGAATAAAATAAAAAAATAAAAACTACAAAAAGTTACAATAGAAACTAAAATCAAAATGTGCTACAGAAAACTATTTTGGTGATGAATAAATAAGGTGTATACTTATTAAGATTCTGAATATTGCAAGCTCCCTCCCCAGTTCATTAAAATTCTACGATGACAAACAATACAGGTCATGAAGAGTGTATATCAGTAGTATTCTATCACTTTAGACATCAACATCCTGTCCTGTCTTATACAGATTTTAATTAACTTTATAGTGGTCAGTCATGTGTCGGTCTTTACAGAAACTATACCTCTCAATAGAGGGGAAAATAGAGGAAACAAAATTTAGACAAATGTGCCCGCAATAAGACATATTGTTAAAAGGATGGTTTGTCCCATGACAACACTTATTTTTATTTTTTATTTTTTTTTAACTACCTTCACTCTTCGGCAATGTTTGTTGTAAAATGTGATGATTAGAATTGGAATAAAACCTAAATATATGATAAAAGTGAATTTATACATTTTTTTATTGTTCTTGAGAATCTACAAAAAATATTAAATTGTTTATTTACAATAATAGGTTTATAATAACATTCTAAAAATTAATACAATTAGCACTAATGCAAGGCAATATTTATCATTTATCAATTTATAAAGGAATTGGTCGAAAAACATTTTTTATTCATAAATTTATAAGCATTTACTAAATTATTGAAATATATGAAACAACTACAAGGAAATCAAAATTATTTACCATTTTATAAAGTTTGAATCAAATTGGCAAGTAGCTGATGTTTTACCAACCATTTCAATAAACAATAGTGTAAATAAACAAATAGTGTTTATTATTTTTGTCATAAATTCTAGAGAATAAAAGGAAATGTATAAATTCACTTTCATATGTTTAAGTTTTATTACAATTTTAACCATCACTTTAAAAACAATCAACACTGCAGCAAAAAAAAAAAAAAAAAAAAGTTTTGACACCCAATATTATTGACAGTACCTTTGTCCTTGTTTGCCCCCAATTTTTGTTTTTTTAAATTTTAATATTACTTTTTCTAAGAAAAAAAAAAAAAAAAAAATGGTGATGAGTATCTCATTTTTATTAGAATCACAAACTACAAGTTTCTGGAATTCAAAAGACTGCCATCTCTTATTGGATACCTCTGTACATATAAAACATGCCCCTCACCCAAATATTCCAATGACCAGCCAATGATCAACCACATTTTGTATTTCAAGTCTCGATCTCATTGGCGTTGACTGAAAGCTGGCAAAGTGCACACTGCACATTCTCAAGGTAACACATGAAAGAAAAGCCATGCTAAGAAATATGAATGCAAATACAAATATTATATATATATATATATATATATATATATATATATATATATATACTTTATTCTGGGTGGGTAGACAAGTGATACTGGGAATAGCCTCTGCTATGTCAGCTGTTACCCTTACCAACATGGTGGCTGGCAGTACTGAAATAGAAGCTTCAGAACTACAACACAAACATGTTAGTCTCCCACCAAAGACAGACCAGCACTCTCCCTGATCCCAAGCATGACAATATAGACCAGTAACTTAATTCTGGTTTTGTTGCCACTTGATCTGCAAAAATCCCTCATCGCACACCCCCATATTACCCTTTAGCTCAAGTGGATGCCATTGAGAAGATCAGAACTTCAAAAGGACTCATGGGCTGGCCTGTCAATTACTCTAGATCCAGAAAACTATTTCTCAACCTTCTATACGAGTGTTCTAGTGATACAACCTTTACCATTTGTTTCAAAGGAAAGAGAATACATGTGTTTAAACAACTACTTGTTAATTTCAAAATTACTTTTAAGAATAAAAATTAGGATGGACATGCATGACAAGAATTAACTGAACATAAATAGCTTTGTATTGATCAAATTAATAATCTGTGATGTAAATGTGATCGAATCAATGAAGACACTACCATCAATTGCATTCCTATCTACAAACATCTCTAACAAGCAAAGACAAAAAAATAAAAATAAAAATAAAAATCATTCAAGAAGTGTATGTAAGAGTTTACAAGGCAGAATTGTAACTTACCTTTAACAGGTTGTGGAGTAAAGGGAGCTGCAATTGTGGATATTTCTGGAAAGGAAGCATGCAGGTGAATCATGCGAAAAGACTGTTGCACGTTCTAAGAACAGTTACAATGACAAAACTACAAATAATATTAAAACAAAAATAAACCAAAAAACATGCAGAGAAATACCAACCTGGCTAGCAACTAATTTTTAAACTTTATATCTGGAGAAGGGACTTACCCCCTTACCACATAGTATCAAGTAGAGTAACAAAGAAAAAACGTAAAACAAAAAAATTTTTTTTGCTGCATATTAAAAAAGATTTTAAAGACATTTTTTAACTGCTACCATAAATTTACAATTTGAAAATTTATGATTTTGACTTCCAACTAGAAGTAGCAACATAATGTGTGAAAGCACAGGTAGGACTTACTGACTACACTAAATATTTATTCAGTAATTACAGAACACAGCAAGATTGTTATTATAGCCACTCAGGCTATAGAGAGAAGGAGGAGAGAAAAGAGAGAGGGGTGAGAGAAAAGTACAAATAATAAACAGTACATGATTTACATATTTATTGTAGAGTGAGTGAATAAACCATCTTTAAAATATAATACAGTTATTTGATGATTAAACAGATCTATGATTTTCTAAGATAATCTACAAAGTTCTCTATTTTAAAAGAAAATCTAAGTGTGTGGCGACTAACATCCTCATCTTATTCTAGTTTCAGTCAGTTCTTCAGCATGCATATCTTTGTAAGTTATCCTGATTTAAAAAAAAAAAATAAAAAAATCGTTCAGAAATTTGATTAGGTAAAATACCAAAAGGCAATCAAGGATGTTGGATTTTAATCTTCAATTAGAAACTCAATCTGTTTATTAAAACAAAAAGTCTATTTAAAACAAGCATTTATTCCTCTGCTTTTCATTATTCCTGTTAATAACAGGTTTACATGAAATGAAGTTGAACATCAGTTAACCAGCTCACTTTTCATGTACTTAGCTGCTTATACTCTTAAAAATTATATAAAAGTATATTATTAAAGTTCAGAGGTCACATTCAGATTTTGAGCCAAAATATTGGGATCAAAATGAAGACACAAAGTTTCCTGACTGAGGACTATTAATAAATTTGAAGTTTTCAAATATTGCCACAATGACAGACATTATTATGGTTTTCAAGTTTCATCTTATGTCTTCAATAGATATATGCACCAACAGACTAGTCATAGTTTTATAGGAGATTTACCCATTAAAGGGTCACTGTCCCATTTTGAGGGCTGATAGGCATTAATGATTAACAGCAGATTTTAATTTTTATAATTAATACCATATTTTATGGTTGGTATCAATGTGTCAGCATCAAATTGATGTAGATTACAAGTTTGGCACCAATTTACTCGAACATCATCTATATAATAACTAAATACATTAACAATATTAGATTTCATTTTAGGCAACTGAATTTAATACAATACAGATTTATATTTCTAATGTTTAGATTTTTACAGAAAGCATCATAATTACAAACTTGGTCAAGAGAAGCAAAGAACGCTATACTGAAGGTCAGAATTTTTGAACATGGTTTCATTATTTGCTCATCATGAAGTATTAAAATGAAAAGAACCCTTCTGTGTTCTGGTATAACATGCATGGAATATTACTATCACATCTGGTCTGGTGCTTCTGCTATATATTCAAAGATTTTTCATAAAATACAAAGTAGAATCTGCAATTGTTGATGGTCTTGACCCGATGTCTCAGCTTCAGTCACTTTCCTCCCAGCATAATATAGCTTCCCAGTTCTTTTTCTCTAAAAAATTTTATGGCAATTGATCTGATGACCTTTCCTCTATGGTAACTAGACTATGAATTTAAGTGCAGTGCTAGATTGGCAACAAGGTTGTTGACATGGTTTGATTTTAACTCTAAATTCAATGCTAACAGTTACTTTGGCACTTCTTGGATGCAGAACTCTGCTTGTTCCTTCCTTTCAATATATTCCCAAAATTAGTAATATATTTATGTTCGTTCAATGGTCCATAGGTTATGACATGACCTCTGATTAAGGTTAAAGGGGAGGAAATGAAGCTAGATGACCATAACTTGCTTCAAGAGTTCAATCCTCATCAGTGTTTTTACAGGGAAAAGAAAATATGAAACAATTAACAAAGAAAATTTTAAAAACGACTTAATTCTTTGAAAAACCAATATCTCTGAAAAACTGAAAATTAAATTAATGAGGACAAACAGCAGAGACAATATATGGAAAAAGCAAAAAATGACAATATCATACAAACACTGAATCATTTCAACTCTGACCCCAGTAAACATAAGATGCCCACAGAAATCGCACATATACCAAGATACAGCCAATCATTATAGAGTCCGTCTCCAAGCAATAATGAACCTACTGATGAGGAAATTAAGAAAGCATAAAGAAACTAAGGAATAATAAATCACCAATTGATATCGATGCCAAACTTAGGAAAACAGCTTACTTTTTCTCCCAATTTAATAACAAGTTTTCCTATTTTATAAAAGTTATGGAATTGGAAATGCAACCCCAAAAAGTTGGGTTTATTTATACACTATAGAAATGAAAAGGTATACCACAGAACCCCCACACATACAAAGGTATCTTAATTGGATTCGTCATAGTGGAAGTATTAATGAACATTAACTAGGCTCGCATTGTTTTATGAAAGTTAATTACTCATGAACTACTTTGGTTTCTATTCTGGTAAGGGATGCAATGATGGCATATATATATAAAAAACCAAAACAACTCCAAGAAATTGCTTACTTCTCTAATAAGAAATTGTATACCTGTAATGTAGACAGCAATAGAGATTTCCTCTTATCAATCAGGAACTGCCTTCCAAACTTCATATCCACTGAATACAGCAATATAAAAGGAGGAACTGTATTGATCTACAGAATCTTACATGTCTGACGAGTACCACAATACAATTTCAAGCCACATAGGAGTATAACAAGGAGAAAATGAGAGCCCCAGTTTATTTTAAAATTTCCTAGACTATGCCCTGTGCATTTACAAATGGACATGAAGAGATGGGCACTGATCATTTAAGCATGCCATACTACATCACAAACTAATCTACCAATAGAAGAGCATGCTTTCTCTCCAGAGGCCAATGTACTGATGAGGATTATGCCAATGACAACATCCTCAACCAAGTATTTTAAGTAACTGAACTCAAGAAAGACCTTTCCAAAACAGAAACTGATCTGGAATTGGAATAAAAGCAATGATAGCACATACCATAAATCTATCATAAAAATTCAGAATTTGTAAATACTAAAAACTTCATATACGGATCAGTTATAACAAATTAAGTATAGGTGAAAAGGAAATTGAACATAGAATAGGCTGCACTAGAAGTAATTTTGCTCAACGCCACAAATTGCAACTAAAAATATGTATAAAAGGTAAAAGACTATAGGAAAAACTGTATTATTAGGTAATGCATTTTTTCCAATGTGGACTTTTTCAAGGGAAAAACAAAATGAATTTATTGAAAAATAAGTAACTTAACAAAAATGTTCTTAGCAACTAAAAGAATTTAGAAAATGCTATTGTGTTCATATTGTCAACTGAAAATTACATAAAGTACTATAATGTCTAGAATTTTTGTTTTTATTGTTGTTTTGACAGATTCAACCATTTCTTTTGATTTCTTGATATAGTTGTGTATATTGTCTTGGAAGAATAGTAATTTTGTTAGGAAAGGTGATATTGGGAAAAAACCTGGCCGTAGATTAATATTTGGAAAATATTCAAACTATAAATACGAGAACTCGAGTCATGTTTGTAAAAAGCCTCATCCGATCAAAACTTACATATGATATCAATCATGGTACCATACACATTCAGAAATCTCAATTAACAGCTGCATACAACAGCTTTCTAAGATTAAGAGTTAAAAATGGTTTTGTGTGAGTGAAGCTTGTGGGTCTTGGTGAATATTCTTTGAAACTTGCAGACTGGTGCTACAGAATCATGAAGAACTTTACTAAATAACAAATCACATCACTTGAGGACAATCAATAGCAGCAACAACTAAAATGGATAGCACATGTATCTCTAAGAGAAAATAATGACAATCAAGATATTAACATTCCAAACCACTTCAAAATGAAAGATTAGGAAGGAAGCTCCTATCAATACTGGAAAGAGCAAAACAGCTGCTGTATTTGAGAAATATTTTCCTGAAAAAAATTGTTTTAAGAAAAAGATTTCATAAATTTCAACTAAAGCAGTACTGGCTGCTTGGTCAATGAATGCTTTAAGGCCTTGTAAGGAAATGCCTATTATTAACATTATGGTATCACTGTACAAGACAAACTTCAACTAAGAAAAAAAAGCAGCTTGTAGAACAGTGCGTGCAAAGCTAGCCTAGCTGGATGTGCCCTATTATATTGGCCTTGTACCATATAACCTGAGTAAATACAACTAAGATTTGATAAGAATTATGAAAGTTTATTTTTACATACAAATATTTGTAGAACAATTTAATCTTCTGTTATAAATTAGCCAGCCACAATTCTAAAATATTAGACTTAAGGATAAAAATGTCCAGAACAGAAAAGAAAGATTAAATTACTACATATGCTCAAATCAGTTAGGTAAATATATTTTTAATATACTATGAGTTTTAAAAAGAAAAGAGAATTTGAATAAAATGGCTAACTTAGAGTAAAAACAAAACTATTTTGGAAAGAGTAAATAAAAGGCCCAGATTTTTTGTTTAATTTTGATTAAACTGTAAATGTTGGAAAACGGTTTTCAAATTTCTTTTCATATACAAAAAATATACTTTACCTTGAACAGTGAAGTTCACCATTTTATCAACTCTTTGTCCACTTTCTATTCGGCACCAGAGAACAAGGTTCGGCCCATCAGTCTCACTTACATTGTAATTAAGTGAGCTTGAAATGCTACGGCTGCATTCATTTTGGCCAATTACTCTTGCTGGGTCAACTTGAAGCTGGCTGGAAGTTGTGAGAGTTCTTCGATACCATTGCAGAGAAAAAGGACCTTCTTTTCGGACAGTTCCTCTGCACACAAAGGAGGATATTTGATTGACAACAAGGTCAGATAATGATGTTTTCATGAGGCTATCAATTCCTGGTGAAACTGAAAAGGAAACAAATCAATTTTAAATTGTTTCAGTAATATCATTGTAGACCCAATAGAACTACATTTCCTCCCAGGATTTCCTGTAACCAATATGCAACCATTAACATGTAATATCTACAGATGTTTCATTTCCCTTATCAGGATCATATATATATATAAACTTTTTGTCAAATGCTGATTTACATTTCTACCCATCTCATTCGCATCTTAATATTTCCACTTTCATATCCAATTACTGTGCCAAACTTCTTTAAGAGAAATATTAAGAGTGATACTTACTTTGTAATGTTGTGTTTGTAGAATCCACAGAAATACCATTACTCATTCCACCCCCACGGCAAACGTACCATGTAAAGTCAGGACAGCTGAGTTGAGAAAAGACAAAAGTCAAAGAACCTTTTTCAATTGATGTACCAGACTCGATCTCAAGACGAATGTTACTCTCTGGAGCCATTTTAAATTGGCTTTCCTTAACCACGTAGCTAACCACAACATCTTTATTCCCATTGAGCAAATGTATACTTGTAAACTGATCATCTGTTTGAAACTCACATGTTATTCTCATATTCCTTGAGTTCAAAGTGTTGTATGAAGGCATGTTCAATGTTACAGACTGACCTGTAAGAAGAAAAGGCGCAAATCAGTAAAAGAAAAAACAAAAGCACCACAAATACTTTTATACACAAATGTGCTGAAAAGTTTTCAGTCCCAATAATGTACGTGTGTGAGATGGAGTGAATGAGAGTTCTAGCTATGTCTGTGCATAATACTGGCCATGTGAAGTTCAAAGTTCTTTGCTTAAATGCCTCACCTGTCCAAAAATCAGAATTGTCTTGAAACCCACTTTTCACTTGGCTTCATTTTATAAAAGGGACTATTTATCTAAGAGAAGAAAGCACAAAGTATACTGTTTCTGTTATCATTACTTAAAATAACAATTTTAAAATCTAAAGTCAGCAATTTTAAGACGATGATGGAAAAGTTTTACAATTTTATCAATTTATCCAAAAGAAAAAAAAGAATTTGACTTCACCTTTGTTTTTTTTGTTTTTTTTTAGTTCAATCTAAAATAAAAAGCAGTTTACAATTTTATGTCACCTTTTGGAATTCACAAATCAAAAATTATAAATGATATTGCTAAGATTAAAAGGCAAATTTATGAAAAAAATTAATTGCAGCTTGTGTAATATAAATTTAGACAACTGTATTTAAATATAAAATGCTTTATGTATAACATTTATTGAAAAGTTATTTACAGACAGGTTTTTTTTTTTTTAAAGTTTCATTATTTAACATTCAAGATACTTCCACTATTTAAAAAAAATTTAATGATTAAAATAATTTATTCAATAAAAATGCAGTATTGTTTTATGATTATAAGCTTTTATAAATACAAAATCCAGTTTCCAGTTCAGTCTGCATTAGCAAGAACTGTCAACAAATCACAAGGCCAAATGCTTCATTTCAAAAAGTTGGAATTTGTCTCAACAAATTAATGTTGCATGCTCAAGAGTAAAAAAAAATAAAATATCCTAAGAATTTATCCTTCACTGTTAAAAGGGGAAAAGAATTCTTAAAATATTGTTTACTATGAAATCCTATAAAAAGAAATTACTAAATCGTGAAGAAGGGTTTTTGACAAGTATCTTTCCAAACAAATCAGTTTATTCAAATTTCAATTACTTTGCAAAATTGAACAAAATGTAGAGCTTTAAACCGTGACAATACTTCTACAATACCGTGAGGATTTCAACACACCATTGTGTTGTAAAAAAATTCTCGTATATAAAATTCTGTGATTTCTATTAGTCCGTCTGTCATATACCCTAAAATAGCCATACATTGACCAATCAAAACCAAATTTTGGGAAGAAGTGCAAACAGGTAAGGGTGTACAAAGTACAGTTAGTTTTACTAACGTGCATAGCTTAGTACAACAAACTTTCATTTTTTTTTTCAATCAAGTATTATTTAACATAAAATACTCAAACTATTTTAAAAACAAATTAATCAACAATGCTAAATACTGTAAAAATTTCAATATGCGGTGTGATGCAAAAAAATTCTAGTTAGAAAAATTATGAGAAAAAAATATTTGTACGACTGAGAACCTTTTGCTAATTCAAATGAAATTTCTAGACATTTGCATAATACCGAAATCCAAAGTGGATCAGAACAGTTCAAAATGCCTTTTAGAAAGTAATCAAAGTATTAACAGATAGCATTTCAGCACTTTGCTTTCTATTCGGTCATATCTAATCACTTATGATAGTGAATGTCGGATAATCTCATCATAGATAAAGAGACATGAAGCAACTGTCATGAGGTTTGACAGTTTGAGAATACTACAGATCAAACATGTAAGTGAGGACATTTTAAGGAAACAGGAATTAAAGGACAATGAGGAAAGATGGCAAGTAGAACAGGACAGTCACAGGACACTGAAAACAAAAGAGCCAAGTAATAAGTTTGTCTTATGACAGTATATCTGTCTGTGTTGACTGTGACTGTTACAGAGGTAACACAGATAAATAGAAGTTGGAAACAAAGAGAACATACTTAAAATCAGAAAGACATTGCCACATCACTTTGAAAGAACACTTCCTGTACAAGCACTGAAGTTAAGCAACTTTTAACCTGGTCAGTACACAGATGGGCGATTACTTGGGAATACCAGGTGGTGTAAGTTTGAATGTAAGGTGGTATGATGGATAATGGTCAGAGTTCAAATTCCAGTTGGATTTGTAATATTTTGTTACATTCAAATACCCTTGAGAAAAGTATGAATCCACTTCTCCCCCAGTTATGGGTTAATTAGTAAGACTTGTTTCATTAAAACCATTATTATTAAAGAAAGAAAAAAAAAAAGACTAGCTACAAGTATTGGGGGGAGGGGTAACCCACAAAGGGTTGACAAGCTGTAGAAAACAATCAACATTAAAATGAAATAGTTGAAATTTATAGGGCAGATAAGTAGGAAAGAGGGTTTGGTTAATTTGATACTCATAGGTTGAAGGCAGGAGGGACAGAGGAAAAAACATTAACCTACCGAGCGTACTTGAATAAATGGATGGTAGAAAAAATGTCTAGGAGAAATAATAAAAAGACAAAATTTATTAAAAATTACAAAGGACAGGAAATTGTGGAGAGCCATGATAGCTTATGTCGTGAAGGGACATAGAAGTTGTATGAAGAAGGTTGCTTTGTAATTTAAGATGAACATGTCCCACCTTTGAAGTTTTGATAACAATCCAGGATATGAAATTATTTGTTTACAACATAGGAAGGCCTTCTCTACCCTGACAGTGGTGTGACACAATCTTCCTATTCATAAACTACCCATCATATTAATCTAAATATTCAATGAATATACCAAAAGAAAGATAAATCAGCAGCCTCTCCCTCACAAGGCAGAAATAATAGGTGTAGGCTGATTAGATCCATTTTTAGAATGAAGCAAGCAAGCAAGCAAGCAAGCAAAAAAAAAAAAAAAAAAAAAAAAAAAAATATTGAACATTAATTCATTTTTTTTCAAATATGAAGAGACCACAGAGAAGGGACAAAGATGAAGGGTAAATAGTCAAAAGTGGCTTCAAGATATAAAAGAAAGAAAGCAGTGAAGATCCTTAAACAACCATATCCTGAAGGGATGTGGCCCTTGGAAGAAGAATGAGCATTCCTGGTAATCGTTTGATTTCAAAATTATTTAGATAATCTAATTAAATATTTAAGCCTATCATCTATTTTCTCAAAATGTTACTTAAGAAAAACAGATGAACATTTAAGCTTCATTCAATATTCAATGCAATTTGACTATTGTCCACGAATGATGTTTGACCATTTCTTTTATAGTAAAGTCATACAAAGTGGAGACAACTATGGTTGTCTTCACCATATTTACATTTACTAGAAAGACCTGTGAAAAACTTTCCTATTTTCATTTTCTGATGAATCTTAATTCTTGACTTAATGATTGAATAAACTCATGACAAGTTCTATAACAATAAAATATCTGTAGAAATTCCCCCTATTGAATTGTTAAATATTTGAGCTTAAAATATTGCAATAACAATCATAATGAATGTTGGTCATTATTTTAAGAAGTGGATACAAATGAAAAAGTTTGAAATTGACATCTTTCTCCATTTCACTGAAACAGTATCTTTCCTTCTTTCATCCCCCCCCCCTACTCTCACGCGATCAAAGCAAACTAGTCCATTATTTATGAGGTATTGGCATAGAGCAATGGCCATGCAAACTAATTTACAAACAAATAAACAAGCACAATTTTCAGTTTTCATTCAATAAGTCGAAAATGAAATAAAAATTCCCTTTTTAACAAGGAGAAAAAAAGAAAAAAAGAAAAATATCAATGATAATTGAGATTGGAAAGAGGAGCTATATACCGAAATACAGCAGTTGATATGAAATACTAATGGCATTTTGAATGCTAGGACAGTAACGCATTAGTTCGTCAGACTCAATAGCTGACTTTATTAATTATGGTTTTGTATATTAAGACATATTTTATAACTAAGCATTTAAGTAGCCTTGTGGGTGATAAATTGTTTTCCACTCTACACCTTTCCCCACAGACAAAATGTCATAAGCCTCTCACTATTTCCAAGGCATGTGTTTAAATTAGCTACATTCCTTGGTTCCACCAGTCCTGGACCCACCGTACCACATACAAAAAGACAAATCATCTTCATTCCCTTCGTATTTCATTAGTAAGAAGCAAATTCCACTCAGACAGCTTCTTAAAAACTGCTTTGTGAATTCATTCATAAATATGATTTCACCCAGTCCTTACTTGCTACACATAATTAGGCAATTACTTAAAAAGGGTACAGCCGCCTCAAATTATCTCTTGAACCTGAATTCACATTTTGAGAAAACAAAGAAAATATTACCGATTAGTGATAGATTGGTAGGAGATATGATTGAAATATAGCAATTGATCCAAAATAATAGCCGACTTCATAACCATACCTTTGTCGTTTATGCTTGCTTATTTATATAATATTTTATAATCAAGCCTTTGAAAGACTAGAGCAGCCTCAAAGTTTTAAATTTTATTTTCTAAACTAGTTCTTTAACAGCTCTATCTGTAAATCGGATGTTCTAACTTGTTTCAGGAATGAAATATAAATTAGCCCAGAAATACAAGTATTAAATCAATATTCATAATTAGGAATAATTAAAATTAATGATTCTTACATCTTTTCTTATTTAATAGGAAAAAAAAAAAGTAATGAATTTTTAATTTCCTCTGAGAGAACAAAATATCAATTATTTAATTTCAAAATAAATTACTTGCTTTTTATAGCTCATATTTTTCCTTGTGATTATTGGAAAATTTATTTACATAATACAAAACATGGACACTGCAGTTTAGCAGTCAGTTGCTGCCATTTCTAAATTTGTTTGTTAGGATACAAATTAAGATGTGTTTCTTGTTAGTGTTGAAAGAAGATTGAGGATCAATTAGATTCTACCCATCACCACTCTGCTCATCTAGGCATTGCCAGAACATCACTTCAGAAGATTCTTAAACTGGATTTAAAAATATTTCCATACAAGATTCAAATGGTCCAAATTTTACTACCCCAAGATACTTATGTGTTTGTAAGTTATTGTTTTAATTAATTGTTGTAAGTTATTGTTTGTTTGTAAGTTATTGTTATTTTACTACCCCAAGATACTTATGTGTTTGTAAGTTATTGTTTTATATCAGTCTTTCAGTAGCCACCCTCTATTTTTATAGCAATTATTCTGATGAACTTTCTTCAGGGTACCTAAGACTATGCATTTAAGCACAATACTAGATTAGTGGAAAGGTTACATTTTACAGCTGAAATAGCTAAATGTAACCATAAGCTTTATGCTAACAATTTCTTTTATAGTCTGTCTATATCTCTGAGATGAGGTATTATGTACAGTATTTACATTATTCGGACTATTGTCCTCATCTTTGTCGCCATATTTGTCACAACGTTTCGGCCGTTGTACGCTCCGGCCTTCTTCAGGTGGTTGGAATTTCGAACCGAACCCTTTATTTCGATCACTGGGGTAGACTGTTCTAGTTCCACGAGCCATGTTTGATGGATGTCAGTTATCAGTTATCTCCTGGTAATTTTTCCCTCTGAAAGTTCTCCACTGCCTGAACCGGGTATTGAACTCACACTCTTTTTGGGTCTGTTACTGGATCTAACCAACGCCTTTATCCACCGTACCATGTGTCCTTCTTTTATTGCAGTTATTGTTTGAGAAACTCTTCAGGTTCCTTGCTTTACAGTCAATTGATCTTCAAAAATGTAATTCTATATTTATCATTATCTTGTCTTAATTTCTATTCATTTGTTTTCTCAGTATATTATTCTCATATTCTTTCGCACTTAGTAAGCCTTTGCGCCCTAGTGGTTTTACTGCTTGCATCTAGCATGAAACAGACTGTCGCCTCTAATTTTTGACTTCTATGTTCACTTCATATATATATATATATATATATATATATATATATATTATACAACTCTAAGGTTAATTGTTATCTTTCCTACATTACCTCATGAGCTGCACGACTTGCCTTTTCTTAAGCTAATACGAGACCACACAGTAACCCTCTAACTTGAGTGGCCTTTGGGACTTGTATTAGATGAACATTAGTATAAAAATAAAAAGGATATATTGAATATTTTGGAGTTTAAAAGCACCTACTTGAACCTCTAACTTTATAAATCTATCATTCATCTGTTCATGGAATATTGCTACCATAATGGTCTGGTGTTTCTGCTATCAACTATGACCTTCAAAAATTTAAATGTAATGTTAATTGAATCGTGCTTTTATTGCTCTTTTTCCTCACCAACGTTTTCTCAGTGCCCTTCTCTTGCGTTTTAGAGGCATTATCACCTTGCTGGACGCGAAATGATTTAGAAAGCATTTAAAAATACACACCCACAGGAAAAAAAAAAAAAAAAAAAGAGAATTACACTAATTTGGAGGAACACAGCCAAAAGTTAATAAATTGTGTTTATTGGACTAAATAAAATTAAACCAATATAAATTTGAATTCAACCAAGAACCAATCCTAGCAAATTAAGGAACAGAAATTTCATTCATAGAAAGCAAGTCACAAACACCCAAACAGTTCATCTGAAGTTTCCATTGCAAGAAGAAAATCTATACCATCTTTAGTTTCTAATTTAAACTGAAAATTTTGAGCAAAAGAAAAATTAAGCAAAGTAACTGGTAATTTTTCAATGGCCTTAAAGGAATTAATTTTGATAGAAAACAATTATAAAGCTGAAAGTCAGATTTTGGTAACTACAAAAGGTTATTAATCAAAGCAATTACAATTATTGATCACAATGAAATCCAAGTAAAATCAATTTTTACATTGAAAAAGGATCAAACTTTCCTGATAAAAATCAATGGATGAAGTAGTTTCATCTAGTCTGCCAGTTCCATTTTGCACTCGTTATTCCGGGGGGGGGGCGTAGATGAAAAAAAAAAAAAAAGAAAAAAAAGAGAAATGTTATCTTTACACTTAAAGAATCCTCTACCTTTAAGAAAAGGACTTTTCTACAATCCTCAACTAATCAAATGTTCCACTTAAGTTCAATATTAAGCCAGAGATACTAACAATCTAAGTGATTTACTTATTTTAGAAAGTTTTGATTATGTCTTTGAGAAACTAAGCCAAACATTAAGACATGGGGAAAATATTAAAAATTGTTGAGCTACATCATATCTAATCTCATATATATATATATATATATATATATATATATATATATATATATATATATATATATATCTATCTATCAGTGAATGCTGGACAATATACCTTTCATAAACTTAGCAGTTCAGCACTACTTTGTTTCTAACATTTTCATACCTCTTAATACTTGGCTATGTGACATCTGTTATATGGCACTGAATCTAGACAATTTCCTCAATGATGGAATGACTTGAAATGATAAAAATGCAATTCTCCCAAACTGATAGAGAATGTCATGGCTGGACCATGTGAGCAATGAAGAAAACAAGGAACAAGGAAATTTATATTTACAATCATAAAAAGTGTGGAGATTTCTAGAATGCAATGCGGAAAGATGGTCAGAAGACTAACTCTCATAGGACATACTGAAGACAAGAGGAAACTACTCGACCTTTGTGGTCCTTATTAAAAGATATACAAACTACCTTCTTTTGATTATACTGGCAGCTACTCTTACTTATAATGGGGTTACATACTGGAAACCAACACATTAACCAAAAACTCCAGTCATGTTCTTAAATAACTTTGTCAAACCGAGGCTTTCACATGGATATCATGCATAGCATCAAACCCATTCAGAAATATCTAAACTATCAGCTGTATACAACCGGTTTCTAAAATTAATGGTTAAAAATGGCACAGAGAGAGTGAAGCCTGTAGTAAAGACAATCCTTCAAACCTTGTGGACTGGTGTTACAGAATCACAAAGAACTGTAGCATAATAAAAACCACATCACTTAAGGACTTTCAACAGCAGCAATAACTAAAATGGATAGCACATGTAACTCGAAGAGAAAATAGATGATATAATCAAGATGATGTTACACACTACAAACAAAAGAATACTGAATAAAGTGATGACAATAGACTCAAGAAACTTATCTTTCAGAAAAAATTAAAGATTTTATAAGTTTCAACCAAAGTTTCATAAATGAACACTGAATGTTTCTTTATAAGGAAAAGGTTACTTTCAATTAGTCTAAATCAGAGCAATGATTTTTCAAATTGTTTACTTCCTTCAATAGCAACTCCTCACATATGTGTGTGTGTGTGTGTGTGTGTGTGTACATCTTTGAAGCCTATGGGTCTTGAAGACCACACTTAACACTGTCAACTGATGGTACAGAATCACAAATAAATTAACTGTATAAGATACATCACTTGAAGACTTGCAGCAACAGATTAAATGGCTTTCACATGTAACTCAAAGAGAAAATAATGACATAAGAAAGCTGTTGATATTTCAGTGTCAAATAAAAAGGTTAGGAAGGAAACCACCCATCATTACTGGAAAGATCAATAACAACTAAAGAAAACCCTATTTCCACAGAAAATTGTTTTAATTTAAGAGAAAAAAAATTCATAAATTTCAGCTGACAGTAGTAAAAGTTGCTCAGTCAGTGAATGTCAAATATTTCCTTATAGAAGGATGTGGTTGATATTACCATTGTATTTTTACTTTAGTATTTAACATGCCAAAAATATTGTTTATTTTCTATCCTACATTTTTTAATACAATTTGTAAAAAAATTAGAACACTCCTAATGACCTCTAATATAGTAAAAATGAATATTTTTTCCATCCAATAGAAAGGGAAAAGAAAAGTAAATTAAATTTATATTTCAAACATGCTATTTTATATGGAAACTGCAGTTTCAAAGTACCTCATTGTCGCATGTAATTTTTCAATATATAGCATGTGCACTAAAACTAATAAGTTCAACTTGAGGAAACATTGAAAAAAGACTATGGATTAGTATCAGAGTTAGAGTAAATTAATGCATGCACAAACAAGAAAAGTCATATGTTCAAACAAAAAAAAATTGATTGTAGAATATACATTGGTTAGAAGTGAAACAGTTTAAAAGTTGTGATTCTTAAAATCTAGTTTTTACCCTTCAGCCATGTTACCAGCATTTGAAAGAAAAAAATGTTGTCTTGAGAAAAAAAAAAAAAAAAAAGGGAGGAGAGGTGAGAGGAGAAGAGAAGAGAAGAGAGGAGAAGAGAAGAGAAGAGAAGAGAAGAGAAGAGAAGAGAAGAGAAGAGAAGAGAAGAGAAGAGAAGAGAAGAGAAGAGAAGAGAAGAGAAGAGAAGAGAAGAGAAGAGAAGAGAAGAGAAGAGAGGAGAAGAGAGGAGAAGAGAGAAGAGAGGAGAAGAGAGAAGAGAGGAGAAGAGAGGAGAAGAGAGAGGAGAAGAGAGAAGAGAGGAGAAGAGAGAAGAGAAGAGAAGAGAAGAGAGGAGAAGAGAAGAGAAGAGAGGAGAAGAGAAGAGAAGAGAGGAGAAGAGAGAAGAGAAGAGAGGAGAAGAGAGAAGAGAAGAGAGAAGAGAGGAGAAGAGAGAAGAGAGGAGAAGAGAGAAGAGAGGAGAAGAGAGAAGAGAGGAGAAGAGAGAAGAGAGGAGAAGAGAGAAGAGAGGAGAAGAGAGAAGAGAGGAGAAGAGAGAAGAGAGGAGAAGAGAGAAGAGAGGAGAAGAGAGAAGAGAGGAGAAGAGAGAAGAGAGGAGAAGAGAGAAGAGAGGAGAAGAGAGAAG
This sequence comes from Acanthosepion esculentum, assembly GCA_964036315.1. Taxonomy (NCBI): domain Eukaryota; kingdom Metazoa; phylum Mollusca; class Cephalopoda; order Sepiida; family Sepiidae; genus Acanthosepion; species Acanthosepion esculentum. The sequence goes on along the minus strand of OZ038485.1, from coordinate 108,721,195 downwards.
AGAGGAGAAGAGAGAAGAGAGGAGAAGAGAGAAGAGAGGAGAAGAGAGGAGAAGAGAGAAGAGAGGAGAAGAGAGAAGAGAGGAGAAGAGAGAAGAGAGGAGAAGAGAGAAGAGAGGAGAAGAGAGAAGAGAGGAGAAGAGAGAAGAGAGGAGAAGAGAGAAGAGAGGAGAAGAGAGAAGAGAGGAGAAGAGAGAAGAGAGGAGAAGAGAGAAGAGAGGAGAAGAGAGAAGAGAGGAGAAGAGAGAAGAGAGGAGAAGAGAGAAGAGAGGAGAAGAGAGAAGAGAGGAGAAGAGAGAAGAGAGGAGTATAGTGTACATAATAGCTCATCTCAGAAATATAGACAGATACTGAACAATCCATACTGCATGTTTAAAAATCTACCATTCATCTGTGCATTGAATATTGCTACATCTGGTCTGGTGCTCCAGCTATATATCTAAAAGATTAACCAAATCCAAAGAAAGTCTGTAATATTACTGGTCCTGACATAGCATCTAGACTTCAGTTACTTTCCTACAAATATTTTCAGGGCAATAGTTATCAACTGACATGAAATGGAAAGATTATACTGAATCCTTTGTTAGGTCTGCTGCTAGGAACATTGGTTCACTGCATTGTTCCAGACAATATTTTTTTTGCTAGACTCCATCTTGCATGTTTAAAAATCTACTATTCATCTTGCATTGAATATTGCTTCCATATCTGATCTGGTATTTTTGTTATATACATCTCATTCTTGAAAAAATCCAAAAGTTGGTTTCTCTGTGCCTATTCTATAAATATTTTCTTGACAATTGTTATGAGCTTTCCTCCTTGAAAAGCTTGACTGTATGAACTTAAGTATAGTACTAGATTGGCTGCTAGGTCTCATCATTTTACTGTTAAATTAGATGTAGCCATAAGTTCTATTCTAATATTTTTTTCCACCCTCACCTCTCACCAGTGGAACTCTCTTCCGGCTTGCATATAATCAACAATTTAAATGCAACATCTATCACCATTTTTCTTCTTGATTACTGTTCTTTCATAGTCTTTCTCAATGTTTTCTCATTTTCTTTCACTCTCAATAACACTTGCATTTTAGTGGCATTATCAACTTGATTGGGGTGAAAGATCAATAAAAAATAAAATAAAGTAACTTTACAACCAACAAAACATACTTTGCCTTCAAAGCCAGGTATCATTGCTAGTAAAATATAAAAAGAGAAGAAAGTGGATTATGCCAAAGACACTGCCAATTTGCAACCATTTATTTCTGTATTTTAAAGACATTTTTATAGAGTGCCTGCTCTTAGAAACTGGGAAGTGAACACTGGTTATCATTTTGATTTGATATCTATTGCTGAACCAATTGATCAACTGATTGATCCTGTTAGAAGCGGCTGCAAAAGCAATAGGCCAAACAGTTTGCAGGGTCAATTATTATCTCGTATAACTGAAACAAGTGCCACTGTAATTACCATAATCATAGATGGAATACAAGAAAACAACTGCATTTTATAGAGTTTGATTTATGAGTAGAGGTAGCGAAGAAATAAATTGTGCAGATGTAGGATTTGAAAATTGTTAGAAGTGTACTGAATTCAGTAACATCTAATGAGCACAAGAAAGGAAAAATAAAAAGTTATTCACAAAATATGAGAGAGAGATGGTAGAGATATACAAGCAAGGAATTTTGGCAAAATATAAACAAAAGAAAAGCTTTGTAATCTTTAAAATTTTCTAAATTGTTCCAATGAAATGAAAACATCTACTTCTGAACTGTCATTTTCCACAATTTGATGCAATGCATATTTTATTTCTTAAAAAAAAAAAAAAAAAAAAAAAAGCAACAAAATTGACTTAATGTAAATAGCTGTAATAATTTCACATATCTGAACCAGTACAAGCTAGCAAGAGAGAAAAAAAAATTCAGAATATTCAGTTTATTATACAAAACAGTACTTGGTATGACTCACTTTACAAAATCTCATGAGAAAGATTTAAATTTCTGATTGATTAGACTGAGAACTTTCCAGTACTACTTCATACTACATCTATCTATATCTACATACCTAACTCTCTAAAAATATTTTTAAAAAAAAAATGGACACTGAGGTCAACACTAAGTGGTGACAAGGTTTCATGCTTGAGTGCAATCTTCAGGATATGAAGTCTGCGTTCAAGCATGTTGACCTTAGTACTCACTTATATTCACATTGACTATCCGTTTAACCCATAAACATAGCAGGACTTTAAAAAAATGAACACGTTCACACACAATTTCTACGCAGGGCTACCGAAAACACACCAGATCTAAATCCAGAGCTTCCTCTTGTTGGAAAATCCACTCCTTGATTGACCAAGTCTTCAAGGATGTAGCCATATTCAAACACTTCAAATGCAGGTTGGGGGAGGCTATTAACTCATATTTGGATGTTTTGAATTCAGAGTTGTCCTAGACTGGTTGCAACCCAAAGCTAAAGTACCCAATCTGTCCTGCTATTTATCTATAGCTGTAGTGATGGAGAAGAGATGGATTCACACCTTTCCCACAGGTATTTGCACATAAATGAATGTAACGGACTTGATTGGAATGAAACTGCTATCCATTATTCCACCGTGCCTTCAAGATATACATACCTATGATTCATTCTGACTGAAGATCTTAGAAGAAAAATTGGACACTCAATGAGCTAAGTCTAAAACTTTCAGCCTTTCACCTGAAAAGAAAGCACTTTATTGCTCTTGGGTACATCCAAATTGCCAACATCACTACTCTATAATTTTGGGATCATTAGAAAATAAAGTTAAATTGTTTATTTCTGGGGCTTGAAGGCCCACAAGTAAAAATGCCAAAAGCAAAGGACAAGAGAATTTACTGTGTTCAGCTTTAAACAAAACCCATTTACTGAACAGATTTTATTAGTTCATTGCAAAAATTTGTACCAGATTTTTATTATTAATATAAAATGATAGCAACTTGACACTGGTGTTTGTTTTGGTACCAATTTCTGAACTATTCAAGACAAACATTTCATTGTTCAGTTGTGAGTCAGACATTGTTGAATGTTGATGTTTTGTCCGCAAATGAATGCCTTAAAGATGGAGGATGAATAGTTGCACTTTTGCCAGATTATGCTCTATGGATTTCAGAAAGCAATAAGTGTCAGAACTGTGACAAAAGAAAAAAAATTTGAAAGATTTATCTGGGTCATGCGCTTTGGACAGTCAAAATGTGGTTTGGCAGATTTTGGTCAGGTAGATTTTTACCTAAACCATCAACCATGTGCTGGGCAACCTCCTGACATTGTTGATCATCTTGCCATTGTGGGTTTTGGAAAGATTGCTAAGAGTTTGAAAAGTGAAATCTCAACCACCCTTTGTGATTTAAAAGAGACTAAAGTTCAAGAAAATCTAATGATTTTGGTTAACCAAAAAGGTGTCATTTTACACCAAGACTGCATGTTGCAAAACGGACCTTACAGAAGCTTAAAGAGTCAAAATGAGAAACCCTCCAGCACCCACCATATTCTGACTTGGCACCTTCAGATTTTCATTTGTTCTAGTCTCTACAGAACAATTTAAAATGACAAAAAAAATTGTACAGTCATCCAAAAACTACCTCACAACCATTTTCCAAAACAAACAAAAAAAATTTTCTACGAATACAGCATCAATAAGCTTGTAGAATGATGACAGTTGTTAAAAGAATGGAGACTATGTACTTGACTAATAATTCTTTTTTTTGTGAGTATATAAACACTTTTTAGAAAAATACTTATAATTTATTAACTATAATTATTTTTACAAGAAATGGATATAAGAGGAAAGAGTTTAGCATGAGGTTTATTTAAAGTTCAATATGGACACTTGATTTTGCAAACAGGTTCTCAAGCCACCCAGGAATTGTGTCAACTGATTTCAGTAGGAACACTTGTTATGGAAGATATTTACTTCTTGTAATCACCCTTCAAGTTCTTCCAAAGTCTTGGTTCGGTATATAGTAGACTTGCTCCTTTAACAAACCACCAAAAAAAAAAAAAAAAAAAAAAAAAAAAAAAAGTCACAGCATGTTAAGTCACAGCTCCTGGCTGGCCATTCATACATAAAATAAAGAGTTACTTTTCAATCACCCTGTATATCTTAAAATTTACTATACAGGAAAAGAGTACACAATTTTTGAAGGATGTGCTTGTAGATAGAGATACTGGACACATTGGTATCTTGCTTCAACCAATCTTCAGGCAATCAAAAAAAAAAAAAAAAAAAAAAAAAAAAAAATCACAGTGTGAAAGATATATTCATGTTGAATTGATTCCGATGTCCACCGTGTTGTATTTTTAACATTTTTTTCCTCCACCATACTTTCTCTCTACAAAGTCTTATTGAAATATACATTTGGCCCCTTTGAGATTGGGATATAATCATACAGCTTATTAACAAGATCATTAATTAAACCAAGAATTTTGATAGTAACACTGTTCCTCAAGATTATACCCCTTTACGAGTTTGGCAGAGTTCGTTTAGCCAATCAACACATCCTGCAAGGTTAAGTAATTGTAACCAGCTTTACAATAAGCCTCACCCTCTCACTCCTTATATTCTCCTTGAAATTTGCCTTTGATCCTCCACCAGTAGACAGAGGGTAAAAGTCAACTTTATCACCCACCCACTCAGAAATTAAAGTAGTGCCCATCTCTCTACTGTCATTAACCTCACTGCTAATATTTTATAGTTACAAATTAGAGACTTGTTAAAACGTCAAATTTAGTTGTCATTTTTATTACTTTGTTTACTTCATGTTGAGAGGCTTCAGGGTTTTAAATTATTCTCTAGGGTGGGCAGATATTCATAAAACTTAAAGACTAGTTGAAGTTTTACAGCTCAACTTGCAATATACATATTGTAATGTTATATAATAATTTAAGCATAAGGGTCACTCTGAAAAGTAATACCTCCTTCAGTTGGTGCAATAGCAGAAGAGGTTGAACCTTCACACCAATAATTTTTTTCTTTTTTTTTTTTGCCTTTTTATAAACAACTGGTATATAACATCAAAGTGCAAGCAAAGCAGATGTGCTATTGATTTCCTCCATATGAAAAGAAATTGCACTCTGTGACATTTATTGATGTTTGCTGAATGTTTACAGAAAGACAGTGGATGCAAGCATAGTTAGTGAGTAATGCATTTTGGAAGTTATGAAGGACATTTTCTAGGCAGAAAATCAGTATTCAAGCTACAAAATAACCATTTAAAAAATGCATAGCCAATGACAGTAATTACCATATATACTGCACAATGTTTATTTTAAATACAGCTGTACTTTTTGACTAGAGCAAATGGATATATAGTTTGGTCAACAGTGTAGCCAGGGCCAGCAGTATACACACTAATTTTATATCTCATGGACGATGTGACCCCCTTAAAATTAGGTCTTCAAAGTCGCATGATCCGCGAATATATACAGTATGTTGAGAAAGGAAAAAAATAGCATTCTGTAGATGAAACTTGCTATATCTAATAAGATCGTTTACTGTAGATATATCTTTTTTTTTTTTTTTTTTTTTTAAGCATATCACCCCAAGCAAGGCTGGAGGCCACTATCACGTATAGGGTTATAGAGGGGTTGGAGGAAGAGCAGATAGGAGTGGTAAAGGAGAGGATGTGGAGAAAGAGAAAGACAGTGGGTCGATCAAGGCAAGGGGGTTACAGAAGATTTGGAGCGAGAGTAGATAGGAATGAAAGATGAAAGGATGTGGAGAAGGGAAGTGGATAGATCAAGGCAACTGGAGATGTGGATTGACGCTACACTTAAACCGTTGGAGATTGTATTTGTCAGGGAAACAGTAATAGGGAAGGGAGTTCCATAGGCGAGATGTGCGAGACATGAAGCTATTGGAGTAAAAGAGACGTCTACATCTAACAGTTTCAACGGTGAAGGGGTGGGAACGGGATGCCAGCCTCGTAGGACGTTTAAATTCACGAGGCCTAGGGACAAGCGAAAGCAGCTCCTCAGAGCAATTACCGTGAAAGTACTTGTAAAAAAGGCAGAGCGAGGCAACATCGCGTCTGTGAGAGAGCGACTGCAGACGAGATGACAGATCAGGGCCAATCACATTGCATATCCGTCTCTGGATCTTATCAAGAGCCCTGAGGCAAACAGCAGGGGCCCCAGACCATATATGGCAGCAATACTCCATGCAAGGGCGAATGGTCGATTTATAGACTTGGAGGATCGATTCCGGGGGAGAAAAATTATGGCGGAAAAGGAAACTGAAGGGATTTCTGGGGGTTTATGGTGTGATTTTATTTTTTTAATTATTTTTAGAGTTCACCCCAAATAGGGCAGTAAAGCCACTAAGAGTTACCGAGTGGAAGAATTAGAAAATAGAAAGATTACTCAGGAGTAAGAACATAAGAGTACTCAGGAGGACAGTAAACAGTGATTGACACTGAATTTAAATTTTTGAAGATTAAAGTCAACTGGAAAGCATAAAGCTGGAAGAGAGTTCCACAAGCGAGAAGTGCAAGAAACTGTTAGCATAGAACATATGGTTACATCTAGCAAACTCAACTGTAAAGTGATAAAATTTCATTGCCAGTCTATTACTGCCCTTAAATTCATAAAGTCTAGGTACCATAGCGAAGAGCTCAGAATTTTTCTATTGTGGGTGTTTTGTTTTGTTTTTTTCTCAGAGAAGCCTTAGCAAAGATTTAGATTGTTTTGTTGAACATTTTATGCAATTTGCTTGGTTTGAGGAAATGTCTGTAAATTGGCTGAATATTTCACCAATATACATTTTATCAGCCAGTAGATTAAAATATAGGAGAGGCTAGAATTCACAGCAACTAGAATAACAGGAAAAGAATTCCTGTTTTATTTTACTCTTGCTGCTGTTAAATTTTAGATTAGAAGTGGGGTTCTTGTATCTATCTATAAAAGTCCAGTAGTTGTTATTGCTCTTTACAGTATTGATGGGTGTCCTTCCTAACCTTTTGTTTGAAATAGTGTGGAAAGCCAACATCTTAACTATGTTTTTATTTTCGCTTAGCGTTACATATATCCATTTTAGTTGTTGCTGCTGTTGAAAGTCTTCAAGAGATGTAGTTTCTGATATGCAGTACAGTTCTTTGATTCTATAATGCCAATACAAAGTTTCAAAGGTGGTGGATCTTCACCAAGACCCAAATGCTTCACTCTCTCAAAGCCATTTTTAACCATTGATCGGAGAAAACTTTTTGCACTTGTTTAATTTTGATATCTACAATTTCTTTAAATAGTAAATAAGCTGGTCCAATTTTTAAACGAGATAACTAAAAACCATTATTATACAATCCCTGATGAAAACATGAGCCAAGACTTCAAATTTGCATATCTACCATAAAAATAGCTTATCTGGGTATATTATTTTTTTTTACAATGCACTTTAACAGACAAGTCAGTTTATGATAAGAATAAACATGTCTACATGAATATAGTTGCTAAAATACCTGATATTCCACTTTGTTACTTATAAACATGTACAAGTTAATACATTCAAGCAAGTGAAGGTGAACCAACCAGCCATTTTTTTTTTTAGCCTAACCTTCAGTAGGCATTTAAGCCAGAACTGACTTAACAGGAAAAAAAAGTCTATACGACTGATGCAAAAAATAGCTAGTGAAAAATAGTATATAGATCGTCTACATGATACAAGAAAAATAAAATAAAAAAAATTTAGTTTATTACTGCACCAAGAGAAAAATCTAGCCTTGTTGAAGTTTTTATTCAACCATAAGCTAATCATGAATACAAATTATCATATCCTTTCAGGATGCAAATTATTATAACTACAATTTCCTGTGAAACTTACAGCCAGATCAAATTGAAACACCAGTTTCCATACAATCAATAAAATTAAGCAACAGAGTCTGGTCAGTACCTAGATGAGTGACCACTTGGGAATACCAGGTGATGTAAGCTAGGGTGTGTGGGTATGTAATGGATAAAGGCCTGGAATTGTTAATCAGAGAGCAGAGTTCCAAATTCCATTGTGTTTGTTATATTCATTTACAAGCAAATACTCTTGGGGACAGTATGAATCCACCCCTTCTCCCCCAGCTATAGGTTAATTAGTAAGACTTGTATCACTAAATCATTCTCTAAAAAAAAAAAAAAAAAAAAAAAAAAAAAAAAATTCCTGTTTTTTGTTTATCTAAATAACATTTACCTTTCACCATTCCTATGTTGATGTCCTGCCATCTATTTAAGTAGGTTACTGTTTTCCTCTGCTTCTCTTACCTTCAGTCGGACCCATGCATGTTAAATTCTCCAGGCCCTCTTTCCTCATATGGAAAGAGACATACAATGAGTAAATGACATGTTCACAAATACAGATAAGGGAATACTGACAAAAATGAAAGGACTTATACAGATTTTTCAATGTTGAGTCCAAAGAGGAAGAGAAACAGCTAATTGCTAAAGCAACATATGGTACAGGGCTATTTCACCAGTTAAGGAATTCAATGACAGATTCTTTGCAATGAAAATCTGAGTTACAACAAAGAACTTCTAAATAGCATCTCACTCCTTTCAACAAACAGGTCTCTCATCCCAGTCAGGCAATAAATACAAGAGAAGTATGAATGCACCAAATCAATTGGGGAGTTTTTCCCCAGATTACAGATTATGAAATCCATAGTTTCTTTTGACATGAACAGTTTCCAGATGTCAATCCCAAAGAGACAATCACACACAAGCGAAGTTAAAAAGAAAAACAATGGAAACAAGAAGCTGGTGGGGGGATAGCAGAGAACAAATCAAGGGGATCGCAGTATTTAAATAAATTAAATTCCTTGTTGAAGGTTTTTCATAGTATAGATACTAGATGCTAATGGTGGTGGGAGACAAGAAAAAGAATATTGTCTGTAACCAGTAGATTTTATCAAAAATAAAAATGCAGTAGAAATAAATTTTATTTGTCTAAAAAAAAAAAAAAAAAAAGAAAAGAAAATAAAACTAAAACCCCTAATTTTCTTTTAACAGTTAAAGTTTAAAAAAAAAAAAAAAAAAAAATGCAGTTTTATCAAGAGAGTTTTAATAGATAAAAAAATTTTTTTTTTGTTATACTGCTGGAAGAGTGCAAGTCTGTTCTATATTATCCATGTTCAGAGCCTTTTGTTTTGACATCTTAACGACCGAGAAATTCTAGACTCATATTGGGAAATGACTTCAAGCATTCTTGAAATGTTACCTTTGGACTTTACTTCTGTACAACTGAATAATTAACAACTCAGGACACAGTGATATCAGAGTTCATGGCCATTGATGTTAGTTTGGTTGCTCTTACCTCAACCACTTACCCTCTCTATAACACTCCTCCGATTAAGAGTAGCAATAGGAGGAAGGGTTTCAGGTTTTTATTGGCTTTTCAGAGCAATTATAAGAATGAGTATTTACATTTCAAAGTGAGGAGAGGGTAATTGTTATCACTGCATAACATTCCATTCCTGATAACTGGCTTAAGTAAAAATGCCTGATCTCTCTTAGCAATAAGACATTTCATTATTATAGTAACAGAAGGACTTACTCTATCTATGCCAATAAGCAAATGCTACCACAAAAAAATTACATTTTTTTTTTTAACTTTTAGCATGCTGCATTATTAATATTAGTTGCCTTTTCACTGCATTCTTTTTCAAAACCTAATTACAGTATCCTTTAATTTCACTCAAAAACGTTTTCTGTTGCCATATCAGGATATGACAACACAACTATGAAATTCATATACACCACTGTTTAGGGATCAGTCACCTTCAGTGGCAGGATAAACTTTTTGTACAGCAAATTAAATCACATCCAGAGTGATAAATAAGGATAATAAGCATGTCCACCCCAAGCAAGGCAGTAAAGACACCAAGAGAAGTAGTAACTGGGTGTGGAAGAATTAGAAAATGGAAACAAAGGAAGAGTAATGAGGAGGACAGCAGATAGAAATTGACATTGCATTTAAATTTTTTGCCGATTAAAGTTGACTGGAAAGCATGGAGCTGGAAAAGAGTTCCACAAGTGAGAAATGCAAGAAAAGAAATTGTTGGCATAGAACTCATGGTTAAATCTAGCCAACTCAAATGCAAATTCATGATACCTTCACGCCAGTCTGGTACTGGGATTAAATTCATACAGTCAAGATACAATAGTTAAAAGCTCAACAAAACAATTACCATGAAAGTATTTATAGGAAAAGTACAGAGAGACAAAAATGAAGGAAATAAAGTTGCAAATAAACTGATTTTCAATTGCTTTAAGTTGGCTTTACTTTTAGTAATTTTACTTTTAATAAATTAAGAAACTTTCTCATCTGCAAGAAGACAAAACTGGATAGAGAATAAAAACCTGAAGAAAATATATAATTACAAAATATTGCTGTGTGTGTATTATATATATATATATATATATATATATATATATATAAGTACAAAAAAAATATACAGCTTTATAAAATAAAAAAATAAAAAACTCAGAAAATATTGAGCTAATGATATTCAAATTTTCCCTATAAACCATAGAAATGGTCAATATCAGAAAAAAAAAAAATAAATAAATAATGTAAAAATTCCTTAACTATAACTGATCAAACAAATCATATATATATATATATATATATATATATATATATATATTTATATTTGTCACTTTAAACATTTTTAGTGAGGATACTCATATTTATTAAACAGGATAATTATTTTTGTCTGCCGGCCTGAATGTTCAAGAAATCTTAAGGTAAATTTGCCACGTTTTTCTTTTAATAAGATTTCATGAACATTCAGGTCAGTAAACAAAAATTGTTTAATAAATAAACGAAGCACCTCCTCAAATGGCTTTACTAAAGATAACATTTAAAGTGATAAAAATCTGTTGGATTAATAAAAAACCATTATATATATATATATATATATATATATATATATATATATATATATATAAGGTTGGTGCAAAAATAATGTCGTTTTTTTTACATGATCTTGAACGTCAAAAAACAACATTATTTTTGCACCAACCTAATATATATATATATATATATATATATAGTGAACTCTATTGTGAATGATAAATGAGGGTCAGCATTGGATGGTGCCTTTCAGTTTACACTTATGCATGCTAGCAAGGGCTATTGTGGAGAAAATCTGGTAATGGAAAGACATTTCATTTGTGCTTTCAAAAGTGCAATACTAGCCCAGCCTTGCTGAGGGCAACAAAGCCACACTGACAGATGAAATTTGTTAAAGCAGGATTTTGATGGTGTCTGCTTCAGAACTTGAAGCTGATCACAGTGCTTCAGTCTGCTGTCTTCAAAACCCTTTAACTTAATGAAACATGTCTTACATCACTCTTTTGAGTTTGATGCTTGGGCTTCCCAGGTTTTCACATCAAAGTTGAGATGTTTCAAGTTGTCTTGCAATTTTTCTTTGTAGCACATGAATGGACGTCCAACTGAATGCTTAAGAGTTTGGTAGTTGTCCATACAGCATCTTTTTTTGGAAGCCTATGCTCATCCATTCTCGCAACATGACCAAATGAAGTTGTATCTTTGCTAGTATAGTTTCAATGCCTGTGATGATGTTACATTTCTTCAGCATTGCACTATTCTTGACCCTGTCATCCAATTTTATATCACATATGGTATGAAGACAGTGCATGTGAAAGGCATCAAGTTGATTTGTGCGTTTACGGTACAGGGTTCAAGTTTCAGCACCACAGAGAAGAGCTGAGAGAACAACTGATCTGTATATTTCAATCTTTACTCCAAGAGACATCTTTGGTGTTCTATAACCTACGTTTAAGTTTACCAAATGCTGTGCTAACTTTGGCTATTCTGGATTGGATTTCTCTGTCCATTTTTCCATCAGTAGAGACTGTTCATATGTGAACACCAACAGTTTTTAATGCCGTACCAACAATGAATGCCGAAGAATTTGCACGAGATGGATTGCCTGGTACTGGCTGGTACATTAGCTACATTTTCTTTGTTGATAGTGAGTCCATATGCTTTCACTGTTTCAGAAAATTTATCAAGAATAGTTTGAAGGTCTTCTAGACTGTGCTAATAGAGCATCATCTGCAAAGAGAAGATCATGTACCACCTGCAGATCAAGTTTCGATTGTGTTAAAATGTTGCTGATTGTATAGACCTTGACTTGTCCTGAATTCAACATAGATTCCTTAAGAGAAAGCTTTTTCAAGCATAGCAGAAAAGAAAAGTGCAAAGAAAAGATGAAAAAGAATGCAACCTTGCTTATAAATTATTTTTTTCTTATTTATTTTAATTCAATTTAAATAGAAAACAGACTTAACTATTAGCTCCTTATACAAATAAGAGACCAAGGGACCCTTAATGTTGTGTTTTCTATTTAAATTGAATTAATAATTGCTCTGATTTAACATTGAGCTCTCTGGATTACATCCTCTTTGGGATTATCCATACAGATTACCAAACTTTTCATTACTTAAGTATGTGTGTGTGTGTGTGTGTGTGTGTGTGTGTGTGTGTGTGTGTGTGTGTGTGTGTGTGTGTGTGTGAAATAGCTGGCCACTCGTATTCAAGGATACCCATCTACTTGGATGGCTAGTCAATCCCTGTTGCAGACACTCGCTCAGACACATTTGTGTTTGCTCAACACCCACAGACCACACCTGTAGTTTATACTGCAACTATGCTGAGCAGACCTTAGTTACAGTTTCTGAGAGAGAGCGTGTTATCTAGCGTGATCAACAATTTGAACAAGGCCAGCACGTTCAAGCCATCGGCCACAATGACTTGTGGCTTTGTGCTAGCACAGCTATTGATAACCCTCAAGAGTTCTGTCTACCCAATTTCACTCACAAGGTTTGGGTCAGCCCGTGGTATGGTTTTCAGGCACTTTCCAAAAGGTGCTGGGATCGATCTCGATCCACTCTGATAACATCAGGAAGTCTCCTTCATGACAAATCAACCATGGTGAGATTTGAACCTGGGTCTCATGGTCATAAAGTGAATGTTCTAACACACACACACACACGTGTGTCCCAATTGTGATATGAAAACATCTTTTGGCTAAAATTAAATTGACCACCTACTCAAATACGAGTATCCACAAAAAATAACATTTAAAGTGCTAAAAATATGCATACATGCACGCACTTTTAGCTAATGTTAATATTAAAATGTTTTCTAATCCACACAAAAAAAGACAACCAGATTTGTCCTTAAAATGTTTTTCGTCAGTGTACATATTTCTTTTTTCAATCCATTGGTTCGTTTTGTTCACCCAATAAAAGGCTCAAAATCACTATTACTGAATGAAGTGTATGATATTAGTGTAAGAGTAAGTAAAGAATATGAACATAAGGATTATATAATGAGTGACCATTGATTTCAAGAAGTTAAGATTCTAACATTAAAAAGGAAGCACCAATGCACGGTTCCATTCCACATAGCATCTGTTCTTTGTAAAAGCTGCCTGAGTGGAACTTCCTCCTTGCAACTGAAATACAAAGGGAATGAGGATGGTTCGACTGTGCACATAGCAGAGCCAGTTTAGCTGTAAAAGGTCTACACTGATGGAACTAAAGAATCAAAATACAGCAACTTTAATTTTAGCCAAATGATGTTTATGGTTTTTTTTATTATTACCAAATAAAAACAAAATTAGTTTTTAAAAACTTAAGATATACACATAATATAAAACAACTAAACCTCAAATGAGTATAAAGTCTTTCTGTTTAGTAGCCAATTTAAAATAATATAGGAGCCGCTAATACAGAAAGAACAGTAAGTTTTCAACCACAGCAGCAACTTAATCAACAGTCAGGTTGGGTTTAAAGCTCCAAGTTCACTTACAGCAAATTGTTCTGCAGCACAATGGCCTAGAATATAAATGAATCGGTTTCTGAATTAGGTAACAGTGGTTGGGATTTCAATCTGAATCAGACAGTATTAACAAGTGAGCAATAAGTGAATAGTACCAAATAAAAATAACAAGACAATATTCTTGAACATGAACAGTGGAATGAGAACAGTCTACCCCAATAGATGAAATAATGGGTTCATTTTAAAATTCCCTGTGGGTTACCCAGACATATATACACCTGGGGAAAGACAGGAGGGCACAAGAGCCAAAACATTGTGATAAAGTTCAAATATAAACAGTTTAAATAATGATAACTCCACAGCATAGAAATTCAAAACAAGTTCAATAAAAAGTTATTTCTATAAATACATTTTAAAACTTAAAAGATATGTCAGCAGTCTTATTTTTTGCTCTATTAAAAAAAAAAAAAAAAAAAAAAAAAAAAAAAAAAATCACTGAGGATTCACGGTATTCATTACTCCTGGTGTCAGTTTAAACTGACAACTGCCCATCCTCCATCTCTATAATTTTGGAAAACAAAAACTTCACTGAAACATTAATCTACTGTTCTTGTTCCACTGCTCATGTCTTGGAATATCTTGTCTAGTTCTCATTTTCAGTAATGCTTTAGTTATTGCTTTGCCCTGTTTCCATAGAGTCCAAGTACACTGTCTGGCCCAGGGATAGAACTCACAAATTCTACAAAGGATTCAGTTCAGAATTCTCTATAGGTTACCCAGAATGACATACCCCTGATGAAGGCCAGCGAGTAGACAAAATGCTATGATAACAACTCAGATGAGGCTGATAGTCTGCTTGTAAATAGCATAAACAACTCATCCTAGAAACTCATTGAAATGTGCAAACAATTTTGAGTTTTCATCTGAACTAAAAAAAAAAAAAAAAAAAAAAAAAAAACAAAAAAAAAACAAACAAACAAAATAAAATTTTAAAAAAAAACAAACAAAATAAAATTTAGGTATAAACTGACAATATATGGAGGGAATTGTCAATTTAAACCACCACCAGGAGGCTATAGATTAGATTGTTGAGTTAAACAATGGTTTATAGTATTTTATTTATATTTTGAAATAATTCCTTACAGAAAAAAAAGAGTAAGGGTCAAAGTTTAACTCCCTTATTAGAACATATTTTGAACAATTCTTTATCCCATGGTTAACCAATAAGGATCAAAGAAATTTTAGAAAACAGTCTTTTCTGCAATGTACTGGACATTGGGAATTTCTTTTCTATTTAATCAATTCACCCCAAACTAGAATGCAAGAGGCTAATGGGAATGAAAGAGAATGAAAATACTTCAGAAGGAACTGAATACCCAACCTTAAACAGTCAGAAAGGGATAAACACTACTCCTGTTCAAAAGACAGGATGGTGTGAACTGAATTATAGGCAAACCTATCTACTCCTACCAATAATCTAATTCACTCCAACATTGCCCAAATGTTAGTTAACAATAACATTTCAAAATGCATTTGGCAAACTAAAATTCAGTGCAATCGATATGCAAACATAATTCAGGACCCCCATTTAAGCAAACTGTTTATTACATGAATAACTAAAATACAAATACCATCTCAAGCCTTATCCTAAATCCACAGATATATACTCATGTATAATCCAACTTCATGTATAGCACAACCCAGAATTCTTTTGTATGAATAGTAATCTATACATAAAAAAAAAAAAAAAAAAAAATTTTTTTACCCATTATAGTGCAACCCCCTATGTTTTTGGCACAAGAAATAGGATCATAAAAGCTTGTATTATATGAGTATTTACAGTATATAATTTTTTTGAAGGGATTGCAAAAAAAAAAAAAAAAAAAAAAATTAAAAAAAAAAAAAATTACAAACCAAAATTTTAATTTTCGATCAGTTTTTAAGAATGTTCAATTATCAAAATGTGGGACAAAAATGTATCCCACATCTGTTAATGCAAGATACTATCTTAAGCATTAGAGATAGAGAGATCAAGAACTTGTTCAGCTGGTTCATTTAGCAAATCATTCATAAATTTGCTACTCTACTGAAAAAGAGGCTAAGTACATTTTACAAAAACTGGTATATAATAAAAGCATTGATAAGTAACATAATTGGGGAAAGTTATGGAGGAAATAAACTAAAGAGTATTGAAAAAAAAATCCTATATGAATGCAATAATGTGTTCTTATATCAACTGATGTAGTTGGATGACAAGTAATCAATAACAGAACAAACCTGGGACAAAAAAAAGAAGAGCTTGTCTTCATCCACTTTCTCTACACTGGGATCATCATTAAATCAAATTCTCAGCTACTCTGCACTTGCAAGAAGTCATTCAAAAGTTTATGAACGTTTCAAGTAGACTGAATATATTAACAAGAGATTCTCAATGTTGCTTCAAATTTCTCAATTTTTTTTTTAGTTAAATCAATATAAAAATTATTAATTTTTAAAAAACTTGTGCTTCCTAAAAAATTACTTGAATATTAACATTTAGTTTTAAACTTTGGAATCTTGGATATCTCATTCCAAACCTTGTCAGTTCAAAAGAAATAAAAAAAAACAAACCAAACTAACATGAGATTAAATCACTTATAAGTAAAATTATAGTTTACCAGTTTTAAACAGTGAAAATTTTGATTTTCTAAATTGAAATTTCTAATGAATTTTATTCTAAAGTTAATGATTGACAATTTCTACATGAATAAAATATCTGTAGAGCTTCCCCTATTGTCTCATTAAATATTTGAGCTTAGCAAAATTAACAAAATATTACAATAGCAATCATAAATATGAATGCTGGTCATTATTTTGAGTAGTAAGGAGGTACAAATGAAAGACTTGAAATTGATAAATTTTTTTTCATTTCACTGAAAAAGACAAACAAACATTCTTTCCTTCCTTCATTTTCTCACTAAAACTAAGTAGCATCATTGATAGGTCTTTTGTCTTCTCATACAAAAAGAAACTGAATAGTCCATTATTTATGAGGTATTAGCAGGGTGTAAAGGTTACACGAACTAACAAAAAGTATAATTATTACAAGATTCCCTCCAGACTTAATATCAGCATAATTTTGGGGCTCTTCTTTAAACAAGGATTCTTCTCCAGGAGGATCTAAAAAGTGTCCTCCTTGGGGATGGAGCTTATACATCTTCCCATTATTCAGCTGTGCACACCTTAAGCGCTGCTGGGTCAACAGCCCGTCTACATGTTAGGAGCAACCACTAATATCCAAGGGGGTGTGGATTTGTACCTGGCTGCTATAAAGTTCACCATCAATGTCAATTCTGTGATAAAACGGGTTGCTTTGGTGTGACAAAGTCTATTTTGGTAGGTTAGGGTGAACCCAGTACATCTTGGGGTCACTACAGATCAACTCCTCTTAGAATAAAAGGTTCCTTATTGAAATTGTACATATGCAAACTAACTTCTGGACTTCATAAAGACTGAGGTATTATGATGGTTGCAGTAAGAATGTGTTTTGATGCAAGGAATATTGTTATATGTTTGGGTCAGTAATTGTGGCTAGCTAAGGTTAAGACAACAGATTGAAGACCAGCCTTCCGCTATCTCTTTTGGCCTTGTGACACTTTTGTATTTTTCAAAAAAAAAAAAAAAAAAAAAAAAATCTTTCCTCTTTGGTACCTAGACTTTATGAATTTAAGTGCAGTACTTGATTGGTGACAAGGTATCATCTTACAGTTGAAATGGCTAGATGTAAGTGTACATTTTATAAGTTTCACTTGTGGACCTCTGACTTTTTGCTTTCCAGTCAACTTTGACCTTCAAAAATTTAAATACAATGTCAATTATTATCTGTCCTGTTCTTTTAATGTTTTTTTTTTTCCTGTAATTCTCTCACTCAGTAATCCCTTGCATCTTAGTAGATTTATTGCCTTGTTTCACACACAATTTGTGTATTTGCCATACACATTTAGAAGTTTAGAAATATTCTCACGATTTTCTAAGCCACAAAAACTCAGATCCTTCAGTTGCAAAATTAATGTGTTCATCTGTTACATCATGCTCAGGCCCATCGCCAAAGTGTTTGGGGAGGGGCAGCCTTTAAGTCAGGTGGTGGGAGCAAACAAAAAGTAGTCCACATTTTCACAGGTATGGGGGAATCTTTCATGGGCGTGAGGAAGCCTTGCCTCAGGCACTTCCTTGGCAACAGGCTTGATTACATCACACATACACAATCCATCCCCTGGATGCTAAAATCTGTCAACACACATCTAGGTCTCAGGCAGGTCAACATCATTTTCTTAAATGCCCACAAGACCTGAATTATTGTAAACAGGTGTTAAAATCTTTTGACTACAATACAAGAGAGAGAGAAGGAAGGGGGTGTGCATAAAAGAAAAGTTAAAACTTGTTTGTGAAGGTTATGTAGTCTCAGATTTTGTTTTTCAAATTAATTTTAAAATATTCAATAAGTTAAATATTGTGAAGGCTTTTTTTTTATTATATAATTTGAGGAACATGAACAAAAAAAAAAATGTTTACCTGTTTAAAACATCAGGTTTGAGATTAAATATATTGTTTACTAAGCACTCAAGAAAGTTTTCAAGAAATAAAATGGCTACCATAGAAAGTGAATTCAAAAGAAAGCTAACAATTAACTAGAGCTTTAAAAATATTACTTAGTTAAAATACAGTGAGAAATACCTGTTTACAGTGGATGTCTTGTCAACAGTTTAAAGGTCAAGTGGCTGTTGCGTTTGTTCTTTTACCCACAAGTGATGTCAGCCTGCTTAAATTTATGGAGATCTCATGAGACACTTGAAGAATAAATGACCAAAAAGAACAAAAACCAGTTTTATTTGTGCATACAAGCTATGCCAACAATTACCAAACTGATAAGCTTACAAAAAGTCTATTGTGTTAATCACATTTTTAGAAGTTTAAAAAAAAGAAAAAAAAAAAAAGTATAGCCCTATTAATTTTTTATTTCCCAATAAATCCAGAGTTTTGGCAATATTAACACCACAATTAACATTTATCTAATAATAATTTATGATAAAGAACAAAGAAATGTTTTTATAAATCTAACCTGTTTACTTTTATTTAAGCTTCATCAAAGAATGACATATGAAGAAAAATTTTCTGGTATTTGTGTTCGATTTTCATTGGTTAAGCAGCTTTCACATGTATCTGACATGTAGAATTCATGCATTTAACTAGTGTGCCCCATGCAAGATTTTTTTCCATATTTCATTCTCTGATGAAGCTTTAGTAAAAAGTGAAACAGATTTATAAACATTTCTTTTGGATTCTGATCCATATTTAACTTATATACATTACATACATCTCGTATTAAAAAAAAAAAAAAAAAAAAGATTGTGTGTATTGCGAAGGGGAGCTTTTTACAACACCTAAAAGTAATTTTTCTTAGCTAAAAGAAGAAAAAAAATTACAAAGAAATTACCACAAATTTGATGTCATGCATAGTGTCCAGCACATACAGAAATGTCTAAACTATTATCTGAATACATTGTACAACAGTTTTATCAGATCAAGTATTAAAAATTGCTTTGAACAAATAAATTCTATCTTGCAGCTGATCCTTGATCAGACCTGAGAGACTGGGATAGGGAGAGGGATTATACATGGGTGGGTGTACTATACAAAAGGTAATTTTTTTTTTTTTTTTTTTTTTTACAAATCAGACAAAAATTTAAAAAAAAAAAAAATAAATCTCGGGATCACACGAGTATATACACAGTATACCAATTAAAATCATATCACTTGAACACTTTTAACAGTAACCGCTACAAAAAAATATGTGGCACATGTAACCAGAAGAGAAAATAATGACATGCAAGCTGTTATCTTTCCACACAACCAAAAACAAATAGTTTGAAAAGATACCCTCATCAATACTAGAAACCATAGTAACAGTGAACTAGAAGTTTACTTTATTGGAAAAAATAAAAAAAAATTAAGTTTCAACCAGCAGTAACACTAACTCTTCAGTCAAAGAGTGCCAACAGCTGATTTTACCATTCTCCAAGATTTTACAAAGCTTGGTATTAACCTTTAGCATTCTGCATCATTAATATTACTTCCCTTTCCATTGTAGTAGTTCCCAATGCACCTCAATTGCAGTAACCTTATTGCTAATTCTACTTAAAGTTGTTTTTTTTGTGGCCATAGCAGGATATGACAGCACAACTACAAAATTAAAAATTCAAATTCTGGGATTTGAGTCACTTTCAGTGGCAACAAATCAAGTCAGAGTGATAAAAGTTCTGAAGAACAATGTCTTGCATAGATTTTTATATATATATATATATATATATATATATATATATATATATATCTGTGCAAGTTTATTTCTTATAAATAAAAAATTAAAAAAAATAAAACAAAAAACATTCATTTTTAAAAAGTTCAAGCTGCTCCAAGTGTCAATTTTAATTTTTTAAATGGTAATGAATAAATGTGCTAAGCTTTCTTTTATATTACATTTTATACGATTAAAAATTAAAAAAGTTTGTGTTAAAAACTTTAGCACAACAAATTTTTATTTTAAATTTTGCAAAGTACTGCAATTAATATTACATTATGTTTGTAACCTATTTAATAAATAAAAGAACTCATGACTATAGCCTTTAAACTTGAACAAGTTTAAATGCTAATGCCTGATTAGTCACAAGGACACCGTGATAAAATATATGTTGTACAGTGTAATTTCAAGAAATATACATGCATAATTTAGTTACAAATAAGAACTTGGTGGTGGAGGGGAACTATAAAAAATGCAAAAGGTTCCACACTATCTGGGTGCCTCTTCATTGTGGCCTCATACCAGGCTAAGTAATGTAAATATTTTATGCAGAAATAAACAGTTATCAACAAAATAAATTCTAATATTGTTGGCTAAAATAAACAACCTTTTTGAAATGGTAGAAAAAAAAAAAAAAAAAAAAAAAGTTTCATTTGGTTTTTGTTCAGGTTTCCATCACTTGTTATGCCCTACATTGCAATAATAGATTATATTTTTTCTTTTTTTAACTAATGTTCACCCAATACAAGGCCCAAGAGCCACTCAAAGTGGAGGGTTAATGTGTGGCCTTATATTAGCATAGGGAAGAATAAGCGTTATGGAACTGATGCAGGCTTTAAGGAACTGGAAACCGAATCCTAAACAGGAAACAAGGGATAAACCTCTCGTCCCGTTCAAAAGGACAGGGGGAGCGTGAACCGGACCTGCTATGAAGGGTAAAATGTAAGAAACTGAATGCAAATTTACTTGCAGATGATATAGCAATTACATTGTTCATTTTGAACTATTGACTTCTCTTAATTAGAATAGCATTTTTTTTATAAATCAAAATGGTCAGACTTATTAATTACGGTGAGCAACAAAAAAAAAAAAAAATATTTCTCAGTTTTTTTTTTTTTTTTACTTTTGTAAACGATTGCATTTTTGTGTTCATAATCTTTTAAATTCCTTGACAATATCGAACAACATTGTCAAAGAACTAGCTTTCTTTATCGATTATTAATTTCAGTTCAAAATCTTATGCCATATGTTTTTAACAAATTTTGTAAAAACCACCGAGAATTTATTGTACGTGGGCGATTATGACTTTCCACATCATCCTGTACTCTTATTGCTCTCAGTTTTTGTTGACCACTTTCTTTAGAGTCCCCACTTGAAAACTAACAATGATTAGCATTTAATTTCTTCACCGTTGACTCGGTACGGCGAAGCCAGAGTGGACACCTTTTTCTTCTTCCTCTGCAAACATTTAGTAACTATTTTCTTTTTTAGGATAAAAAAGAAAATTAAAAAAAAAAAAATATGCTTCCTTCAGTTTTTCCTTGTCTAGTTTTCATGTTACTTGTAGTTATTTTTATTCTTGAAGATAACCTTTCCATTGGAAAGGAATAGGATAGGATACGAAAAGAAAAAAAAAATAACTTATTCATTGGGCGGGGAAGGGTTAGTATTTTTGGAGGTGAACAAACAAGGTGGCTAGGAAAAAAAAAAAATCGTTTTCCTTTTTTTTTATCTAATTTCAATTTGCCAACTCATAGAAAAATCCCCTCTGCTAATGATACGTCTTTAAATTTGCTGACCAAGTTTCTAAACTGAGCCAGAAGCGCGCATACACACACACACACTTAAAAAGAAAAATTCAACTACGATTTAAAAGAAAAAGTATTTTAAAAACTTAAAAAAAAAAAAAAAATAGTATGTGTGTAATGAAATTGGGTTTTTAGTTTAAACTTTAAAAACTTAAGTATTTATTAAAAATTTACTAGAAAGATTTTGAGGAAGAAAAAAAAAAGCAAAAAAAAAAAAGACTTCGCCCGTGATCAACATTGTCATTTTTAGCTACGAAAAAAAAAAAAAAAAAAAAAAAAAAAAAAAAAAATTTGTTTTTTTGCGCTAAGTCAGGGTGTGCTTCGTGCTATAATTACCATGACAAATATTTGTCAATCGGACTAAACAGAAATTGAAATAATCCTCGCAAATGACTTCATTTGCAACAATCACAATATCACGGTAAGCTCGGGTATTCATTTTCAGATCAAGTTTTAACTCGTAACGAAAAAAACTGTATAGTGACCAACACTTAAAACACACACACAGATAAATCGACTTTGTGTGACTAACATGAAGACCGACCCATTCATCCAAGTCTTCACCAGGGTAGCAAACTGCTTCACAATCTAACGTTTTTAATTTAAATCTGGAGTGTACATTTTCTTCTATTCCTTTGTTCAAAATAGGACAAAAAAAATCAACTGATCAGAGCCGTAATAAAACTGTTGTTTTACCTTTAGCTTACAAAAATGTAAAAACTCGATTTTTTTTAACGTTCACAGGCAGATTTATGAGCAAGTGAGTGTCAGTAAAATTGATGATCTCATGGCGAGAAAGAATCATAAAAAGAAGGTGGGAGGGAACGGAGACAGAAATTTGAAGATTACAGTGAAATTAACTTCATAAATTTTTTACCTTTTTTTCGTTAACATCTTAGCAGGAAAAACAGTTTTCTCGTTAAACTAATAAAAAAAATCATTTAAAAAAAAGTTTACTAAAAAATCCTATTCAACAGGACCTACTGAACGTAAAATTAGAAAGTTTTACGTAATTCTAACTGATTTTATCCTATTTATTCAAATAGGAGCATATGTGCATTAAATCATAAACGTGTTTTTAATAAGGTGCTTGCCACTAGTTCTCATGCGAGAGAAGACTTTAAAAAAATTAAAAAGGAAAAAATTAATTCACATCAGGGAAGGTGCCTTTGTGGTTACCCATGACAACTATTTGCAACAGAACGAAATGAAGGTATTTATTTAAGATTAAAAAAAAGAAAAGAAAAAGAAGTCGCTGTATAAATTAAAAGATATTTGTTACGAACATTCAAGCAAGATTTACGGTAAATTTTAAAGAATGTTCGTAAAAATATTTGGGGTAAAACATTTATTTTACCCAAAATATAGCAGAAACATTGGAAAAAAAAAAAAAAAAAAAATTAACTCAGTTGTGTTTAGTAGTAAGAGCAACTACCAATTAACGTTCTATCCTCTGGCATAACATTAATTTAAAAAAAAAAAAAAAATCGAAGGAAGTTGTGTTCTCTTGGCCTAATAGTAAATATGGGGAAACAATTAAGTTTAGTGGAACTCTGGATATGTAGATAAATATTTTTGGTATGTGTATGGGTAAGAAGAATAATTCAACAATTACTGAAGGGAAAAAAAACGTTTTTTTCTCTTTTTAATGTAGAACCTCAAACTTAGGTGTGAAGAAAACAAAATTGTTTTTAGTTTGTTCAGAATTAGAATATTTTCCCCAGTTTAAAAAAAAAAATCAAAAAATCTTAGAGTCTTGTGAAATGACGGTCTAAGGCGGCGATTCTCAATGTGTAGACCCTTACGCACACAAGTGGGTCTGAGAAATATTTATAGGCCTGGAGTTGGCTCAAGGAAAATAGGCGAGCTCTGAAAATCTATAGCCCCCACTGGTGTAATGAAAATAAATAAATATGAGTGATTTTCTCCAGTAAATCCACAAAGAAAAACGTAATTTATTACAGTGAAGAGAGGAGACTTACGCCTGGAGCTGAACCAAAGCTTGACACAGAGCAGTCGTCATTACACAGGATTTATATTTTCTACTACATTTTGCTTTTGTAAATAAAACATTACACATGGAATTCCTATTTGTGCTTTTGTGAGCCTGAATTTTTTGACACCAAAAATGGGTCACAAGGAAGAAAAGGTTGAGAAACATTTGGTCTAAGAGACTTTGAACAAGACATTTTTCTCCGAGGGGGGTTTAACTAGTTTTTGCGGTACAACAGAGAGAGTTAGCCCTGAGCCCTGAAAAACCCTTGCCTAGCATCGGTCGGAGCTGCTGAAATCTTAGCTTTTTTTACTCTGATGAGAAGGACCAACAGTCTTTCAGTAACAGAGAGGTTAAGACACAAACCTCGGTTCTGTTCTTCAGGCACAAACGCCTGTGAAAGCGTACATTCATTGGTGTGTGTGTGTTTTGTTGTCCCCTCTGTCTCTCTATGGCTTTCTAGCTAAAGGTAGGCTGAATCACACCCCTGGGATGAGGGGAGGTTCATTTGTAGAGCCTAGAGGTCCTGACAAAGCCCTTCCTTTCCAAGCTGCCATTGTTAGGCTCACGGAACTGGATCTGTTCATCCCAGCCCCTATCATTTATTCATAGCGTCCGATTACTGACCTTACCAGATTTTTGAAGGTTAGACACACTTAGTGATGGTTATATTGTCTGCATATAAAGACACACTAGCTCTAATAAAATCCAAACCACCGCAGATAAATTCTTTTGATTAGAGGAATTCTTCATGGTTCCCCACTTCAGTTTAGGTAGAAAGGATTCTAGTATGAGACTAAAGCAAGGTGACAAAGAGCAGCCTTACGTAGCATACCTTTGATGTCGAATGGCTCGAGATCTATTGCCAAGCACCTGGAAACGGTAGAAGACATCGAGCCAAGAGCAGAAGCCTTCCTCAAAACCGGCGGCTTCCAGTGCATCCATCAGAAATTGATGATCCAACATATTGATAGAGTTTGATTTGTATAGGTTGACCAGTGCAGTGCTATTACCAACCCCTTTCAGAATAGACTGATCATATTGTCAGTAACCACCAGAAAGCAGCTTGTTAGAATGTTGGACATTATTTTCAGATCTGTGTTGAGGTATGTTATCGACTTGAAATCCACCTCGTCCCCAGTTGAGGTTTTTCTCAACAAAGCAGTTACCCCTTTGGTTATATCATCCAAGGTATTTTACTTTGGTTAAACCAGTGGTTAAATACTACTGCTGATCGGCAAACATGTAGAGCATTCATCGGTAAACTTCATAGAGAAAGCCGTCGAGACGCCTCAGAGCAGCGACGATCTTTTCCCGTTATTGGCCACCTTATGTTGTTCCAATCTGAAGAAATTAGCCAAGTAGTCTCAGAAATATATCTCCAATAGATGGGATTCCTGGAAAACATCTTGGTAGTACTATTTGAAATGCAAGGCAACATTTGTAACAGCTGTTCATCAGGTAATGACTGTAAATGAAATTGTGTTCCATGTTGAAGCTATTCTCTGCTGAATTTCGTACCAGTTTTATTACGTATTTTGTATTCTTGTTATGTTGGCCCCAGTATCTCTCGCTGTCTGCTAACTCCAGGTACTTTCTCTCCAGCTTAGTTACAAAATGTTTTTTCTTCCACCTCTGCAGCGATACTTCGTATTGTTGCCTTTCCAAAGCAAGGCTCGGTGTATGTTGAACAAAGTAGGATCTAATTTTGTATTCGAGATCACGGCCAGCTCTTACTGGGTAAGGCTTGTTAGTTACAGGTGTATCAAGAGAAATATTAATCTTCCAAGTGCCTGCCATCTTGACACTGCTACCCAGTAAAACGTGAACAGGAACCATTTTGCGATTAGTTAGAGTATTCTAAAGGAGTGGTGGGAAACTTCTAAAGTTAAAGTCAATCTTATGTACCAGCACTTAGTCCAGATAACGTCTGTTACTGGTAGTGTGCTAATGTCTAAATGCCACGATTTCGGATAGTCAGCTCTGAACCCATCCACAAAAGCAAAATCATGATGTTTTGAAACCTTGTATCTGTGGCAGAGTTGGAAATCTCTGCCAGATTCCTGTCTTTTGTCCAATTTGGGATCGAGGATTTCACGCATGTCCTCCATGACCAGTAACCCTGAAACTATGTTCTTTTACATAGCTGTAAGTTTAGGACAACATCCCTCACGCCTCCGAATCCTCAGAGAGACTTCTGACGAAGGTTAATTTTTAGTGTGTTTAGAAATTTACCAGGCTTCTCCACTTGCCTTCCTCTGACAGATTTCAGATGGTAGATCAAACGGAAAGCCGATGGCAGGATCTTTTCCAGTACATGCACCTCCACTGTAGACCCGTGAGTCAGCGGTGACCGCTCTGATTTATTTTATGGGTGGTGTCATCCTTTACAGCAAAGTTTGCAGCTTTTCAGTTGTTGCCCGCTTCGCCGCTGTAACCCTTGCTTGAAGGTTTGGGTTACTTCGCCGCTGTAACCCTTGCTTGAAGGTTTGGGTTACTTCGCCGCTGTAACCCTTGCTTGAAGGTTTGGGTTACTTCGCCGCTGTAACCCTTGCTTGAAGGTTTGGGTTACTTCGCCGCTGTAACCCTTGCTTGAAGGTTTGGGTTACTTCGCCGCTGTAACCCTTGCTTGAAGGTTTGGGTTACTTCGCCGCTGTAACCCTTGCTTGAAGGTTTGGGTTACTTCGCCGCACACTGCCCCGGTCTTTTGAACGAGAGCAAAGTTTATCCAACCGACTGACTCCCGCTTCTCCTACATCATCTTGTTCTTAGTCAGTTGCCCCAGCTAACCATGTTTTGAAAGGAAAACCGCCAGATGACCCATGATATCCGGTTTACTGGTGACCTGTGCTCCTGAAGAACCTGAACTCCAGGATATAACTCCTTGCGGCCATCGTCTTGCAATCTTCAGTTGCTAGCAAAATACGACGACGGGCGTAGCTCCATCAGTACATGGTGCAGCACCGATTTTGTGAGGCCAGTAATTCCTCAAAGAGAGATTGTGTAACATTGGTCAGCTTCCCTGTTTTGGTGCTCACTGTCACAAGGAAAACAGTCCTTTAGCTCTAAGAGTGTCAAGATCATCATTCCTGACAATTTGAATATTTCTGGGCATCCCGCCAAAAAAAGTCTTCAGGGCATATTTTATTTTAAATCCTTTGTTCACTTTGTCCAAAGACTAAAAAAAAAAAACTGACTAGTACCCGCGACCACTTACCGATCCCACCTTTACAATGCGAAAGGTCCTACACAATGCAAGCTTAGAATCCCTGAGATCAAGTGCCTTCTCTCATCTAAAAAGAGAACAGATACCAAGCTATGATCCCGGGTAAAAAGGCAGAGAAGCCTTGACTGTACTCAAGAAAATCTCCCTTGGAAGTCCATATCTACTGATGTTTGGATTAAACAACGGAAGTGTCCGAGAATGTTAACGTTTCATCCAGCTTAAATTTAAAAAGAAAAAAATTAAATCCGAGAATAGTAGTGTCTACCAGCAAGCGGGGGTTTGAGAGATAAGGGTCTTTTGAGTCGAGGGGCTGTAAATAAGAACTTGTGCACTAAAATTACTTCGCATCATTTTAACAGGGGGAAATGATTTTCCGGGGTAGGGTTTTCTTAATCCGTAATTCAAATTTACCAACTAAAAGATCTAGGCACAAATATATTCTGTGCAAAATGTCCACCTAACCCAGAAAATAAAAATAAACATTAAAGTTTAATGTTGTTTATTTTTATTTTAATGATTAAAGTATGTAATTGTAAGGGTACAGAAAAGTTCTCAGCCCGACCCACTTTCTCAAAAAATCTGAGCGTTATTTTATTACTGTAGGTAGATTAGAAGCTGGAAAGTATTGCTATTGCAAAATTGCCAATTTTCAGGATTTTTGTACTAAATTCGTTTCAGATAACTGAAACAAGTAGTCTAAATAGAAAGCGTGGAAATTCCAATTTTTTTTATTATTTCCAGGCTGTCGGGAAATGCATATTATAGAAACAAGTGACAACTATCCGTCGTTATTTATGCTTTTAGTTTTGTCCCCACCTCTAGTTGTGTACTTCCTTTTCCACCTGAACAAATGGGTGGGCCTGGATACAGCGGATTTCGATGAATCTTTGTTTACACTTACAGTGAGAAAAATATACAATTGTACAAAACAAAGCTTATTTATGTGCAATCAATACTCAAAATTTTATCACCATGGATTTATATATTCTGTTTAAAAAAAAAAAAAAAAAAAAAAAAATTAAACGATAAACAGCAAGTCAA
Organism: Acanthosepion esculentum; assembly: GCA_964036315.1. Lineage (NCBI taxonomy): Eukaryota > Metazoa > Mollusca > Cephalopoda > Sepiida > Sepiidae > Acanthosepion > Acanthosepion esculentum. The sequence continues at coordinate 108,692,980 of OZ038485.1, read as the reverse complement.
TAGTTTGATTTTTGAATTTGTAATTAAATCGAAAACATTTGAAGTTAATTTTCTTACTTTGACTGAAAACAATAGCTTCCACACATTATTCAATTGAAATGTCACAGTGAAAATTTTAACGCTCGGAAAGTAATACAACTATGTATTGAAAGAGTGCAAATATAAGTATAATAGCGCCCAAGTTACCCGTCATATCCATAACTGAAATTCTTAGATCGAAAAGAAAGAAAGCACGATGCCCGGAAGGCATTAATAAAATAAATAAGAGTAAAATCCAGAAACTGTTGATCATGGCCACTCAGATTGTTGGGGGGGGGGGGACTATTTGCCATAAAAAATTAAAAAATGGTTTCGATTTTCAAACAACTTTGATTAGAAAGGATTTTTTTAACCGAAGAAATGAAGTTTGATGAGTTTTGCTGTGAAAGTTCAAAAATAAAAAAAACTTTTTTGCTTAACTGAACGCGTGCTTAAAAGAAATATAAATGGGACGAAAGTTTTGTTTTAACTCGAGAATATTTACAAAAACAGAAAATATAAAGCTTAAAATTAAAAAAAAAGACGTGGATAATTTCAGCCCCAGAGAAAAGCCCTAACAGAAGCAGAAAAAAAAAAAAAAAAAAAAAAAAAAAGTGGCCAAAGAAAGTTTTAATAGGGGAAAGAACGGTAAGAAAAAAAAAAAAATGTTTAAATTAGTAGGCCCTAGGGTAAAAAACGAGCCTGACATAAGTAAAAAGTAGAACACAGGCGTGGATACTTTTTCTATTGGAAAGGCAAATTATCCATATTCACCATGAACGTAGTAGCACCCTTAACTTCTAGGTGGAAAATAATAACAGTTAGTGTTTGCTTTCTTCTCACATGCTTAGTGGGGCAAGCTCAAGTTTTTAGTTGTTAAATAGCGATAGAACCCAGTCCTAGCCGGAAAAAAAAAAAAAATCTTGTAATATTCCTTCTAGTCCTAAATAAATACAATGCTATTTTGCGGGAGGATCCGATGCAATATAATTACGTTTTTTTTTTTGTTTTTTTTTTTATTGTGTACATAGCAGTGTTTGTTTCTCTTTTTTTCTTTTAGTTTTTAATTTGAACTATTATTCGACTCAAAGCATAAAAGACAAACAAAATTAAGGTAAACATAAAAAAAGCTAACGAGAATACAAATGAATCACAAAAAATTTATGGCCATGACAAAAAAAATAAAAATAAAAAATAAACACAATTACTTACCTTCTGACAGGTAAGGCAAAAGTAAAACCATTAAAAATCCAATTTTTAGGGTAAGTAAAATTTCCATGATTTCTGTACTGACAGTTTGACCGTGGATTTAAAAAAAAAAATAAAGCGAAGATTTCTTTTTGTCGGGCAAGAGGAAAAGTATTTCTACGCTTGAATATGGCAAGTGAGAAGTTAAATAAAATAATCAGTCAGGTGTGGTCAGGATAAGCCCACCTCTTGCTTCAGCTGTGGACTTACAGGTTTAAAATCACTACGCATCTGTACGATAAAGTTAAACCGGCCTGTCGCGAAAAAAACAATGAATAATTTATAAAACAATAATGTGTTTGTTTTTGTTTTTTTAGTTTCCGGATTCCTTAATTTTCTTCTCGCAAAAGTCAGGAAATAAGTGTCGGCTAACTGATAAACCAAGACTATATGACAGGGGAACGAGAACAAGCTTTTAAAAAAGGCGGGATGTTAAATAGTTCCAGAATCCAGCGGAAGGACTTTTTTCAAATACCTTCTTCAGGTGTTCTTTAAAATGTTTAAACTTAATTTCTTTTAAATTTATCTCCCCTCATTCACGTTTTTTTTTTAATAATTTATTTTTTCCACTCATATGGTAATTTAATTTAATTCAATTCTCTTCCTCTTTTTTTTATTCTCTTGTTTTCGCCATACATCCATTCTCATCGTCACTGAAGTTTAAACTAAACACGATCAGTTTACTGAGTGGTTAATTTTTTTATCTTTTAAGAGTGTCTTTATTAAATCCTAATGTCGCGAAGGTAAACTGCAGTTTGCAATTGCATCAAACTTGATAATGAAGTTTGTTTTATTTTTCTTATAAGAGGAATAAAAATAAAAATTTCGTTTTCCAGATGTTTTAAAAATGAAATCTACTTTCTTTCGTGATTGTCACTCTCGTCGACCAATGACACATTTTTATTTTCAACAAATACGTCACTGTCAACTTTAACAATGGTAGTTTATATCTCTTTGTAAATATATGCCACAGGAAAAACTGAATGTCTTCTCTTAGTTTTCTTCGTTTGCTTATAAATAAATTAACACCAGGCACGTAATAAAATTAAAATATAAACAAAATACAAATACACACGCACACATGCGCACGCGCATACACACACACTTTTTGAATTATGCTCATAAAAATAAAATGCTTTTTTTTTTAAATTAACACTCTTAAATTCACGTACTAATAGAGCCGTCATTAACTCTCTAACAATACAATATCCACCACTACAGTCAAGTTCATAGTACGTATATACCGGTTTTACTGACTTTAACAGACTTTAAAGAAAGTTCACATTCACAATTATTTTTTTTTAGTCGTAAAGTGGGCACGCACATATACGCACTCACACATGTAGAAAGTGACATCAGCAAAACAATATGTAGCGATTTTACACTAGTCTTTAGTTTTAAAATAATATAAAAATTAAGATACACATAAAAAACGATGCAAAAGGTGACACAGATACAAACTAGCAAACACTCAGCTGACACGCATGCCGAAACATGTAAAAAAAGAGATTAATGATTATTTTAATAAACGAGAAACCTATTCACAGTGTTCTCAAATAATTTTTTCAATGAATGTATTGTATATTGTAATTTGGGGTGAAGAAGAGCTCTGTTTAAGTTTTATTAAATTATTAAGCCAGTCAGTCTCTCTATATATAATTCACACTTTAGCTCTGTATTCTGCATCATCATCATCATCATCATCATCATCATCATCATCAACATAATCAACAACAAAAAATCAAACACTTAAAACCCGCAGGTAAAAATTTTTATTTCATATAAAAATTTTTACCTATGGGATTTTAAGTGTTTGATATTCTTTTGACATAGAACTGTTCCTCGATCTATATCCACCTGTAAATTCCATACAGATTTAAATTACTACATATATATATATATATATATATATATATATATATATATATATATGAAATTTTATACTCACATAAAATTTTATACATATAAATATATCAAATTCTATTATATATATATATATATATACATATGATAGAATTATATATATATATATGTATGTATAGAATTTTGTGTGTATAGAATTTCATATATATATATATATAAATTTATAAATCCATCTATCTATCTATCTCTCTCTCTATATATATGCAGTGTAACCCGGATATAAGAGATATTTTCTCTCGTCCCAAATGAGAGCCTGTGTTAATGTATATATAATAGACCAAACCCGGATATAAGAGAAACCCGGATATAAGAGAAACCCGGATATAAGATACTTCTTCTCCGGTCCCGACAACTCTCTTATATCCGGGTTACACTGTATATATAATTTTATAAATCTCTCTCTCTCTCTCTCTCTCTCTCTCTCTCTATATATATATATATATATATATATATATATATATATATAATTCTATATATCTATACATATCTAATTATATCCGAAATATATATATTCGAAATATATATATATATATATGTGTGTGTGTGTGTGCATGTATGTATGTATAAATATATATATTTCTCTCTCTCTCTCTCTCTCTCTCTATATATATATATATATATATATATATAGAGAGAGAGAGAGCGAGAGAGAGAGAGAGAGCTACAAAGGAAGCGTCTGCTTATCAAAGTTAAATTACTCTGTTTAAACAACAAATTTTTCAACCTTTTCTCGAACACTCATATCTGTTCGAAGCTCTTGGCGTTTGAGAAAAGATTGTGATAAAGTTGTTTAAAAACAGTAATTTGACTTCCTCTGTAGCTAAATGGTATAATATGTCAGGTTATATGACTTAGTCTATTTCATTATATATATATATATATATATATATATATATATATATATATATATATATATATATATATATATATATATGAGTGTGTAGTTAGGCAGCAAATTCTCTTTTAGGCATGTCTGATTGAATAAATTGCAAACACTGTCTGCTTATTTTGGTCATAATCCTTCCATAATAACATATATTAAATTACTTTTATTTCCCAAGTAGAATAAGACTTCAGTGGTACAGGTTAAAAGTAATTTTCTTAATATTTTAGGTTTACTTTTTAATGGGGGTTGAGAGATGAATTGTTACATATATTTTTAATAATAATGTCAATAGTTTCTCTAACTCGAACGTTAAATTATATAATCCAGCAGCCCACCAGAACAATATCACCTGGCAATTTAAACGTGGCCTTGTTAAAAGGCACATCGAAATAACTAATAGTAACTCTCAACAAACGGAAAGAAGAGATATATAACACACTAGAAGGGACAACACCTCTGAACAGCTTAAACAAATTCTAAATAGACTAACACAATTTTCTAACAGATTGGAATGTCAATATAGGTTAAAAATTCAAAGAAAACTCAATGCATTTGATCAACTTGCATGGGACTCTAATTTTGTTTTGGGACTATGACTCTTTGTAGAGAAATTTTGCTAGGGTGTTTTTAGTAGGGATGGCCTTTCAGTCAGGTGGCCATGACACACTAACAATTTAGTCTTAGTTTCATTTGATTTACTCTGACTAATCCAAATATGAATTATGGGAAGTAAATCTTTAGGATATTTGAGAATTCAAAAATTACACGGGACGCTCCATACTATCATCCTAATGAGATGATGAAGAGTACGATGAAAAAAGACAGTGTTGAAAAATTTACACACAAAAAAAAAAATAAATTAGTTCATATAATTTTCACAGGGTCGGGTACATATAATTTTCTGGGAAGCATGTATACTCAAATGTGGCTGGATGTATTCGTAATGATGAATTTAAGAAGAGTAAATTTCTGATAAATTAAAACTAAAAGAGAAAGAAAACTGAGCAAATCTATTTTTTATATGAACATGATTCGACGGCCGGTGGTAGAGGCGAAGAGTAAAAATATTATTGTAAGAGAAGAAAGAGTAACTAAATTAAGGTGGGGATGTTCATTTAGCACAAAATATTTTTTCAAGAACATTCATAAAAGATTAACGTAGTTAAATAAAATGTATGTGACTGATTCAGTTATCGACATTTATGTGTATTTTTTAATTTAAAATAGGCTACATTACCCTGTTACCAGGTTTGCACTAGGCCTGAAACTGTCAAATACAGCGCCATGAAATAAAAATTATTGATGCTAAATCAGATGTTGAAGTAAGGAATCCATCCAATGCTAAAGGTGGGGAGGGCGAATCAGACGCTAAAAAGGAGATATAAGTCAGATGTGAAAAATGGAAAGGGTTGTTTTTTAGTAATAAATTTATTTTAATTGTGGATCCTTATTTATCTCCCGTGTCCAATGCTCCAACAATCTTTCTGAAGAAGTGTCCCTTTAAAAGAATGCATTCCGTCATTTTCAAAGTTATATATATATATATATATATATATATATATATATATAACATGAATGAAAATTGATGTGTAAAAACTTGAATAAAAAAGAGGTGCCAAATTGATGTAAAACGGTTTAAACTTTCCGTAGCAAAATTTTACAGGATGCGCTCGGCTTTGATGTCAACACTCAGCGAAGTTTGAATTGAAAACCGCAACGGTTTGAATTGAAAACCGGAACGGTTTGATTGGATAGTGATTCTCGAATTTTTAAACAATGGGAATAAAAGGCATACACCTAATAAGGAGTTTGTTTATGAACTGGTTTTGATCCATTTCTTTGCTATATAAGAGGGATAATTTTGACTGCAAAGTCAGAAAGGAAAAGTAGTACCCAGGCGTAGAAACTGTTATCTGACCAGAAAAGATTGACCGTCTCGGCATGTAACGCCCGCTGCTGCTGATGATGATGGAAATAGACCACTCGGGCGACAAACCTCTAACCTAGGATCATAAAGCGCTACTACTACAGTTGAAGAAACAGAAGAAGAAAAGGAAGAAGAAGGAGAACAATAATAATAATAATAATAATAATAATAATAATAATAATAATAATTTTGTCTTTTGGTTAGTTCTCAGTTCCATAGCAGGAACTCATTCCTGCCGTAGAGCAATGATGTGCAATCTAGTCTCACAAACGATTGCTATTTAATTCGTTTATCACTGATTGCTTTACCATAATGATTAAGTGCCCAATTTGAAACATCTAAATATCCATGACGTACAATCATGCCTTTGCGCATAATAAAGAATGCCATAGTTAACGAGTTAGTTTCATAAACCATTGTTAATGAATTCTTTGTGTGTTCTATTATTCTAGTGTTGTCCCCGCCAATTCAAAGTCTTTAAAATGATATTGCGCATGCGCATAAACTTCTACCAAGGATAAAAGTGTAGTATTCAATCGATTCCGGGTCTGAGTTGAAAACGCTTTCTGACCGTCAAATTTATAATATTGAGCGTGAAAGAATTGAGAAAAGCGAGGAAGAAGAAAAGGAAAAGTGGCTGTGAAGCAGGGAAAGGTTGTTGCAGTCAACTAAAAGCAGTTGCAAATCAATATTTTCACATTTAATTTTCACATTTAATTGACGATCAAATAAAGAAGCATTTCATTGCTTAAAATAACAACAATGTATTATCGCAAAAATTACAATTTTGGGAAACAGTGTGTGTGTGTGTGTGTGTGTGTGTGTGTGTATCTTGTCCGTTGTGTGTGTTTGTGGATGTGTGATACCCACATGTGTGGTGTGTGTGTGTGAGGAAGTGCTGTCGCCCAGTGTAAAGAGGCTCTCTCCGGTGGTGACGAAGGCTCGTGTGTCAATTCTACTGCATATTAGAGCAAAACAAAGAAAGAGAAAGAAAATGCTTGTGTCCTTTCTTTTATAGTCCTTAAACAGCGCCACCTAACGACGTTTTGGTAGTCCAAATGAGAATAATCCACACAAGGTTGAAAGGAAAGGTATGAAAGCAAGAAAATAATGAAAAGAAAGTCAAGTGAAAAAAAATGTAAATAAATAGATAGAGAGAAAGAGTGGGAGGAGAAGGAAGATAGAGGCAAAGCAATAAAAAGAAACAGGGTAGAAAATATTTTACGTTTGTTATTCTTTTTTCAGCGTACCGAGTTCAACTTCCAGCCGAGGACGTTGCAAAAGATCTATTGACTCTAACTTTGATTGGCAGCCAGTATAGGAGAAAGACAATTCTGTATTTTAAACTGGTGGATGTGGAGTAAAATAAAAAATTTAAAAAAATACTTGCTATGGAAATCACAGGAGTAACATATGCAGATGATAGCATACTTTATGGATACACCTCCAAACGTCTAGATGATCAGAGCCTGGCAGTTGATCTCACCTCTGAGTTAGTTCTAACAGATCAACAGAAAATAAATTAGCTCATAACTTTCCATATCTCAAAAGTCAAGATAGTAACTGTTATGGACCAATATCCTCGCACCATGGTTCTGGTCCAAGGTAGAACCAAGGAAGAACAACACGAACACAAGAGTAGTAAATAACAAAGATATATTACAACAGAAATATAATACAAGAAGTTGAAGGTGTTAGTATTAACTGTCAGTCTGGTTTAAAGTGAACTGATATGTCTTGACTCGTTAGGTCTCAAATCATTCCTCTCTCTTTCAGAGAGGCGCAGTATTTTTTTGTGTTTCTTAGCACATACATTTTTAATTTTTTGGCCATTCCATTGAATGTCACATTTGTAATAACTTCTCCCTCAAATTTTATTTTTCTCCCAGTTACCGACCTAGCAATTTTATCGGTTCGCAACATGGTTCGTTTGTTCAATTTTCTCCATGTTTGTATGTTAATAATAGTTAAGTCTGACCCGGAATCCAATTGTAGTCTGACTTTTCTGTTTAACATTTCGACTTGCACGCATTTTCGTTTGTTTGTCTGGTCCGCTTGGTCAGTCCTAGTGACTCTTACTCTGCTTTCTTTCCTAGTCCAACAATGAGAACTTTTATGACCCACTTTTTTGCACGACAGACAAGTCTTAAAGCGGTATGGACAATCTTTATACCAATGCAAAGTCCCACAGCGATAGCATGGACTGGGTGGTAGTTTTTTCTGATATTGACTTTTTAAAGTAGAAAAATTTGTTTGACCTGTTTTTGAAGAGAGAAAATTGGTTGTGTTTGTTTTTGAGGAGGGACAAAAATGTGTTTGTAGTTGTACTTTACGTATGCGAGCGATGCCAGACTCTTCTATATCTTTCGAGTCCTTCTTTACGCTCATACATCTCTGACAGTCTTCAGCCAATTTTTGTAGCGTCAATTCTGGTTCACTCTCCAGTTTTGTAAGAATTCTGCGTCTGATCTCCGCGTCTTTATTCGAAACCAGGCCTTGAACGAATATTAAACATTTGAAATTGTCCGGGCTGAGTTCAAATAACTTAAAGTCATCACAATGTTTGTTTACAATGGAAGCGAATGTTATATAATCTTCGCTGTCCTTTTTTGTTAGATTCAGACATTTCCATCTTTTGTGGAATAATGAGGTATTTGGGCTAAAAAGTTCTGTTAACAGTTTTATGGCTTCCTTGAAGGTTAACTCATTTGTTTTCTTTGGTAGGATGTAGTCTACGAATTTAGTGTGTTCGCATGACCCTAATTTTCATAGTAGTAGACGTACTTTTCTCGCGTCTGACCAATTCACGCAATCAAACTCATATAAATCTTCGTACCTTCTGAAGTAAGCTGCGAAGGTTTTGTCTTCGTCTGGTGCATACGTGAAGTCTTCGATAGAGCTCCATATAGCATTTTGTGATAGAACTGTTTCATTCTCGGAATTTTGCCCTTTATTTGTTATTCCCCGTAGCAATAATTCTTGTAGTTCAAGATGCTTCTGTTCGTTTTTCTGTTGCTGCTCAAATTGTATTTTCATAAGTTCCAATATGGTTGCCTTAAAGTATTCCATATTTACCGTAATTATGTGTAAGTATTTTTCTTTTAGTTTAGACTTCAGGTCTTTGTTACTACTGTAAAGTTGGTGTCCAAAAAGAAAATTTCTTTTTTTTCTTTTTTTTATATTCGCGTATAACTTGTTTTTTTTTTTCTCACTACCAACGTCACTGCTCATTACGGATGACCTATAGTAAAAGATTTTTTGTAGATTCTCCACGTAGAACTTGTTTCTTGAGTATACTTTTTGGTTTCTCCGCGTAGAGTTTGTTTCTAAAGTTTCCTCTGTATACTTTTTTAGGATTTCTCCGCGTGGAGTTTGTTTCTTCAGTTTCCTCAGTATACTATTTTAGGATTTCTCCGCGTAGAGTTTGTTTCTTCAGTCCTCGTCGCCACTGTTATGGTCCAATATCTTCGCACCACGGTTATGGTCCAAGGTAGAACCAAGGAAGAACAACACGAACACAAGAGTAATAAATAACAAAGATATATTACAACAGAAATATAATACAAGAAATTGAAGTTGTCAGTCTGGTTTAAAGTGAACTAATATGTCTTGACTCGTTAGGTCTCAACTCATTCCTCGATATTTAACTACCCTCCCACGTGGGTCGAATGTGGCACAAGGCCGGTTTAATGTGGGCTCCCCGAGCCCGTAGGCTCGGCCAAAAATATGCCCATTTAGCACCCGTATAAACGGGTTCAGGGACTCTCTACCTCCCCGGCCGACACTTTGCCCTGCGGCAAAGCCTCGTCCCGGTTCCTCTCTGCCAAAGCAGAGAGTTCGACAAGAGTCGCGCACAGTCAGAGACTGTGTCTCAACTCATTCCTCTCCTCTCTCTCAGAGAGGCGCAGTATTTATAGAGTCAGGAAGAGTCCATTATCGTTATAGGTAAGTTTCCATAACAGTAACGTTTCGTCATCACCGAGCAGACTCTGAAATTACTTCTCGCCTGTGGAACTCCATTCTGATTTCTTGCTTTCTTACCACCAACAATCTACAAAAAATTTAAATACAACGCCAACTGCCATCTTTTATCTTCCTGAAACCTGTTCTTTTGTTTTTTCTCTTCACTTCTCCTCAATAAAGTCTTCCCATTCTCCTTCACCCCAGTAACCCCATGCGTTCTAGTGCTATTATCGCTATGCTTGGCGTAAAGTTTTAAAACTTTTAAAATCTTGTATTAATTTGTAGTAAGGGATATTGTTATTAAGTAAAAACTATAGTTACTTATCATGAATGGGAAAGCTTACTACAATTCTGTGACTCCCAGTAATTTAAAAATATTTTTTTTGTCTGTGTGTGCGTGCATATATATGCCGATTTTTGTAAATACGCTCGTCTATACATTATATTATCTAAAAATAAAAGCAGTAACTACAGTAAATTTAAAATTTATTTGTAGTTTTCTGACCTTTTCTTCTTGGAAAGTAAAACTATAAAGCCAAAGTACCTAAAGGACACTAAAATATTAGATTACTTGGAATATTTTCCTAAATTTTAAAGATTACTGGGTAATTTTTAAAAATTATATATAAAAATAACATTTACATTGTATTAAAATAATTTTTACAGTTATATACCCTTTACTTAAAAATGCCAAACATTCAATACCAATAAATCTGTCAAAGCCTCATAAAAACACCTACCTCCGTGTTTAAAATGCTTTTATGCGATATTTTAAACTAAAAGTAATATGTATTTAATTCAGATTAACTAAACTTTAAATCAGTTAATCTTCCTCAAAGTTTCAGAAAAGTATATTTAATTTTTGAAAGATGTTTTTAATAAAGAGAATTATGTTCATTTGTTAGATTTGTCAATATAGCTGATTTTAGCGATCTCTAAAAAATCATTCCAATCAATTTAAATTCGATTTGAAATACAGCAAAGTATTTTGCTTATTGGAAATATTAAATGTAATCTATTAGTTCCAAATTAAAACTAAAATAAAAGCTTTAAAAAGATAAAAACAATTTAATTTTAAAAATGCATTTTAAATCTAAGGTATCACTTTATATATATATATATATATATATATATATATATATATATATATATATATATATATATATATATATATAATTATATATATATATATATATATATATATATATATATATATATATATATATATATATATATATATATATAGGGTGGTAACACCTGTTAGGGTTCCACTTATGGCCAAATAGTGAAATCCCAAACAAAACACTATGAAACTATAATAATACATTTTTATAGTAAAATACGAACAATACATTTTTATGTAAAAATAATTAGCAACAATACATAATTACGTAATTATAGTAAAATTAACAATAGATTTTTAAAGGAATATGACCAACAATACATTTTATCTGTAGTTGAAGTCATACAATTGCGTTCAAAATATATTTAGTGGAAACCATAAAATTACGTTGAAAATATTTAGATTTTGGCATTAAATAACCCACAGAGGTTGATATGCTGATATACAAAATTAACCAACCAAACCAATCAAAATATTTAGCTTTAGACATTAAATAACCCATAGAGGTTAATATGCCGCTAAACAAAATCAACCAAACCAAACAAAACGAATCAAAATATTTAGATTTTGGCATTAAATAACCCACAGAGGTTAATATATGTCGCTAAACAAAATCAACCAAACCAAACCAATCAAAATATTTATATCTTGGCATTAAATAACCCACAGAGGTTGATATGCCGCTAAACAAAATCAACCAACCAAATCAATCAAATATTCAGATTTTGGCATTAAATAACCCACAGAGGTTAATATATGTCGCTAAACAAAATCAACCAAACCAAACCAATCAAAATATTTATATCTTGGCATTAAATAACCCATAGAGGTTAATATGCCGCTAAACAAAATCAACCAAACCAAACCAATCAAAATATTTAGAATTTGGCATTAAATAATCCACAGAGGTTGGTATGCCGCTAAACAAAACCAACCAACCAAATCAATCAAAATATTTAGAATTTGGCATTAAATAATCCACTGAAGTTGATATGCTGCTAAAGAAAATCAACCAAACAATCAACATGAAAGGACTCTTTCACGACATTACGCCATATATCCGACAATTTCGTAAATCAAGCTGTATTCTAAAATAGAGCTTCAACAAAACGACAGCATAACACACATATCGTCTCTACTAATTATGTCCACACAAACATCTGCACAAAACGTATTTAGCTGAAAGCATAAAATTGTGTTCAAAATATTTAGACTAAATAACCCATGGAGGTTGATATGCCTCTAAAAATCAACCAACTAAAAAATATAAACTTTGTAGATATATTTTAACTGTATATTTTAATCCTTGTGCCGACCTTTTTATTCTTCGAAAAATGTCTGAAGAATGTGTAACAATAAACGGTTAGCTTTTTTTTTCTTTTATTATTTCGTTTTACCTGATTATGATATTATATTTTTACTTTTTCTTTGGTCTTCGTTTTCTTATATTGCTTTTATTATACCTGATTTTATTGCATGGCTGAATGTTTAAAAAGTGTGCGTTCCGACCCTGGCTTCCATGGTTGATTTGAGAAGTCACTTCTTGGTGTTGTTGCCCTTCGTAATGTGCCTAAAATCCACACCACGGCTTGACCCAAACAATGTGAGTGACTGAACTAGTGACACGTTGCGCCTTCTCGGGTTAACATTCACGGCTGACATGAAGTGGAAAGATTACACTGAATCCATTGCTAGGGCAGTTGCTAATAAAGTTACTTACGTCTTTCCTCTTGTCCTTTATCGCTTGGTCGTATTTCCTCTCTGTAAAGATCATAAGAAGCCGCTCGAGCGCTCGCTATCCTCCATTTTGTGGAGAAGGACGCAGGCATCAGGTCGACAGAGAAGTCTGTACATAACTAAGGGCCACTTACCTTATTTACAGTATAAAGCACGGATTACTCAGTGGATGTTGGACATGCACAAATATACCTGAGCAAGCGTCTGCAACAGGGATTGGTTAGCCACTCAATGAGACGTGTGTATTTGGAAACGAGTAACTAGATCATATCGATAAATGATGGAACTATTGCACACAAAATTAAATCATATATTAAAATGATTAAAGCAGCATGATACAGGAAATTGTGGAGAGCCATGAGCGCTCACACCCTGAAAGGACACGACACATAAAGAAAGAAGAATCGTGAAATAATGGGTCAAAGGCGAATTACCGAAATGTGTATTTACTTGTTTTCGATTGGTCCAGTAAAAACGTTAAGATGACAATGTTTTAAAAGTATCCGAACCAGAAAATCATTGGTTTCATCTATATATTTGCTTATCATCAAGTATTATAATTAAACCTGTTTATACTTACAAGTACATATTTATACAGAAGCATTGCTAGATCATTATAATTACAGGTCTTGACTGGCGTCACTTGTTTCTTCAAGTTACATTTAATTAAAATGTGTTATAATGGGGTCAGAACTTGCAACGAAAAGGGACTACCAATTAATCGACATTCAGTTGAATGTCTTAATCTCAAAAGAAATTAATTCAACACATACATGGATTTTACATAGTGATTTTCCAAGCGTAGCTTAGATGTGGCATAAGGCCAAAAGTAATGGGCACCCAGTGAGGATCGAACTCACTACCCAGTCGTAATTGTTCCAGCAAAACAAGCTTCCTAACTATTACACCGCCTCAAGGTGCCCAAAATGATTTTCTAACCGTAGCTTAGATGTGGCACGAGGCCGAAAGTGTGGAGCACCGGGTGAGGATCGAACTCACTATTCAGTCGTAACAGTTTTAGCGAGACAAGTTGCTAATCATTACACCACGCCGAGGTGCCCTACATGGATTTTATATATATCTATATTCAGAATTAGGTTTAACATAGCTCAGAAAAATAGAGAAACACGAGGTGCATTCCAGAAGTTTTGAGACTTTTTCAGGAGAGATATTTATTCATTTTCAAAGAAGTACAAAACTCTAATCTCCTTCAAAGTTGGATCCTCTGACTTCAATGCATTTGTTGTAGCGATCTAGCTACATCTTGAAGGCCCCGTGAAAGCCATTCACAGTGAAGGTGTCCAAGACCTTTGTCACGGCCTCCTTCAATTTCTCAATATCTTCAAAACGATGCTCCCGAGGTTCTCGTTTAGCTTGGGGAGCAACTAAAAGTCACAGGGGGCAAGGTCTGGACTGTAGGGAGGGTAAGGGACAGTTTTGATGCCCGTCCTTGTCAACACAAGACTTTATTACGTAGTGAGCTTCCAAATTGTCTTCACATTCCGACTGCATTCTAAAAACTAGTCAACTGCAGTATTTAGTAGGGTGTGTTCAAGGATCTGTTACAGCTATCTTCTTCAATGTGGAATAACAAAAGTTGGCGGGTCAGTTTATTAGATGTATACTAATGATATACTACCATTACAATAATCTGGGAGTTATAATTGCTTCTTTTAAAAAATCTCAAATCTTCTGAAATGCCCCTCGTATACATTTGTCATGTTATTAACTCACCTCTCTACGGATGCAAGATGTAACGCGAGGTCTTTTAAATGTGGCACAGGCATTTTATGTGCTTAGTTGTAGTGGAGACGTTAGTGTGGTACGCTGTATGCGATACGCCACATGGTTCGGTTAAGAAACCTCCTTGAAGGGAAAATGAGACACATCTTGCCACTACGGTATCCTTTGGATATAGATATATATATATATATATATATATATATATATATAGAGAGAGAGAGAGAGAGAGAATGTATTTTCCTTTTATACTACTTTATACAATGCTACCTAGAGGATACGCAAAATTCAATTTACACCAATCCCCACAATAAAATTGGACACTTTCAGATTAAATTGGGGAAGGACTAAAGTCAAGCAATACGCATTGAAAAAAATAGAGAATTCAGAGGGTACGAGACAGTAACGGAGACAAAGATCAATTTTATTAAGTCTGTTGGGTTCGTGGAAGGAATTTTATCTTCCTGGACTCTTCAACTGGAGGGACGGGCCGTGCAAGATTCTCTACGTCTAGTTTGGTATCGACCTCCAGCTGAAGAAAAATTGGTCGGAAGTTCATAGTGAATTAGCCTTTCCTAAGGCAGGAGGCACGGTGGAGTAATGGATAGCGATTCGGATTGAGGAATCGGAGAGCCGAGTTCGAATTCTAGTTGAATCCATTACATTCACTTACGTGCTAATACCCCTGGGAAAATGTATGAATCCTTTTCTTCTAATCGGCTATGGGTAAATAGCAGGATGGCAACTGGTCTACCGCAGAAATGGCAACCTACTGCGGGAAAAAACTGCCTTGTTAGTCATAAATCGAAAGATACATGATCGTCTAAGCTTGTGTCACGCATGGCACATAACTGACTGGATCCCAGCAAACGCAGATCATTGCCTCCTGTCTTCTGGTTCATATTGATTTAGACGCGCCATTTTTCAATGCTGGTGAGAGTGTGGCAAAGAAATCCCTGTTTGTACCCGCGAGCGAGTCCTGATGTCGAGCGAGCAAACTGGCAACATTGGAGTTTATCTTTTTGTTCGAAAAGCAGGCGTCGAAAATGTTCATTTTTTTCTCAGCTTGGCGCTACATCGTCATATGCCTGAAAAGAGGTAAAATTCAACCGAATTAAAAAAAAATTTAAAAAAATGATAAAGAATTGTTGTAGAGGGGGAATAGGGATACCAAAAACAACAACAACAACAACAAAACATAAAACACTACAGTAATATTTTGTGTTAATATTTTGTGTTAATATTTTGTGTTAATTCAAATAACACTGATAAAAATGAGCGAATTTATCTGAAAACCCAATATTATCATGAGCGAAGAAAATAAAAGACTTGCCCCTACATTATATATATATATATATATATATATATATATATATATATATATATATATATATAGAGAGAGAGAGAGAGAGAGAGAGAGAGAGAAAACATATTTAGGGAATTTTGCCTTTAATCTAGTTGGGTTGTCAGATGAATTCGCCCTTAACAATTAACAATTTTTGAAGATGATGGGCAACTGTATCTTGAGATTATCACTTCTGCTGGGCTAATTCCCTGGTGGATTGGAGCATGTCAGCGTGGATGAGCTCGTTCAATCGGTCCTCATTGAATCGAATGTGGAGAGTCTGTAAGGTCGAGAATCCCTCTGTTGAAGCATAAACATTCCATTTCTATGCCATTCTTTCTGCAACAGCTCCTTCTCCATACACAACACAAATATCACGATTAGTTTTAATAGCTTGGAATCTTGATTGAAAGTAAAGAGAAGCAAGTGTCAAAAATGTTTATTTTTGTCTCTGGCACTCCATCTTAATGTGTCTGAAAAGAGATAAAATTCAAATTTCAAAAACCATAAACAAATATATTTTTTTTAAGCGTTTCACCCCAAGCAAGGCGAGAAGCCACTAGCACGCAAGGGGTTACAGAGAGTTGGAGCGAGAGCAAATAGGAGTGATAGAGGAAAGGATGAAGAGAAGGATAGGGGATAGATCAGGGCATCTGGAGACGTCGATTGACATTACATTTGAATAGTTGTAGATTATAGCTATCAGGGAAACAGGAAGAGGGGAGGGAGTTCCTCAGGCGAGAGGTGCGAGACCTGAAGCTATTGGAGTAGAAGAGACGGCTATATTTAACAGTTTCGACAGTGAAAGGGTGTGAGCGAGATGCCAGCCTAGTAGAACGCTTAAATTCATGAAGTTTGGGAACCAGCGAAAGCAGCTCCCCGGAGCAGTTACCATGAAAGTATCTGTCAATCAGACAGAGGGAGGCGAAGAATAGTTCTTCATAAAACCTAAAACACTATGGGAACATATTTTACGTATTATTTCAAATAAAAACGGGGGAAAAAACTAACGTATATAGATGAAAGCCCACTAATTTTTATTATCCCCACCCACACAAAAATTGTGTATATGGTACTAGTTAGGATCTCATATAGAAAATGTGGCGTGGTGACTGTAACAAGAATGGCAAGTGTAAATGCGAATTTATTTGTGAAAGGAATTTTTGAATGGTTCAGTGATTGTGACTTGTTAGGTTTAAATGATAGAATTTTGTTGAGCAGTCTTCTCCCCACCTCTACTCCATCGTTATGCCCTCTTTTTTTTATCATTTCATCCCAAGCAAGGCGATAATGCCACTAAGAAGCAAGAGGGTTACAGGGAGGGAAAAAGAATGAAGAGACAGGACAATAAAGGAATCGGATTCAGATAGACAGAAGATGGCGAGTGATGTTGCATTTAAATTGTTGAAGATTGTGTTGCATTTGCTGCAGTTCACAACAATAAATAATCCTATTTTGCAAGCACGCTATGTACATGGAAAATTTGTGTTTGACTGACCGATATTCCAGTGATGACTTAATTGTAAAGACGAAGTAAATGTCTAGGCGCTAATCTGAGCTGTTAGTTAAAAAGAAAAAAATCCTGCAAATGAAATATTCGTAGTAGTAGTTGTAGTAGTAAACGACTCATTTTATTGAAAGTGTAAGCACGCGTGTCGAACAAGACTAAAAATATATGTTAATATTCTGCAAATTTTTGTGGGCGTTTATTCGTGTTTGTCAAGAGAGGTGGAAAAGTCTCATCGACCAAATGCAGGGAAATATTATAACACAGTGTGTCTGTGGGGAGGAAGGTAAAAGGCTGGGAAACAGTTTGAAATGCTTTTTTTTTTCTTACTCAAATTTACGTTTAGCTGGCTTTTTACCAATGATCTTTTTTTTAAAGTTTTTTTTTCTCGTTTGTTTTATCTATTTATTGGATATCTATATTTTTATGCCTTTGAAGGGTATATATAATAAAAAAATGTTTGTGTGACCAGCAAACAATCTGCAAAGAGACTTAAAGCAAAAACAATAAAACAAGGAAATAACAAAAAATCCAAATTAAAAAGTATATATATATATATATATATATATATATATATATACGTACACATATATTTATATGTGTGTGTGTTTGTGGATGAGTCTGAATTTATGTGTATGTGTAGTTCTTTCAAATTCATAAGATCGATACATGTATTCTAATAGTATTTTGCAGTAACTTACAAATAATCCATCCAAAATAGTCGTTATATATTGACAGTATATATATATATATGTATGACAGCTCATGTACGTTTACCAGATTCTATCTCTCTCTCTCTCTCTCTCTCTCTATATATATATATATATATATACATGCACAAACACATCTGAATTCTTTCTTTCTATCTCGCAGTCTGTTCATTATCTTTTCTTTACTCTTCTTTCATCTTACAATCTTTTTGTAGTCTTCGTTCGAAGAAAAATTATTTTCCAAATGATAAGGTTCTCTTCCTATTTATTGTGAAGAAGTTTAGAAAAAAAGATCTGTTATCGTTGCTTAACTGAGTTACGTAAAACTAATGTCAGGTGCATGAAGAGGGAACATTTTTTTAAGGAAATCTCTCACCGAACCTTTTAACCCCCCCCCCCCCGATTTTTTTAATTTTGGACTTCCACCTACAACACACCCACATACAGAGCTCAAACATGAAACAGTAAGTATTACAATAGTTTTTAGAAATTTTTTTAATAGAAATCCAACAATATTTATTTGAACAAAGAATCTATAAACAAAATATTTTTTGTTATTCTCCTACCCCAGCCGCAATGATAGAGAAAACATTACATCGCACCATCGCCAGTGAGACACACTGCAAGAGTCACTCCGTTTAGCGAGGCTCGTCTCTTAATCGAGACGCCAACCCTCCGAAGGAACGACATAGGCCAATAACTCCAGAAGTCTCCACTGCCACAGAAGTAAAAAAAAATCTGTGCGCAAGAGAAGAATATTTAACTTAATATTTTAAGTTAATATTCAAAAATCTTATATTATCTTATTATAATCTTATGATTATTATATTATATAATCTTAATATTTAACTTTAATATTTTTTATCTCCGCGTCCCGAGTAACAGACCCCGTATTATAAT
Organism: Acanthosepion esculentum; assembly: GCA_964036315.1. Lineage (NCBI taxonomy): Eukaryota > Metazoa > Mollusca > Cephalopoda > Sepiida > Sepiidae > Acanthosepion > Acanthosepion esculentum. Next base: position 108,673,953 of record OZ038485.1, on the reverse strand, counting down.
TGGTTCAAGTTTTTGCTTGCATGCCTTTATCATATGACATATGGTTATTTACCCCAATCTCCCCACTGAGATGAGATATGACACAAGCTCGGGTTTCATGCGGGGAACCCGATCGCGTACACTCGGGCAAAAGACAAAAACTTGCCCAGTCCCTGCAACCGATTCGCTAGCATCGGCATGACTACTGATCCCTCCTCTCTAGTGCATCGGGGGAGTGCAGCCTCGGGCAGCTGTTCCCCAGGACCGGCCACCTCACAGTCTTTATTTTCCCCAGTTGCGTCTTTGTCCGCAGTCAGAGCCACACCTGAACCGTACTCTGCCCGCTGAACAGAGACGCAACTGCAAGATGATAATCATCCCCCAGCATGGGCCGCAGAATGTTAAAAAATGATTTTCTAGGCATAATTTAGATGTGGCACAAAGTCGAATAGGTTGAGCAGCTGGTGAGGATCGAACTCACTAATCAGTTGCAATAGATCTAGCGAGACAAGTTTGCTAACATTACGCCATGTCGAGGTGCTCCCATAGAGCATGTGTTGATAGATTCTATTCTATTGCATTTTTTAAAATAGTATTTCTATTGTTCATTTTTATTCTTCCTAGATTTACCAAAGTCCATTCTTTTGATAAACTTAATATTTATCCCTTTTAATATTTATTTTTTAAACAATACTGGAGAAGCAGAAAGTGAATCCTAAGAATACATTCCAGAAATTTCGTCTTAGAAATACCAGGTGCTGTAAGCTTAGATGAGTCGGTGGTGTAATGGATAATTGCTTGAAATGGTTAAATGGAAAACCGAGTTCTAATCCCTTTTGGGTTAGATATTTTCACTTACGCGCAAATACTCATAGGAAAGATATGAATCTCTCTATTCGTACTCCACACTATGGGTTAATCAATAAGATTTGAACCCTTATTACCCTTACATTTAAACCATTATTGTATTAAAAAGAAAAAACTTTAAGATCTAAAAATATTTTCTGGCTTTAAATAACCTTCAAATGGTTGATACGCCGTAAAAATCTAACGTTTTGGGAATCTGTTTGAAGTTTTAGAAACAAGTAATTTTATTTTTTTTAGGTTTGACACCAAACACGTCCCTAGAATTTCTAAGATAATAGTGCGCAAATGGACTTTCGGTTTTTATGCAAATCTATATTTAATTTGTGTGCTTTTTCATATACTAATTAAGATGTGTCACGGCTTTATCGCGTGCTACTGTCTTAACAGAGAGTGCAAGAAGTCCTTGTGACGAGGTTAGGTGTCACAATTGTGATTCTGAAAAGTGGCGGACTGGTTAGGATCTCAGTTTGCCTGAAGGAGTGGGCCTTTTATATCAAATAAAAAACACAAAAAACTGTTTTAATAATAAAAAGGAACAAGAACTTTAAAGAGTCATCTGCACACTATCAGTTACTTAAGTCCAAGAGTGGACATTTGCAAAATTCATAAAGATAAGTATAAGAAAGTCCCTGTCTGATAAGAATTTAGAATCACATATGTTACTATCCATTGAAAAGTAATTGTTAAATGAATTGGATGCAGAAGCAATTATTGGCAGATTCGAACAATCATTTGATGAACACAAATGATTCCTCTTCATATAGTGGACTGTTAATGTGGAAATTGTGCAGTGAACAATTTCAATATATCAACCAATTGCTTAAAATTAAAAAATAAAATAAATTGTAACATTCTGTTTTTACATTTGGTATCTACTGCAAGTAATATGTACAGAGTAAATTCTAAGAAATACATTTTTTTTCACAAAAATTATAGTTGTACCCTTTTCCATATGTATTTTTTAATATTTTGTTTCTGAGATGAAGTATTGTAACTATTTACACTATTTACATTGTTCAGTACGTTGTCCTCCATCTTTACATGTTGCCATATTTACATGGCCCAGTGGATAAAAGCATTGGTTGAAGTAATCCAGTGACTTGACATAAAGTGTTATGAGTTCAATACCTGGTCACGGAAGAGGTGAACAAAAAAACTTGGATAGTTAAGCTACTGAAACGGAAATAAACAGATATCCAGAGGAGGCATGGTCCGTGGAACTAAAACAACCTTCTCCGGTGGACGGAATAAAAGTTTTAGTTCGAATTTTAATCACCTGAGGAAGGCCGGGGCATACAACGGCGGCCGAAACATCGTGAATATGACAACAAAACTGGCAAGATTTATCTTCTGTTTCTGCTACTTTTCTATTCATCGTGTTGATACATTTTGTGACTGAAATAGCTGCATAATCAGGGGCGTGGTTGTGTTCAGTAGCTGTTCAGGATCGGTCATATCGAGGCTGGCGGTCATGGTACCTTTACAAAAAGATCTTCTCTTAATACATCTCCATCTGATAGTAATTGATCTTATAATCTCTTTTGTATGCATGTATCCTTGGAAGTAAATCTTCTTTCCTTTATTACTTAATATGACTTCCATGATGGGGTAGCCTCTTGATTTTATCTAAGTGAAGAATACAACGGCCTCTCTTTTTTGAGGGTTGAACGGGTCCTATTAACATCAATTATCTTTATTTTGGTTGTTTTGATATTTAGTTTATTTTGGGGTTCATCCCCTCCCCTCTCGTCGTAAATCATCAGATTTTTATGTAAAAATCTTTTTATAAGCATCAAATTTTCATGTCACGTGGTGCGTTTTTAAGGTTCCCTGAGAGTATGCGGTATTATGGAATATGGAGGATTGATTGGTGACAGATGAGTTCTTGTGGTGAATGTTCAAATTGTAATGAGTGAATGGGTCGTGAATTGGATTAGCTAGGTATAAGTTAGTGAACACCAGCTCCAGCCTATTTCTCCCTTTTCGGCCTTGTGTCAAAATTGTATATTTTTATACAATAAATCTCAATATGACTTCCATGATGGGGCTGTAGTAGAGCCACAGACAACACTGGTGAGTACTTGACTGTTCCCAGTCAACTGAACCAGAAGCAAACAAACAGACAACTGTCCTGGTTAGAAATTTAAGTTTAAATAACTTAAAATTAAGCAGCTACTGGTTCTTTTTAAGCTGTTTAAAGAATCTGTTTTTCACTTGTGCCATTATTACCGTTCACCAGGTTGTTACATATATTCGTTTGTTTGTTTCTGGTGTTCTGAGACTGATCTCGAAAAATAATCTTTTGTAGCATTTTTTTTTGTTTCTTAGTAACTGTGGTCATCCTGTGAGACTGTTGTGTAATGTTTATGAAATTTATTTCAGGTTAGACACGCCTTTGAGAGGGAATGCCAGGTAGAGAAGAATAAGCATGTTTGACATCTGTTTGCTTTTAATCAAGGTCACGAAGCTGTCAAAGCTGGTCGAGACATTTGTGCTGTGTACGGGGATGACGTCATTGCCTACAGAATGGCACAGAAATGGTTTTCCCGTTTCAAGGACTTGGAGTTCGAACTCGCAGACTCTCCGCACTCTGGCCGACCTGTACAGTTTAATGAAGACCAATTTCAGGCGCTGGTTAAAGAAGAACCGCACCAGACCACCAGGTGATTGGCTCAGAAGATGAGAAGCACTCATGTTTCTGTTGCTCGTCATATTCAACCAATGGGTAAGGTTCAGAAACACGGCGCACGGTGCCACACGCATTGAACGACACAAACTCCAACGTTCTTCTATTGCCGCCAGTTTACTCGCTTGACACCAGGCTACTTGTGGATACAAAGAAAGATTCCTTTGTCGTATTATCACCGGGGACGAAAAATGGCGCCTTTACATGAATATGAAGCTGAGAAAAGAATACATTGGTGAATGATTCATCAGAACTATTAATAAGCTAAAATGTATTATAAAAAAAAAGAATTTAACAACCTAATTTAATTTCACTGGCCGTCGAGTGTAAATAATAATAATAATAATAAAAAACTCTTTCCATTTTTACGTAACATTATTTATTTGCTGAAACAAGACAAATCTGAAAAGGCAGATTGTGTAACATCGATCTCCCAAGTGGGTGCAATTACTTGCCTGAAAAATCAGATTTGAAAGCTTGCACTGGGTTCGGTGACTGACATCTGTAAGAACATGTAAACAGGAAATACGGAGAATTATTTATTAAAAAAAAGGAGAAATACTTATCGCTCATGCACTTGTGTGCATGTGTATGTAGATCCTTAAGCATGTGTTAGTCGTGGCGGGAACACAAAAGAAAAATGATACAGTTGTGAACTTACAGTAATATTGAGAATTGCACTGTCAGCAGACTAAATGACCTTTAAGGGAAAGAAAAAAAACGCATAAAAACAAGGATAAATGTATTCCCTTCAGAGTATATTGTAATATAAATTGTGCAGTATTAATAACTAAATGTAAAAATAGTTTTATAGAAAATTTCAACTTCCTAAGTAACTTTGGTATTATTATATAACAAGGAATTATAAAATTTAAAGAAACAAAATTTGAATAAGATTGACAAAAATATGTAGTGTCTGCCACGCAACGTCCGCGCGTCGTTTTTAAAATAACCTTTAGAATAGTTTTTGACACCCATTTCTCTAAGTAATGATGCAGTCTCTTTGTCCCCTGTGCTGATAAAACTACAGAGTTCCCAAGCGAACACGTGCCTCATACAGGACAACTGAATGTCATGTAAAACTGTAATTTGATATTTGCTTTGAGGCAATATTTCTGAATTTATTTTCGGTGAACTTTCAAAAATATTTTGTCGTTGTTGAAAAGATATCCGTTTAAAATATAACGGTAGTTTGAAGTTAGAGACGATTACTACTACAACTCGAAAGAACAAACACACGAAAGCCAGAATGTATTCGTTTCATTTTGCGATTATATTTTGTGTGTGTGTGTGTTAAGTTAAATGTGTGTGTGTGTGTGTGTGTGTGTGTGTGTGTGTGTGTGTGTGTGTGTGTTTTAACGCAACGTTTCGGCCGTTGTACCTTCCGATAAATATAAAAAAGTCAAGGATACTAGTACACGTGAATTTAATGTAAGCACCCTGTCTCACAAATTCAGACAAAATGTTACTTTCTGCATTAAATTCAGTGCCGGCGTGTACTATCCCCCTCCTTGGATACAGGGGGAGCCTCATTGAGGACCCCGGGCAGTGCTTTGTGACCCTCGCTAACTTATCCATGTTTGCTTTTTTCCTACTTACATTTATATATGTTATTACAAATTAATTAACACAACTGAATATATAAAAAGGATGAAAAAATTGGTGGGGATTTTAACGTCATTCGGGGGTTTCCTTTTTTTCATACAAATCCGTGAATTCGTTTTGCTCATACTGAGTTTCGAAAAACACTTAAAATTCACTATATTTACCATACTTTTGAATGTTTTAAAAATATTCAATTTTTCTACAAGAAAAATATCAAGTTGATATTAAAACTTACCGCAAAACATTGTTAATTAATATATTTAAGATGGAACAATCTATTATGACATGTTACTAATTTGTATTTACAGTGTAACCCGGATATAAGAGAGTTGTCGGGACCGGAAAAGAAGTCTCTTATATCCGTGTTTCTCTTATATCCGGGTTTGGTCTATTATATATACATTAACACGGGAGCTAATTTGGGACCAGATAAAATCTCTCTTATATCCGGGTTTCTCTTATATCAAGGTATCTTATATCCGGGTTACACTGTATTTTAGATACACTGTATTTATTTTCAGTTTTTTAGAATTGTTCACGAAAATTGTATATAATCTATTATTGTACATAATTAGGTTAAAATAAAATTTGTATATGAATACCATCTGATGAAAATTGTACCGTTCCTGATTTTCGGCAAAGTTTAACTTAGAACCATTTCCACCCCCCTCCCAGTTAAAAGGGCTTATTTCTCTGGATGCATTCATTCATTTTATTCAGTTAGCACATATTGTATCGCTATGGTCACCCCCCATCTCACAATTGTGATTCATAGTGACATTCAAGGCAGAATAGTGCAATGGCTTGTCGGTTCATTTTGCACCAAGGATATTGAGGTTATCCCGCTCTTACTCTCAGAGGTGGATTAGTTTTTGAAGTTACCTTTTTTCTAGCCTTTGCACAAAGAAGCGGGACGTACAAGGCAGCAGGTGGTTTGAATTCAGAGTTTCCGTTTCTTAGTCTGATTGCCACACAAGGCTATAGGACCCAGTCTGTCCTGCTATTTTACCTAGAGCTGGGGGAGAAGAGATGGATTCATACCTTTCCCAAGGGTATTAGCACGTAAATGAATGCAATTAACTCATAGTTTTATATAGTTACGGTTAATTACAGGTTATAAATTAATAATCTTGTGAATAAACAACTGAATAAATAAACATTTTGTTTGATATCGTTATTGTCACTTTGCTAGAAAAGTATATAAATTCAGTTTCATATGTTATAATTTTATTAAAATTCTAAAAATAGTTTTTCAAACAATAGACATACACTGTAATAGTGGTGTCAAGTGGCCTTAAGTGGGATTTTCGGTACGCCCACGTTGCTACCGAATGTGACACAAGGCCGAAGTTTAAAGTGGGTTTAACGGCAATACCGTGGAGAAATTGCTCAAGCCCGCTCCTCCTCGGCGCTGGGTAATAATCACAGCCTCCTCCCGAAAGAGAGGTACTGATTGTGGGATGCCCCCATCCCGAAATTTGAGCTTAATATTATTTGGAAACTACCCAGCCGAAGATAAGTATATTTACACGACTTCCCCACAAAAGCTGGATGTGACACAAGTTCATTTTAACGTGGGGAAGCGCCATACATATATGTATGCATATGGGCCCAAGACAAAAATTTATTTTTGTCCAGCCTCTGCGACCACTGTCACGCCAGCATCGATATTAACCGATCCAACCTCTTTAGTGCGATGAGGAAGGTGCTGTCGCAGGGTTGGAATCCCCAGGGGCTGCGCAACTTCTCCCATCTAAAATGAGGAGAATCATAGCTTCACTTATAGCACAGGGGTGTTAACCGCGCCTCGGTAAAACCATAACTCAACTCCTGTACCAGGTAATAATGACAAACGGGGATTTATCCTAAAGAAAAAGTTACAAAGTTTAACTTAGGACCCAGGCTAAACTTTGATAATTTTTTCTTTAGGATAAATCCCCCGTCATTATTATAGCGCGTCTGGCGTGCTCACAGATATTTTTCATTACATTTTAAAACGTTTTGCAATAATTTAAATATGTTCTTTAAAAGTTTGAATTTTGATTTGAATTACTCAAACATGACGTTAAGTTAATCGAAAGAAAAATAAAAAAAATATTTTTGCGGGTTTTAAACAGGCAGACACAAAGAAGCAGACAACGACACAGTGTACTTGTGAGGAAGTGTGCCATGTGCACTTAGTATGGAACTGGATCAATAAGTCTGCAAACTGATACATAGTTATGAGATGTAATTTTATCTGAAATTTTCACGCTGTAATATTCGATCTATGTGAACAACATTCCCCACTGGATTAAGTGCACTGACAAGGAAGGATATTATGGCGCTGAATAAATATATATTCAGGACCGGTACAATTTTCATCAGATGGTATTCATATATAATAATAGTGTAAAAATAAATCATTAGGCCACGGACTTATTGATGTAGCTATATATACAAAATAACTTTCTGCTTTTCTGTATTTGCGAGTTCACAAAAGACGGTTGCCGCTGGGAATTGAAAATGACAGCAAGTCTTCTCAAATCTCCAGCACTAGCCTTAATATTCATACCAGTTGCCGGGATAGATTTGGCAAGTGAAAAAAAAAAAAGAAAAGAAAAAAACATACTCGCATTTCCAATTTCCTTAATCTCAACTCTAGAGACTTTGGAACAGCTCGCATTGCAAAATTATTATCTTAACTACATCTTCTTAAATTCTTGTAGCAAAATCATAGAATTTTTTTAAATCCATATCCTCCTGACTTCAGTTTAAACTACGCTTTCTTTCTTTCTTCCTTTTTTTTCTCCATATTTCTAAACCATAATTATAAACCATAATTATTTTGGGAAGTGAGCATTTCAATGAAATATGTTGGAAAATACCCAAGTTTACATATGTACTCAAGAAAATGCGAACTTTAATCAAAATGGTCTCAATATAGGGGAAAAATGTGTCAATTTTAGGAGGATATGGTCTGCTCATCTGTTCAACTTCTGACTCCATGTTGAATGTTATAGTGACGACATACGCTTATTGGAATGGGTAACGATCAGTAATAAATGTAGAGACAAAGGAACACACACACATTGAGTCAACGAAATAAAACTTAATATTTATTTTTTTAATTTTACAAAAATGTGGCATATTACCAAAAAAATGGGAAAAAAGGGTATACTGTTCTTTAACCCTTTGCCTGTTCTGCGCATCATATGTGATGTACAAGACATGTGATTTCCACGTCCATGCATTTTAAAAGTGTGGTAACACTAAGGACGCTTAAGAAAAATAGTCCACTATTGAGCAAGACGTCTGAGGAAAGGCCTAATCTAATATTTTGTGCATTGATGACCACAGGACGCTTGCCTGTTTTCAGATTTATAACTATTGCAAGGCAACTCAGCTTATTTGGCAAATAGAATGTGCTGATATATAGTGTTTCACAGAATAAAAACCTGGGCTTCACATGTGATGCACAGAGCGTAGTGTAAATAACTTATGATTTGTACGTTTTTATTATGTGAAACTCTATATATAACAGCAAATTCAATTTGCCAAATAAGCTGAATTGCCTTGCAATAGGTATAAATCTGAAAACAAGCATGAACGATTGGACAGTATACATGGAAATGCTCTGGACAGGCAGAGAGTTAATAATTACTAATTTAGTTCGTTTCACTTATTGAACCAAACATTTCTTAACCTATTTTTTTAATGCCATGTCTCTCCAGAACGTAGGCGATAACAGCTATCCACAGCTTCCATTATTATCTGCAAATTTGTATACATTCTTAGGCAAAATTATGGCGTGGTTTCCCGTTGCTTTCTCATCGGTTTGAAATTCAGAGTTTTCCTCATTACCACTAAATTTTAGAGAGTCCAGTCCACCTTGCTATTTAACCCATAGCTGGGAAATGAAAATACGAATGCATGCCTTCCATTTTCTCGACGAAAATTCTAATTAATGCCTGTTATAAACACGTGTATGGTAACAAGGAAAAACAAATTAAATAACAGTACCTTAGTGAGGCAAAAGGAAAAGAAGACAAGGATTGTAAATATAAAATTCTTTTGTATTGCCGATACAGCGAGTGGGATTTGAATGTCTCCAAATGTAGGCGAAGGAAGGGGCATTGAAGGAATGGTAAAGTTGGTAAGGTCTGGAGCTGATGTGTTTGTCAGGTCGGTTGACCGAGATTACGGTGGTGACATCCTGGAATAGATTATGGGAAGCTTGACGTTCGCCGCGAATCGGACTTTAAAGTTACAGGTGGAAGAGGGTAGATCTCAAGTGAATATGTGTGTCGGCTGGATTGATTGAAATTATTGTGGTGGCGTCGAGTGCCTGCCGGGCCTGGACAGTTGGCCCATTCGCCTGACTTCGTTTATGAGCGGCTTTCTTAAAAGCAAATCTGGTGGCTCCTGAGCCTCATCAATTTTTTTTTTTTCGGCAACATTCGTAATTGGCTTCTTTTATGTTCTACTTTAGATTTTTGGGAGGATTTGTTTTGTGGGCCACGTGTGATGCTCGAAGCCCCTGTACAGAGAACGAATTTATTATTTTGGGTTTTGCTTTCTTAGTGCAGCCGACATGTACAGTGAACCAGAAAGAGATCCAATTTGCAGTAGATTATGACATACCCTTGGGAGGGGTAAAAAACAATAATTCATATTTATAGTTTAAAGAAAGTCCTCTATGATTTGAAATGAAATGAATACGAAAATTATTTACGGCAAATATTCTTTTAATCGGAATTCAGATTTTTTTTTACCTTAAAGTGGAAACTGCCCAATGCTCGAGAGTGATCTCTAGCCTGGTATTTAATCCATAGCTGGGGGAAGACGAGATGGATACTTACCTTTCTTAAAGGTACAAAAGTTAACGCATCTGTATTGACTGAAATTTTAACTTATTTATTTATAAATTTATAATAAATTATTAATTTATTATAAATGCAAGAAAAGGAATTTGTTTTGAACTAGGTGAAAAATATGTAATATAAATAAAGTTTCACTAACCTTTTTACATTTTATTTACACTATATTCGGACTATTGTACTCGTCTTTGTTGTTTGCACAACGTTTCGGTCGTTGTGACCTCCGACCCTTCTCAAGTGTACATCAATCTGGGTAACGTATAGGAAATTCTGAACTGAACACTTTATTTAATCTACAGGGATAGACTGTTCTCCTTCCCCTGATCATGTTTTTTGTTGTTTTTTTTTTTTTAGTAATGCTCAGTTATGTTCGCCCGTTTCCACACACTGTCCGTTTCAGGGATTGATCTCACAATCATTATGTCACCAAATTCGCAAACAAGCGCTGTAGTCCACTAGGCCAGTGATTTCCAATTTTTTTTTCTCTGGGCCGCATTTTCGGATTCAAAATTTGCTCACACCTCACAAAATTCTATGTGATACATTTAAAATAAAAAAAAACAAAAACAAAACAGAGCCAGGTTTAAAGAGAGATAACCGCGAATTCGAAGTCAGAACATTATCATTGATAACTCTTTTCCAATTTGCGGATCCTAATACCTGATATAATGCAAAAAGTCACAATGACAAAGTCAGTAATCAATAATTATTTATAACTATTTATACTGGGATTCATGTATGCGATTACAAGTAATCCATAATAATATTTTAAATTTTGAAATCGTATTTATTTTGGCATATGAACTTTTTGAAACTGTTTCTAAATCTTTGTCTTTCAATCATTCCTTCTCACCTGCTGTCCTCGTCCGCTGCACCTATGAGGTGCGCCGTACCGTTTAGGATCCACTGCACTAGGTCATTGCCCCATTGATAACAACAACAAAATGTCCGAATATAAATAGTGTAAATAATAACTCCTTATTCTAGTAATTCAGACATAAATTCTTATATTTGATCTCTGCTAAATGGGCGCGCGACCTAGCAGTTAGAACGTTTGCTTTTGGTCTATGAGACATTGGTTCTAGTCCTACCATCATTCATATTTGCAGTATTTTTTAAAAGTCATCCGTGATTTGAAATGAAATAAATACGAAAATTATCTACAATAAATATTCTTTTAATCGTATGTGACCCCACCACCCTGATTTAAAATGGCAGAAAAAGCAAGTTAAGCAGGCGACAAAATCTGGGTAAATGTAAAAATAAATAATAAATGAAATTAAAATTAAAATAATTAAAAAATGAATCATTCCCACGATACCAAAAAAATACTGATTTCTCTCATCTAACTTGGGTTGGGAGAAAGTGAAGATCTGAAATGTAGGATAGTAAAGAAAATGTCTAGTTAAACTAATTGAAAGCTAAAAACTAAAACACTCCTATATTAACCTAACTTGGTGAGTGGACACATCTTTCTCAGAAGAGCAAGATCTTCAACTCGTCATTTCAAGACGCCATTTCTTTAGTGAGTTTACATACGCGTACATGCACATACATATGTTTCAACACATGCACACACGCTGGCCAGAACACACACATAACAGTAGGATTTGGGGTTCTATCGATACCGACATGTATAGGAGTTCCGGATTTGTCGCAGGACTGAGTCAATGGCCAAGAAAAGATACAATACGGGGCCGTCTGTTCTTCTGATACCGGACTTATGAAAATAGAACTTTCACTGTTCAAAGGAAACATTTTCAAAAGCCTTATCTGTTGTGCATTGTTCCCAATAACATAAATGTTATGTTTGATCAATGTTTGGACTGTTTACGTTATTTCCCCAATCCCTACTAACTAAGCATTATAAATAAACATTAAAACTAAACATTATAACTAAATATTATCGCCCATTCACTCGTACCCGTCGTGTTACATTCCACAATCTTTCGCATATATATATATATATATATATATATATATATATATATATATATATATATATATATGTATATATATGTTTATATATATATATGTATGTATATATATATGTATATATATATATGTATATATATGTATATATATATATATATATATATATATATATATATATATATATATATATATATATATGTATATATATATGTATATATATATATATATATATATATATATTCCATTAAAAACAACTGACAAGGTGCTTTTATTTAGTTTTTTATATAATTTCTCGTGCGATCTAATAAAGTTTTTCTTTTCAGAGTATAAATTATATAAAAACTGTCCGAATGTTCTTTTTATCCGAGCGCTTTCGGCTATACATTTAGCCATTTTCAAGGATTATATTTCGACTGTTAGAATTAGAAATAGAAATAGTTTGTTATATGTATGTTTTATAAAGTGATTCATTTTAAAAAAATTTTTTTTTTTTATAAAGCTTTATAAAACATACATATAACAAACTATTTCTATTTCTAATTCTAACAGTTGAAATATAATCCTTGAAAATGGCTAAATGTATAGCCGAAAGCGCTCGGATAAAAAGAACATTCGGACAGTTTTTATATAATTTATCCTCTGAAGAGAAAACTTTATTAGATCGCACGAGAAATTATATAAAAAACTAAATAAAAGCACCTTGTCTGTCGTTTTTAATGAAATGTGCATGAAAGAAGGATTGCTGCCTAAATACACAATATATATATATATATATATATATATATATATATATATATATATATATATATATATATATATATATATATATATCAAGTGAATAAAAGAAATAAACGTGGCCTGACGATGGACCAAAACAGACAAATCTCTGTGGATTTCCGCTATTTACGTTCTTCATATCACTATAATGTCTCGTAAACCCAGAAACACGTTGCTGCATTGCAAGACCGATGCAAAAGTTTCACGCCCTCCCCAACGAATCTATGATACAGCCCCCCACCACCACCACCACCACTGTATTACATCTCAATTTTCATAAGCTAGTGTTCATATAAAACACAAATTTTATTTTAACCTTATTATGTACAATAATGGATGATATGCGATATAGGTGAACAATTCAACTAGAAAAACTTAAAATAAATACACTATATCATATAATAGATAATTCCATCTTAAATATTTTTCTTGTTATAAAGTCGAAGAATTTTAATACATACAATACTGTGTTTAAAAAATAGTGAATTTATATAGTGATTTTTGGAGACTTAACATGAGCAAAAACAAATCCACGGATGAGGAGGTAAATAGACACCAAAATGATATCAAAATCCGCAAAAATATGTTTACCCTTTAATATTCAGTTGTGCATAGTTTAATTCAGAATGTATATAAATGTAAGTAGAAAAAAAGCAAATGGTTATAAGATAGAGTGGGTCACAAAGCACTGACCGGGGCCCCCAATCAGGCTTTGCGGGTAGTACGCGCTAGCTCTCGTTGCGTGCTGTAAACGAAACTGGCTTCCAAAACAAAACAAAAACCTGTTCGCGAATTATACGCACCATGTAGCCTTCAATAAGCTCACACAACGAGCGAACGACGATACGGTGAAAGACGACGTGCTTGAAAGACTCACCGCAATTAAATAACCAGTACCGCTGTAAGAGATTTTTCCCCAACCCAGGGCCCGCTTCAAATCTCCCGGCCATGTGCAGGATGCCTCGTCATTAGTGAAGCATTTCAAACCGAGTGTTTAAGGCCATAAGGAACGATACTCCTCCATGACTAGGCCGAGTAATTTCTCGACGGGAGATCAGGGAGACCAGTTCTAATACGAGAGAAAACTCAGCGATGTTATGTGAAAGAGTACAAGCGGCAGACCCACACACTTTCATTAACGCTTCTCAATGCCGAAAACGACTTCTTGGCATCTTCCTTCCAGAATCTACCGTTACAGCAAAGGAATTCTAATTGCAATTGACAGTGCCCGTTGATATAACCGGGTTATCTATAGTTGTTGGTCCATAGCATTTTTGTTTACTAATTTTTACATACAAGGCCCAAGGGACACTCAAGATAGAAGGATAGTGAAGTGGTTGTTGTGTGAGTGGTAAGAGTATAAGACTAAATTTGAAAAGGTTAAGATTGAAATTATTCGGAAAAGGATCCTCTCGGGCTTTTGTTCCACTGAACAACAATTCTTGAGAAAAGCTATCGGGGTGGAAATTTCTCCTTACCACAGGAATATGAAGTGAATGAGGATGGTTCGACTTAGTATACCAGATATGGCTCAGTGCTCGGCCTGATCTGGAGTCAGATTTTTACTGGAGCAGTACAGAAAACCAACCATTTTCCCAACATCTTTAGCGATGGATTGCATATATGAGTTCAACTCGAGGTCTGAGGTGAGTCCCAAACGGCGTTCAAGGCAAATGGCCTCCAATAAGAGAACACATGTTTATTGTAATAGACGGTAATTTAGGGCCTGCTCGATAATGATGGAACATTACAAGTTTGGTTTGTGAAGTATTGGACGCGATCAGCCAGTTTTGACCCCATTGAGCTGTTAAAGCTAGGTCAGTGGAGAGATCAGCTACCAGGCTCTCGACGTCTATATTTTTGGAGGTTCACCCATATACAGTTGTATGATCTGCATATATATCCACAAGAGATCGGAGTATGTTCTTAGGCAGATGGTCATTAATATAAAACAGGAAGAGGAGCGAACCTTGGTGGACGCCTGCATTGATCTCATGGGCATCGGAGGTTTGGCCATTAACAACTACCTTCATGCCCTACCTGTTAGTATAGACTTGATAATTAAGAAAACCCTTCCAGTGATTCTATAGCTAGATAGCTTATGTAGCAACCCCTGTGTTCCATCTAGTCAAAGGCTTTCGATATATCCAATGCGTTCGTCCTCGTGATTTGTCTATTGTCTAATGCTTCGCTGATTTTGTAAGGAATGATACGATATCAGCAGTGGACCGAGCAGATCAAAAATTGGTACCGTTCGTCGCTCAAGAGGTTATCCCTGTTGAGGTGCGCGACAATTTTCTTGTTGAATATAGCATAAAAGATTTTACTGGTGACACTGAAAAAACTGATGGGCCGATATTGAAACGGGGATGAACACTCACCCGCATTCTGGAAAAGTGGACCTTCTACAGCCTTGGTAAGAATTTCTTCTTCAGCTGAGAATTTTTTTATAAGATTGGAGATAACTCAGGGCTAATATTCTTAAGGGCAACCTTGGGACTTTTTATCTGGGCCGGTAGCTTCTTTAGGATCAAGGTTTTTGATAAATCTTGAAATTTCCCGGGATATGATAGAAATATTAATATTTGTTCTCCGGAACGTTGGGTAGCGCACAACCCTTGTCATCTAACGGAGAGTTTGAAGATCTCTGAGAAGAGCTTTGCTTTATCTGACAAGGATGAGATAACTTCAGAGCCATTTATGATAGTCGGCACTGGCGCTTTGTCTCGATTGAGGATTTGATTAGATATTTTCCAGGACTCACGTGATTCAGTTCATTTGGTTTCAACCTTGGCTTGGATCTCTTGTACATAACTTCACTTTGCATTTTCAAGAACTCTCTTGCAACGATTCTATCCGGGCAGTTCTTAATTCAGCAAGGTCCTTACTACACCGTTCTCTGTGTTTGATATCGCAGTAATGGGTATGGTGAGCTATGGCTGCAGCACATTCTGAAGTGAAGCATAATCTATCGTATTTTATATATATATATATATATATATATATATATATATATATATATATATATATACATAATAGTTGCATCACATTTCTCGTGATCTTTTCAGTACAGCTTTCGGTGGTTCAGTTTTGAATTTAAAATTATACTTCTACTGGTTAGCGAACTAGACTGCATGAGATTCTAACGAACTCGACCAGAATTCGAAATCGACCCGCCGATTTCCCGTCCTGAGAACCTGACATTACTGTACCTACACACCCAGTAACTGAAACCCCCGTCTCTAAACACCACTACTTTGAGAATTGGCGCAAAATCAACCTTCCTATGATATTCGACCTTTTTACTGTAGAAAATAAATATAACGCTCTCTTTTATTTATTTATAGCCTTTTCAGACGAGTGGTTGCTTTGGGTATCGTGTAACGATAACTTTTCCAAAATTTCTGTTATCTTCTTTGGCATTATAGCAGACTCAAACTTTTTTGTAGTCTGCAAAATCTCAACCCATTCTTGAATCTCAAATTTAGGTTGATTTTTTTACCTAAAGTTCACACAATATAAGAGCCACTCAAGATAGAGTGTTACTGAATATGTTGCGTGATATGAATGTAAGAGGGTGTGTAAGGAATTAATATTATGAGGATAAAGAGGGTAAATAAAAATTGACACCGCTATTAATGTATACTCCCCAACCCTCGCTCGGTAATTTTTCTTACTTTAAAAATATTTTTGTCGAATTTTAATAAAAACATATCATGTGAAATTGAATTTACACATTTTTATTCGAGAATTGTAAAAGTCTATTTATTCAATTGTGTATTTATAAGATTATTAATTTATAATTTGGGACTATTTATTGTTTATTTATAAGCTTATTAATTTATAAAATGTGACTATTTTTTATTTATAAGATTATTAATTTATAATCTGTGACTATTCAATTGTTTATGCATAAGTTTATTAATTTATAAACAGTGATTAACTATAACTATATGGAAATAAAATGGTTTTCTTTTGAACTTCTTTGTTTATACCCCTTAAAATAAAGACCCACTGTAATTTTTATGGTTTTAAAACATTATTTTAATAAAACTATAACATAAAACAGAAATAAGTATAAAGCAGTATCTCTCCCATTGCATTTAAAGGGGTGAAGTTGATGCATGAAGTGACCCATTGTGGAATTTTCCGTTCGAGTTGATGTACTAACAGATACTTACCACTTTTCATCATTTCGTCCGGCTATACGCCCCCACTTCAGAAATACCTCCCCTAAAAAAATATAAAACTGACTCATAAAACATCTTTTCTTGCCAGTCCCAAAAAAGGCCCCCGCGGTATTCACAGAAGCCGTTTCTGAGTCACTAACTCACTATAAGCTTAACGCTGATTTCCCCCCACGAAGACAGATCCGGCCAGCTTGACATTAGCGACGGACCCCACAGCAGGCAAGCTTAGCGAGGTCATCAGCAGCGATACCAAAGTGCTTCCATCAATATTGATGCCTTCATCTATCGACATAATCAGCAACAGCAGAGACTAACTCTCGACTACTAAAATGCAATAATTCGTGGAATACCACATGTCTATCTCACTCGTCCACGTAGGCGTGTTGATTTTTTTACGTGTCTATCTCGACTGCTAACTTTTGTTATACCATGAACAAATTGTCAATTTCCTATGGGTGATATACGATATCTAGGGACGAGCACACAATTTATGTATTTGTGTGTATTGGTGTTTGTGTTTTACTTTACAATTGTAATAAGGTTCATGTTATAAAAGGGAATAAATTACATAGTCCTATCACGGAGGGAAGTTACACGCGCGTTGTCATCCCGACAGTCCTTGAGCGAAGATGTTGGCGGGATGTCTCTTAGCGGGATGTTTGTACTTCCGGCAGGGACAGTTCCTGTCGCATGCTTGGTGTAATTTTATTATTTTTAGTTTTTATTTATTTATTTTAAATGAGGTTTAAATTTTATTTATAATTTTCATCATTATTATTATTTTATATTTTATTTTTATTTATAATAATAACAATGTTCCCACAACGCCATTGCCACTAATGCCTTGCCATTATGTGGGAGATATTTCTGGGAGGTATTTCTACCGCACCTTGTATTATCCCTGGGGCCTCTTGAGGCTGAAATCCGACCCTGGCCGCAGCACATAGAAGAGGAAGATATTGAAAAATATTCAACTCAAAAATGAAATATAAAATTATTAAAAAATTTCTTCGACACATATTTTTCCTTTATTGTGGAAGAATGAATGATTTGCGATTACTTGTTTAAGTCCTCTTTGAATTCAAACAGAACTAAACAATCTGTTTTTTACTTTACTTTTGGAGTAGTTTTATACAACAATTGTTGTTCTTTAACGTCGTTTTTTTTTTGTTTTTTTTTAAAGATATATATAGAAAAAGATTTCTCTCTTTTTAAAAGTATCTTCTCCTCAGTGATTTTTTTTCTCAAAGAAATGTTTTCTGCTAGAATGAAAATAGGTCAGCAATATATTTATAACAAACACTACTAAAGAGTACTTTTTTTTTTACTTTGACTATTTTTTTATTTTTTGCTCAAGAAAAGTCCAGGCCATTATTGACAATGAAGGTCACTCGCTTGTCTCTCTCGACACGGCATGATTTACTTTTATATTCCTACTTTGTGTACAACATATGATTAAGAAAATATTATAAAAGAAAACCTTCAGTAAGATTTTTTTCTCTATCCTTTTTTGGTTTAGTCTCTTACTTTTCCCTCTAGTCTTCTCTCGATCCTCCACCTGTTAATGTTAAGTTTCTCTATGCTTCCTCGATTCCAGACCTACTCTCTTTTGATAATCTATCTATCTATCTATCTAAATTGGTATTTTTGTTCAATATTTATTTTACCTTTATCCATAAACTTTGTGAGCCCCAAAATAGATAGATAGATATGAGCAAACTGAGATAGCTAGCTAGCTAGATAGAGGAAACTGACATATATATAGATATGAGCAAACTGACACACACACACACACACACACACACACACACACACAACAAGAAAAATATTTAAGATGGAATTATCTATTATATGATATAGTGTATTTATTTTAAGTTTTTCTAGTTGAATTGTTCACCTATATCGCATATCTTCCATTATTGTACATAATAAGGTTAAAATAAAATTTGTGTTTTATATGAACACTAGCTTATGAAAATTGAGATGTAATACAGTGGTGGTGGTGGTGGGGGGGGCTGTATCATAGATTCGTTGGGGAGGGCGTGAAACTTTTGCATCGGTCTTGCAATGCAGCAACGTGTTTCTGGGTTTACGAGACATGATAGTGATATGAAGAACGTAAATAGCGGAAATCCACAGAGATTTGTCTGTTTTGGTCCATCGTCAGGCCACGTTTATTTCTTTTATTCACTTGATATATATATATATATATATATATATATATATATATATATATATATATATATATATATATATATATATATGAAGAGAGAGAGAGAGAGATAGATAGATAGATAGATAGATAGATAGATAGATAGATAGATAGATAGATAGATATGAGCAGACTTATTAGCGAATGGTTTTGTCCTCTATCGAAAGAGGTAAAAATCGTCGCCACCACTGTCCGCTAGCAGTCCTAGTTTTAAGAATAGTCTCGATAGGTAAAGAAAATTAGATAGATAGATAGATAGATAGATAGATAGATAGATATGAACTGACATATTTCCCGTAACTTTGTTATTTAATCTTTCCCGCTCCAACGATGACTTTCTAACTTATGTGTCAGCTAATCTTCGACCAATGAACGCACGTCTAAACGATTCAAACACACGTTTCTCGCATATCTCCAGTCTACTGTCCTTCTGTTGCAAATGTAGAACATGTATTGTAGTGGTTTATTTGACTCAAATTTGAGAGTGTTTACCCACCTTGCTCGTTCTCCCTTTCTCGACCTTTTTCTTCTTTTTACTCTCTCTCTCTTTCTTTTATATATTTATCTGTCATTTTAGCGACTTCTCAAAATGTTCGTTTTGAATTTTGAATATCTATCTATCTATCTCTCTATCTCTCTATCTATCTATCTATCTATCTATCTATCTATCTATCTATCTATCTATCTATCTATCTATTCCAGTCAGTTCATATCTATCTTTCGCAATCTGTTCATATCTATCTATCTATCTATCTATCTATCTATCTATCTATCTATCTATCTATCTATCTATCTTTCGCAGTCTGTTCGTATCTATCTATCTATCTATCTATCTATCTATCTATCTATCTATCTATCTATCTATCACACTAAATAACTGCATAACATTCTTTAACACTGAATATAAAAATATACAATTCCAGTGAGTGAGCATCTGTGTGTCTGTGTGAGCGCGTGTGCATGCGCATTCCTAACTCGTAGATGGAATTGTTGTATAGTTCCTTCTATATTCCGGGCTTACGGTCACATCACTTAGAAAAACCGGTTCCCGCACGACCACCGACGTTAAGCAACGTTGAGTCTGGCCAGTACCTAGATGGGTGACCACTTGGGAATACCGGGTGCTGCAAGCGGTTGATGTAATAGATAATGGCTCGGAATCGTTAATCAGAGAGCCGAGTTTCGATTCCCTTTCGGCTCGTTATATTCACTTACACGCAAATACCCTTGGGAAACGTATGGGACCACCTCCTCGCCCCCCCCCCCAGCTATGGGAAAATTAAGTAAAACTTGTATCACTAAACCGTTATTATGTGCCAGAAACTCCTACAATCTAAAAATATTTTCTGGCTTTAAATAACCTGCAATGGGTTGATAAACCGTAGAAAACTAATCAGTCCTTCTATATTCCGTGTTTGTAGTTAAGGTACAGGTATCTTTACCTGGCGTCCCCACCAAGGCTGGATGTGACATAGGGTTTTAACGTATTGAACGTCATACGCATATTTATGCATATGGGTCAAGGATAAAAATTGGTTTTTGCCCAGCCCCCACGACCACTGTCACGCTGGCATCAGTATTAGACCGATCAAACCTCATTAATGCAAAGAGGAAGGTGCTGTCGCAGGATTGGAATCTCCAGAGATGAAAAATTTATCCGTCTAAAATGAGAAGAAACATAGCTCCTCTTACGGCATACGGGAGCGATAACCACACCTCAGTAAGCCCTCATTTGTCAATAGTAAATTCCTTTACCAGGTAAGTAATTCAGGTACAGGCATATGATTTTAAACGCTGCTTTTTACTTTCAATCCAGACACACACTACTGTAAGCAAGCCCATCGCCAGTGTATTTCGAGCGGAGTGGACGAAATCCGAGTGACTCGAGTAAGAATTTGCTCGCTAAGATTAATTCACGTCAATTCTCCAGTTTCAAGTAAATTTCAGTAAGGGGTAACGCATACTAATACGTATATTTATAAGTAAAAAAAAAAAAATGAATGAATTTGTATATATATATATATATATATATATATATATATATATATATGTAAAGTGTAACCAGGATATAAGAGACCTGGATATAAGAGAAACCCGGATATAAGAGCGATTTTCTCTGGTCCCAAATTAGAGCCTGTGTTAATGTATATATAATATACCAAACCCGGATATAAGAGAAACCCGGATATAAGAGACTTCTTCTCCGGTCCCGCCAACTCTCTTATATCCGGGTTACACTGTATATGATAAAACAAAAAAAACAGATCTTGTATAATATGTATGCTGATTATTTTCCTTTCCGCTATTTCGAATTTTTATCTCATATTAACAAAAATAATATTGTTTATTTGTCTGCTACGAAAATATTCCAGTGGAATTACGGGATATTTTCATGAGATTGTACAGTGTAAACCGGATATAAGAGAGTTGTCTGGACAGGAGAAGAAGTCTCTTATATCCGGGTTTCTCTTATATCCGGGTTTGGTCTATTTTATATACATTAACACAGGCTCTAATTTGGGACCGAGAGATAATCTCTCTTATATCCGGGTCTCTTATATCCGGGTTACACTGTATATATGAACGTCTTGATGTTTTTCTTTATTTTATCTATTTTTGCTTCGCAAGTTAATTTCTCTTTACAAACATTATTTTATTCATTACACACACACAGACACACACAGACACACACAGACACACACAGACACACATTTGTGTTTGTGTCTGTGTTTCTGACTACTTCGCCGTTTTGTTGCTGATCATTTCTTTGGCTGTTCAATTAAATTGTGGAAATTTAGAATGCATAATTTATTTATTTATTTTTATTTTTTTTAAGCTTATCACCCCAAGCAAGGCTGGAAGCCACTAGCACGCAAGGGGTTACAGAAGGTTTGGAGGAAGAGCAGATAGGAGTGGTAAAGGAGAGGATGTGGAGAAAGATGGTGGATCGATCAAGGCAAGGGGGTTACAGAAGATTTGGAGCGAGTGCAGATAGGAATGAAAGGTGAAAGGATGTGGAGAAGGGAAGTGGATAGATCAAGGCAACTGGAGATGTCAATTGACGTTACACTTAAATAGTTGGAGATTGTATTTGTCAGGAAAACCGGAATAAGGAAGGGAGTTCCACAGGCGAGATGTGCGAGACATGAAGCTATTGGAGTAGAAGAGACGTCTACATCTAACAGTTTCAACGGTGAAGGGGTGGGAACGGGATGCCAGCCTCGTAGGACGTTTAAATTCATGCAATACTCCATGCAAAGGCGAATGGTCGATTTATAGATTTGGAGGATCGATTCCGGGGAGAAAAATTTCCTGGCTCGGCACAGGGAACCAACTTTCCTTGCGGTGGGTGATGCAAGTGCCTCGATGTATTTGTTCCATCTCAGATCAACGGACAGTGTGAGACCGAGCAGCCGCAGAGAGGAGCTCTCGAGAAGTTGGTCTTTGTTTTTGTTATGAGCCTGCATGTAACAAGGTTGTAAAGAACTCAAGCTCAAACGTTGATTCAAAATTGGAAAAAAAAACTTTTATTATACTGTAGGAGAGTTCTAACTCTGAGCAAACAATTATAAAGCCCCAAACAATTATATATACAAAATTACTCGTAAAAATGAGAAACAGCAAAACAACTATAGTGACCTTAAACAAAGTAGTAGTAGCAGTTTAAAATAAAACTTATCAGCAGCAGGTCTCGAATATAAAAACACGTGAACTCTAAATTAAAGCTCTCTTCTGTGGGTTTTCCTCTTTCAAACTGGTGTTATGAACTTTCCACGCTGAACCTAAAAGAGCTGTGAATGCTACACCCATAAAACACACCAACAGTAAGTCTCATTCAAGCATCTTGATAAACATTTCGTTGTGTATATAATTTACGTCTAACAAAAGAAAGTCTTATTTTAAACTTTCTTTTTGTTAATTTGTCTAATAAACGCTATCTTGCATTACAAATCAATTGGTCGGTTATTTTATGTATGTGTTCTTTTTCACCACCATTATTTCATGTACTACAAAATGCTCCTGTCAGAAACCTTACGCATTTAATTACTTAGTAATTAACAAATTAAATAACAAAACGGGTATTATTTATTATCTGGTTGTTATGTGATAGAAACCTGAGAGATTGTAATATTGAGTAAAATTATGAATTTAGAGTCAAATGTAGATCAAATATGGATCGAAATCCAACAGAATGGTAAGATAAATTATAAATAAAGTGTACGAACATTGATAAACGTCCCTGCAATAAGACGGAGTGTAAAAAGGACGGATTTTCCATTGATACCACTTTTATTAACTATCTTCACTCTTCGGCAATGTTTATAGTTTTAAAAAGTAATGATTAGAATTGTAATAAAACCTAAACATATGATGAAAGTGAATTTATACATTTTCTTTGTTCTCGAGAATTGACAACAAAAACAATACACACTCTTTATTAGATTGTTTATTTACACTTATATTATTTATTGGAATAGCTGACAAAAGATCGGCTAAAATTTTTATTGAATATTTATTTCACATGAAATAGAATCTTCTTTTAAAATTTAAAGCGCCTCCCACAGTTCTAGTTATTCTACAAATGCGCCCTGAAGTTAAAAAAAAAAAAAGGTTGAGAAACACTCGTCTAGAAGTACGGTCGAGCATCTGTTGCTCTAGTCAAAGGTGACCAGCTGTCTCGACTAGCGAGGGGTCTGTGTTTCTTCTTTTCCATGGATGCCTTAGAGACCTGGGCCAGTGACTTACATATCCACTACACACCGTTATCCGAAGCCACGTTATTTTATTTTTTCTAGCTTCTGTCGACAATTAATTTTGGCGGGCTTTCTGTCATTCAAAATCTTTCGGGCATTTCCGTTTATAATTTTTATAGAAGAAACATTGGACGAAAGTTCCCACCCTTATATACTGTAGTTCAACTGGGGTAGCAAGATTGGTCAAACATTACTGCATGGCATAACAAATTCTGATGATGTGAAATGCAAGATTAAACCTATTTTTTATTCCAAAATTTTGGTTTTGGCTAAATTTGAAAGTTATCTTTTTTCAGATGAAAATCTATTTGTTCATCATTTACTTTTATTATCTATTCATTATGTAATTATTTTACTATTATTTTATTTATCTTATTATTCTATTAATATTTTATTTATTTACATTAATATCTTTATTAATAGTTTATTTATTTTTTATTATTTCATTTTTCATGATTATTTTATTATTTCATTATTATTCATTATATATTTTATTATTATTTTATTTAATTTTAACATTATTCTATTTATTATCTTGTTATTCATTCATTATTTATTTTTCATTTTTTATTCGAACTTCTTGCAATTTAATGGCTAAAGAACATTTGTTTTAAATGCGATCAAAAATTGAAGAATCTGTTTCAAATTTAAGAGAAAACTTATGTAAAGTAATTTTTTTTCAAAATTTCAAAACATTTTCTGAATACTTAAAAAAAAGAATCAATGACTAAACACTGGTTAGTTAAATTAGCTATTTACTCTCTATTGTACCTACTCTATTTTGTGATGTCTAGGTGCGTTCAATATGACTTACCGACATATTAACGCAATGTAAATTCAGCATGAAATATCTTGGAAATATAAAATTGAATGAAATTTTCTAGAGCCTATTATGTTTTCCTCTTGGGGGAGATTTGTAAATTCAAAGTTTAACATTCATTGACCTGTATACGACACAGGATTTTTTTTTCTTTTTTTTTTATTCAAATCTTGAAAATAAATAAATAAAATAAAAGTAAATAAGTAAATTTCGATTATGCAAATTCCTGTCATTTTTAACTGATTTGTATCTGAGAGAAAACTCTTCTTAAAACAAAAATACAAAAAAAATGTCATTTTATGTTATGAGACATATTTTCATCTTGCAGGCGTAAGCGTTTTTTTTTTTTTTTTTGCAAGTAGATCTTTGCTAAAGAGGAACAGTTTTTGTATCCCAAATGTGAACAAACAACTTCTCATTTATTGTCTGCTCAATTTATAGTAAAAGTTACTCACTCTGTTTATTGCTAATAAGAGAAGTTACTCACTCTGTGTTTAGTCATTAGTGCTAATAAGAGATGACAAATACAGGATGTAATTTGCGCCAATTTAACTACAGTTATTATTAACTAAATTTAAATGATCCTTGTTTAAACCTGTAATCCTGATTTGCAACAAACTTATTTCTTCATTTATGTGTCATGTCATTACATGACGTGGGCGATCATGGCTCTCCACAATTTCTTGTCTTTAGTCGTTCTATGTAAATTTAGATCCTTTACCGCTGTGGTCCTCAATCACCAGGCCGCGGAGCGGTATCGGGCCGCGGAACGTTATCGGGATGCGGAACGGTATCGGGCCGTGGACCATTTGGTGTCGGGCTATGGACCATTTGGTAACAGGCTGTAAACCATTTGGTACTGGGATGCAGAGCATTTATTATTGGGCCGTGGACCATTTGGTACCAGGCCGTAGCGAAAGAATAAAAATTTCTTCTTTTTTTCCCCATTTTATTGAATATTGCGGTCTTGTTGTGTTTCGCTAAACACGTGACCGACATCGAACTCCTCTCACCCTGGTATGCGAAAATCCCCTTGCATAACACTGGTTCGTGGCGCAAAAAAGGTTTGGGACCGCTGCTTTATCAGCCTCTTTTCCCATGTTCCGCCATCCATTCGAACAAACGCTTGCTTACTTACTTACTTTTACACACACACACACACACACACACACACACACACACACACACACACACACACACACACACACACACACACACACTTTTCATCCTTTGCGTGTTCATAAAATTGACAATTTGCCTTTATTCTGATACTAATGCACGATTGATTTCTTGCAATTATGTCCCCAAAATGTTTTCTTTTTTTGAATCTTTTCTTTTTTTGAATCTTTTCTTTGAAAACTAAATTTTCCTAATGCTTGACACTTTCTATAAATCAATTTAGACAAGGACAGTGCAAGGGTCTCGTGCCCACCTCCAATATATGATACGGGTTCCCCAATCTACAACATGTAAATTTTCATAGGGTAGTATTCATATAAAATACAAATTATGTACAATAATGGATCATAGGCAATATAAGCGAACAATTCAATTACAAAAATTGAAAATAAATACAATGTATCTAAATACAAATTAGAGACATGTCATGATAGATCATTCCATTTTAAAAAAATCAACAATGTTTTGCGGCAATTTTTAACATCAACGAGAGATTTTTCTTGTTAAAAAGTTTAATAATTTTAACACATTTAACATTACAGATAAATTAATATTGAATTTTATATAATGCTTCTTCGGGACTTAGCATGAGCAAAACAAATTTACGGATTTGAACAAAAAAAAAATGAAAAAAAAACAGAACGACGTCAAAATCAACGAAAACTTTTCATCCTTTAATAGTCAGTTGTGTTTAGTTTAAGTTGTAACTTGTATAAATGTAGGTAGAAAAAAGTAAATGTTGATAAGAAATCGAGGTTCACAAAGCACTCCGCACCAATCAAGCTTGCTCCTCTCAGGTCGAGGTTTTCGAGGGTAGTACGCACCGGCTCTGAACATAGAATTAGACGTTAGGTTAAATTTGAGTGGCTTTACTTGATCCCGGTTAAACCAAACTTCATTTTTAATTGGTCCTTTCTCTCATCGATCTCTGTTCGATTTAATCCTTCTTCATGATTTGTTTCATCTGTTTTAATTAATTTGTTTTAATGTTACAAGTCTCCTAGAGAATTTTCATGCAAAAACAGGGACCTCTTCCAGTTATATGCCTAAGAAGGACATTGACAGAAAGAACAGTAATCAAGCCGCAACTTTAGAATCCGTTTTTCTGGAAAAAAAATTCCTGCAATTTTTTTTCTCTTTAGATACCTGACATGAGAAATAACGGTTCTCCACAACTTCCTATCTTTCGTAGCTGTCTGTCCCTTTTACTATCCCTCCCAGTTTTTGTTCATGCGTCTGTTTACACAAGTTCGTTAGGTATGTTACTGCCCCTCTTGTCTTCAAGATGCCCTGCCTGATTCAAATTCTCTAAGCTCTCTTTCCTCACGATGTGTACCAGAAATTGCAATTATTCTTTTTGAGTTTAAGTGTGTAATTCTAGTTCCCATCGTCTTGAACTTTTTCGTTACTCACATGCTTTTTCCACGGATTTCTTTCTGTAGAACAAAATCACTGTTGCCTCAAGTTTCCACTTTATATGTTCAGCGTTCACTGCTATATAAGGGAATTGATATTACATAGCTGTTCAGCACATTTTCTTTGTTTCTAACAAAATTCTCTTGTTTCTTTTTATTTTGTTTAACTTCTGGAAGCCATCTTTCACTATTCCAATACACCTTCGGATTTTTACGCCGTCTTTTTAAAAAAAAAAAACACTTCCTAGAATAAATTTCTCTACTTTTAATTAATCATTTCACTCCAATCAAAGCCATAATTCCACTAAGACGCCAGGAGTTACTGAAAGTGAAAGAGAAAGAGAAGCCGCTAGTGAGGCGAAAGGACAACAAAAGAACAGAATTCAGGAAGACACAAGATGGTGATTTACGTTGCATTTAAATTTTTGAAGATTGCAGGTGACAGAGAGGTAGAAAATCAGAAAAGAGTTCCACAGGCGAGAAGTGCAAGAAAAGAAACTGTTAGTATTGAACCTACGGTTACATCTAGCTATTTTAACAGTAAATCGATGAGACCTAGTTGCCAATCTAGTAATACGCCTAAATTCATGCGGTCGTGGTAACAAGAAGGAGAGCTCTTTAGGACAATTACAATAAAAATATTTATAGAAAAGACACAGGGAAGCCGCGTCACGGTAGTAGGAAAGTGATTGTAGCCGAGATACCATGGCAGGACATTACAGAAACTTCTTTGGATTTTGTCGGGAATCTTGCTTAATCTTGGCGTCTCCAATTCGTAGTCCACACCTTTGTTTGTCTCTCTTGGTAATGACTATATATGATGTCATCTTACAATTGATGGTTAGTCGCTTTTACCTCTGCTTTTCTTTACTACATTGTCAAAGAGTTGTTACAGTTTTCTTTCTGATACAGTATTATTCTTCTATGTGCCGTGTTTCTTTACCACGTGACCGATCATGGTTATCCACAACTTTTTATTCTTTGTAGCTCTTAGTAAGGTTTCACGTTTCGTCATCTGTCCCGATCCCTGTTCTGAAGCTCGTTGGGTAGGTTACTCACTGCTTTTTCCTGTCCCTCCCGACTTCAGTATGTCCTGTGAGTATCAGACTCTCAAAACTCTCTTTCCATATCATATATCTTAGAAATTTCAACTGTCTCCACTTCTAAGTAAAAGCGTCTTTTTTGTTTCCATTTTACCAAACCTAGTTCCTTCGTGAACTCGTAGAACAATCTTCCTCGCACACTGCCCTCTCTAAATACTTATCGGTCTTATGGGTCCTGGTCTGTTATTTAACTCTATGTTGCTTCAAGAGTCTCTATTTTTGCTGTTTCCCTCCTTTCTAGTCCCTCATTGTCCTTGGAAACTTAATTAGCGAATTTTAAAATACTGTCTATTTTCGGTTACGGGTGATAGCGACTTCACACCAGTTAGCATTTTACCGTGTAATTAAATATAGCCGTTTTTCGACTTGGCAAAGAAGTACTATCACTGATTCATCTTTGATACCAACAGATAAAACACGTGGTGAAAGTTTTATTTAAATTATTCATACGAAAAAAGACTTCAGTATATAATGTAACCGTGTCGTCAAAAATGATAGCAATTGTTAGAAAGTTTTAATACTGAGATGCAACAAAGCAAAAGTCTCGAAACAAATCTAATTCTGACCAGACAAAAACTCATTAAAATCCTTCCTTCTAAGACCTATTTGGACAAAATGTTCCCAGTTTCTGCTTATTGTTATTTTGGGCCTTCTCTCCGGTTTGGAAAAGCTTTTGAAACATTTCTTTTATAATGTTTAAAGATGACAGGATAATGGGCGAGTAACACAAATAAACGCCGGAGATTGAGCTACATTCTGTTTGCATCTATCCTGTGTTTGTTTTGTGAATTTGGTAGAAATATACAATGCTAGTATAGCCATGCCGTTAAATGATGGTAATTGTTAAAAGGTTTCAATAGTGAAATGCAATGAAGTCTTGAAACAATGTAACGAGATTCAATGAAGCTGAGATAAAGAACTGACAACTAAAACAGAGACTAATAATCAGTTCCCTTTATATTTCTAGACGTTCAATGGTATCTATGATTCATTGATTAATCCTGGTATTATATAAATCGCTTTTTGCACACTATTTTTTCATGTTAAAATTTTTTGTTTAATATAACCGTGAAATGGAAAATATCTCACGGAAGAAAAAGATTAGTAACAGAACGACAAAGGCAGTAAGGACAAAGTCTATTTCAAGACAAGTTGAAGCAAGACGACCACTTAATAGACAAAAGTATCCGAGTACCTCACATGAAAAGCTTGAACAAATAAGATTGTAGTCTAAGAAACGTCAAAGTAAAAGAACTGACTAATTAAACGGTTTATTTTGCTCGGAAACTAATTTTGTTTAAATGTAGATAAATATTTTATTTGTATAGATTATTAAAACGACTGAGAGAAGTAATCACTCACACATTTACTAACTTAATTTAATTTACCTCCCTTGCCACTACATATGGAATGGAAAATATATAAATAAATACACATTGATAATTATTATATGGTTTAATAATTCTAGGATCATTTTGTTCATTTGACTAGGAAACTGAAATTGCATGATAGCAAGCTTGTCGTTCGGGCCGTTGTTAGCGTAGAAAGTTTGAACCTAAAAAAAAATCTACTGCTCATCTACAGTGACCTTGTGTCAAACTAAGCTTAATTCTAAGTACTCATACAAATTACACACTGGAAATACCGAAATCGAACATATACAACAATTTAAATATCAGGGAATTGTTTAACAGAAGACGGAAAGTACGCCAATGAAATTTGAAGCAGCATTGGGATAACGAAAGGTGGCTTCCAAAAGCTAAGCAAAGCCTTAAGAAACAAGACAATTTCGTTAGAAACAAAGAAGAGAATACTGAATTGTTACGTATATCGGTTCTCCTATATGGCATTGGATGATGGACAAACTCCTACCAGACGAAGAAGAGACTTGAAGCAACAAAAGTTTGGTTCAACAGAAGGATACTGAGGATACCATGAACCGAACATATGAGCAACTGCGAAGTTTTCGAGAAAATGGAGACAAAAAGAACACTTATGCTTAACATCATGAAGAGACAGTTGAAATTTATGAGTCACAATGAGGAAAGCGTGCTTGGAAAATTTGATACTCAGGGGAAGAGATTGAAAGCAAGACGGACATAGCATTACCTACCTAGCAAGCTTGAGTAAATGAATTGCAGAACTGGGTTTAGGAGAGATAACCAAAAGACAAACTTTACTAAGATCTATCAAGAATAGGAAATTGTGGAGGCTTATCGAACCAAACAAAAACTTGGAGAGTTGAGTTATCAAGGGGAATTAACTAAAACTGAGATATCCAAAGGCTTGTCACGCGGAATTAGAACAATCTACCTCGTGGACTAGATAATGGGTTCAGTTCGAAATTCCAACAAATATCACCCGAAGAAGCCCGAGGTGTACAACGGTCGAAACGTCGTGAATATGGCAATAAAGATGAGGACAACAGTCCGAACGATGCAAACAATGTAAATAGTTACAATGCCTCATCTCAGAAATATAGAAAGAACTGAAAATATGTCGGGAAATATGTGGAAGAACCTTCTTTTCTAAATATATTTCTTTTCCTGGGTTTGTATTGCAGATTGCACCCTTGCATTATCACGCTGGAGAATAACACCTTTTTACCAACACAGGACAGTATCGACGTCATTCTTCCTTTATCCGATTAAGTTGCAGGCAATAATGAATTTTCCGTGTTCCAGTGGTTCGTAATGAACAACACCTTTCATATTCCCCCATGCACAAATCAAGGACTTCTGTGGGTGGAATCCTAGTTTTGGCGTTGGCACTGTTTCCTTACTTTTTTTTTTATAACGACTGTCTTTTTTTTAGTTTTCAGTTGACACGCAAAACCCATTTTTCCTCACCCGTAAAACCGCAATGCAAGGATAAAAGTATGGCATTCCCAGTTAAAAGACCGCGGCAGATGGTGGATTGTTGTATTCGATCCCCAAGCAAAAGTTCACGAGGAATATAAATAACCTTTTCGCAAGTTTTTTCCAATTAAACTCTGAAATGTACTACAAACGACACTCTGTCGGGGTGAAGAGATGATAAAGTAATTATAGATCCTGTTTCCTACTACTCAACCTTAGTTCGGCGTTGGTCGGTTGAAATGCGTCATTACTTTTCGAATACATTCTTGTGTACTTGAATTCCTCGATTATTAAGTATTTGTAAACAGAAAAGAAAGGAAAAATATGAAGCAATTAATTTAGAAGGAAAAAAGTTTACGATCATAATGTATGTAACAGGCTCAGTGTGTGAATACAATGCTAATTTATATACATAGTTTGTCACATGGATGTCATGAGTTTACACTTGGTTAGTTCCAAACAATTTCTTTTATTTCTGTTCTTTTCCCTATTATTCGCTGTCACATTGTTTATCATTGTACAGTAAAAAGAACTGAACTTTTATTGAATTAAAGGGCGGTTTAATATGCCACAAATATCGTCAGAATCCACCACGAACTCTGTCACTCCTCCCTGCATTGAATACTGATGCTTCTACTGCATATCTCGAGATTCTTGACAAAACCAAAAGAAAGGTTTGTAATGTTATCGATCTTGACCCGGCATCTACAGTCACTCTCTCACCGACGTGACGTAGCTTGCCTTTGTCTTTTCTATAAATATTTTCATGGCAATTTGATCCAATGAGATCTCCTCCTTGGAGGATCGACTGCATGAATTTAAGTGTGATACTAGATTGCTAACAAGACCTGAACTTTTATTGAATTAAAGGGCGATTTAATTATTAAATCGCCCTTTAATTAAATAATTAATTTGTGACATATTAAATTTTAATATGCCACAAATATCGTCAGAATCCACCACGAACTCTGTCATTCCTCCCTGAATTGAATACCGATGCTTCTACTACGTATCTCGAGATTCTTGAAAGAATTCAAAGAAGGGCCTATAACGTAATCGATTTTGACCCGGCATCTCGACTTCAGTCACTTTCTCACGGGCGTGACGTGGCTTCCCTTTGATATTTCGGCAAATATTTTTAAGACAATTGTTCTGATGAGAATTTTTCTTAATGCCTCGACTTAGTGACGGCTCTAGGGTTGATGGCACCTCGGGTAAGCTGAACTCCGGCTTCCTCACATGTATAATTTTTAATAAATTTTCACAAGGAGACAAACTGAAAAAGTAGAATAACGAGGGTCTTCTTCCGTGCTGTCCCTGCCCTGCTTGAATTCCGCAGCCCCCTTCTTTACATTTTCATAGGAAGTGGAGTCCTCAGCAAGTGGCTGCACCATGTCTTCATAGATTTCCTTTGGTGTCATGCCTTTATCATTGTTCGGGTCTCTGTTTTGTCCATTTTTAGATTTGTCGCATTTGTATGGGCCTCATCTGCACAGAAATTAAGACAGAAATCTGAGTCAGCTTTTTCTAGTTTTATAAGAAGTGGTAGTGTGTTGCCGAAAGAAAAATGTTCAGCTATAACCAGGGCCGGATTTAGACGAAAAGAGGCCCTAGGCTATTCCACTTGTGAGGTACCCATTCTCACGAGTAGAGGAAAATGGAAGCGTGTTAAACAATTTAAATAAAGCCGAGGATGATGACGGATGTTTAAAATCACTGAAGGGTTATTTAGAATCTACAATATGTATAAGAAAGGCCTATGACACTGTAAAAAATATTATACACCATGGCTGGTGGCCCCCTAGATTATGACGCCCTAGGCTTCAGCCGGATAAGACTACAGGTAAATCCAGTATTGGCTATTGCTCTTCTGGGTGAGTCTTAGAACTTTTTGAACGACCCCCGTATTCGCCTTGGAATCTAGTAGTAAATGTTGAAATTACGAGAACCAACTCGTTGTTTACAACTTCTCGGAGTATATCCGATGATTAGGATCGCCTTGTAAACCTACAAAGGGACACTTGTTCAGCTATCTAGCGACTGATAAGTGAATCTCACACGTTGCGTCTCGAGTTTCGTTCACATAAGCGTCCAACAAAAGCCCAGTTGCATATTCACAAGGTAACAATAGGTGAAAAACAAACGCCACCTCGAGAAATATGAACGCGAACACTTTTCCCAAAATGAAAGAAAAAAAAGGTGTTTTTGTTTCAGGGCTTCACTTGATCGCTTTGCATGAGTGGGTAAGTAGATAATGATTAAGTTAAATAAGATTTGCTATTTCTTTGCCTGGTCATATTTCATTTGTATTTTGATCTTGAAAATTTACAACAAAATTTTAAGCCTTATTTATTTATTGGTTGTTTATTTACAAGATTAATTTGATATTTAACAACATTCTAAAAACTAATACAATTGTATTAAAACTAATGCAACAAGTTTTTTTTCATAAATTTTGAGTTTGGAGTTTGAGAGCCCCTAATTCTTTTGCATATTCTCAATATTGGAAGCTCTCCTGACAACCATTTGATCTGGTTTTTATTTGCAGGGGACTTTCTTTTCCTCGTTGCAACCCTGGCTCTTTTGATTGCAATCTGGTTTTCTGTTGGGGGAGATTTCTTTTTGCGA
This sequence comes from Acanthosepion esculentum, assembly GCA_964036315.1. Classification (NCBI taxonomy): domain Eukaryota; kingdom Metazoa; phylum Mollusca; class Cephalopoda; order Sepiida; family Sepiidae; genus Acanthosepion; species Acanthosepion esculentum. Next base: position 108,640,086 of record OZ038485.1, on the reverse strand, counting down.
GGCATACTGCTACCGTATGCGATAGGCATAAATAAACTGATCGCTGCATTTAAGTATTGCATTAATATTTAAGATTACCTTTTAAAAGTTCAACGATAATTCTTCTGTAGCCAATTAATTTAAAGACAATTTGATGTACGTAGGTCCTTATTTTCCGTACAATTATTTTTATTTCATGGGTGACTTTTGCTGGATTTCGCAATTAATTTCAATTATTCCCAAATTTATTTCCAAGTTATAAAAATTGTTATCGTACAAAAAAATTCGTTGCAAAAAATCACGTGAAAACAATCGCATTAATGAAAACTTGAGAATCCAAAATTTCAGGATTGCAGGTCCGGTTCCGTTTCGGAATGTTTTTAATTTGCTCACGGAGTCGGCCTGATTCCAGAATGGTATGATATGTTGGGCTACGGCCTCTAGGAGTAAAGGTTGAAAAAGTATAAGGCACTGACACACTGAGATTCGCATTTATCTATATCTATAAAACAGAAGATGTCTGTCTGTGTGTCAGTCTGTCGATGTGTCTGTCCGTTTGTGTGTATGCTATTTATGCACGTCCACATTTCTCGACCGATTTCGATGAAATTGTACACACATGTTGCAAATTTACCATATTCGGTCACGATCAACTTTGGCAGAAAAATCGATAAAACTGAAGGTGGGTACGACTTTTTGCAAAAACCAAGGCAAAGTAACACGCGAACAAAATTTTTATTGGATGAGCTTATGTTCTTTGCACTTAAGGCAAAACATAGCTCATCTTACGAGGTTTACGTAGAGTTCTCGATAGTTTTTCTACGATATTCGCTTCATACAAAAAATTGCAAAAAAAATCTGTGAAAATATTGGGTTTTTCGTACTACTTAAAATAAAACTTGAATAACTTTCTCATTTTTTATCCGATTTTCTTCAAACACTTCGTAAAAAAATTGCCATCATGCAAGAAATAAGATCGTGTGGTTTTAGACCTACTCGCTTCCCCAAGTATAACGAAAAACCACGAAAAACTTTTCAAAATGCCCGTTTTGCGGCCATAACTCCCTGGTTTTTCATCCGATGTTTTCTAAGTTTTGCCATGTAAATTATATATGAAACAAATTGTCTTGCGAAAATGTTCGGTTTAGATTATTTATTAGTGGACGAAATCTACGTCAAACTAGGTCCATAATCGGCTTTTGCCATTTAGCCAGTAGCTTCATATGATTCCATCCTAAATAGGCATTCGAACAACTTCTGATGCAAATATTGTTGGAGAAGGATTATTGAAGCATCAAAAGGGAAAAATCCCGAAGAACCTTTTATTAGCCCCAGCTTTACTGTAAACGTGCGAAGAGGGAAGAGGCCTTCATGCGTTTACACTTACAGTTGAATCAGCTCTGATGTTTCATCCCCGTTTTTTCTTGATTATTAGATTTGTGAACAATGTCGTACCATTTGAAAGTTATTACAACCATAGGAAATTTACTGAATATCTAAAACATTGAAACAATTTAACCCTGAGCAACGGTCACACAAGAAGGTTTTATTGATGGAATTTTTTTATTAAGAACCATCAAACACTTCCGGACATACCGTAAAAAATGATGGGTGGGTAGCTTAGTATACCAACAGATGATGCATGCAAGCAGGGACGCAGGCAGACATCTCTAGAAAGTAGGGTGCGGGTATACGGGTGTGGGTAATGTTATACAATTCCAGCCATGTACACTCGTGCAAGTTTACACCTCGGCTAGTTCATATAGCTAAATTGGTAAATGGTAAATATTGCATTGCATTAGTTTTAATTGTATTTTTAGAATATTGTAGGGTAGAAATTGAAGGTCTCATTAGATAATGGGGGACATCCACAAGCAGACACCGGAGAACATAAGTTACTTCGTCCGGTGTTATATAAACAGCTGAATGGCAGGGGTGTGGTGTATGTTATTATTTGTATCTCGTTGGTACGAGAATAAAGTAATTCAGAATTACTGCTACCATTGTCGTTGTGGTTATTTTACAAGTGTAAATATAAAATTGTTCTTGTAAATAAAATCTAATAAATTAATAGTCTTTCATATTTTTATTGTAAATTCTCAAGAACAAAAAAAATAAATGTATAAATTCACTTTCATCATATTTTTTGGTTTATTACAATTCTAATCATCGCTTTTTAAAACAATAAACATTACCGGAGAGTGAAGGTAGTAAAAATAAAAAAAACGTTGTCGTGGGAAAAACCGTTCTTTTGGCACTATATCTTAATGCGGTCACGAAGGTTCATGCTTACCAAATTTTGCATTAGGGTGCTCAAAAACTAATTGAATATTTCTCCTCTATGTATTATGAGTCAACAAACCAAATCAGAACCAACATTGCGTAGTAGAAAACTATCTAGATCTAACTATACATCACAGGTTCACATACCTATTTCACAAAATAGTCAGCACCTCTTTCAATTGTAGTGTTTAACGAACGAATGAGGTCATGTAACCCAGTTTCGTAAAACTAAGCTGGTTGCCAATGTTACGGTTCAATTCGTTACGGTTCACTTCTTAATCACCACCTGATTTAGCACCATCATACATGGGAGTAAAAGTGTATATCGAAAAACCAACAAATAATAAAGACCTCATAGACTTTTACTCCACCACAATAATAACATAAAATTCGGAGATATCTTGGTCTTTTATTTAAGAACCTTTACATTCCGAAACTCCTAGTGCCTGCTCGAAGAAGAGAAATACATCGAAAAAACCTTCAAACTTTCTCTAATACCCGAATTATTTGCTGCACAATGCCAAACGCAAAGACTACAAAATCTACAGGAGAAAAATACAAAAAATACGAAAACCCACAAATAATAGTAATCCCGTCAACCATAATTCTATCGACCAACTACATAAAAGCCAGCATCGAAAAAATTTGCCAAAACTTGACATAAAATTCATCATATATATATATATATATATATATATATATATATATATATATATATATATATATATATATATATATATATATACTCGTGTATAAGCTTACTTTGTGTATAGTGCAACCTTTGAAGTTTTGGGTGAAATATATATAGCTCGTCTATAATGTCACACCAGCTTCTGAGTGTAACTATTTTTTAACTGAATGAGTAGATTTTTATATATGTGTATCTATAGTCATGGGAATGTCCTTCTATCTTCCAAATCCAGTCAGCACGCGTTAAAAGAAAATCCTTGATAATGGCTAATAGAATAGCCAAATGCAAGTAAAATTAAATAAAATGCTTAATCGCAGTCAGTACCTCGTCAATAGTATTTAATGAAATTATTATTATTATTATTATTATTATTATTATTATTATTATTATTGTGGGAATCCTATCCATATTTGATCTGCAACACATGAATCCATATCTCCTCACCGCCCCCTCCATTTATGTGTTAAATAGCAAGACGAAGCAGGTTCTTTAACCTTGGCTCGCAGCCAGTCTAAGGAAAAGAAAACTCTGCATTCAAACCGGTGGAGAAGACAACATGGAAAGCACTCCACTATCATTGCAATTCACAGATATTAACGATAAAGGAACTTGTAGAGAGACATGAAGGCTTATATTTTGAGGGGAGATGACATTTTTAAGAAAAGCTGAGCTCGTATAATAATGATGCATAATTATAATAAAGTGATGAAAGTTAATTTCCATAAATGCATAAATTATTAATCGGCCTACATAGAGTAGAACTTGTCTGTTAATTCATCTCTTTTAAATCTTTTCGTCTTTCTTTATTTTTTTCAATCAGCTGAAATCTTTCAAAGAGGACACTTCGTCATCTAATTGGGTTTTCCGCCGAGTGACCTTAAACTTTAGTGTCATTAAAAGGATTTAAATTGCACGATGATTTATCAATTAATTTTGATTTCTGCGTGTTTAATGATTATTTTATTTCGTAATACCAGACACATGCACACATGTAAAAACACATGCGCATACAAACACAGACACACATATGCACACATGAAATTGTAATGTTCTGGTGAAAAGAGTATAATTGTCATGAAAAATGAAATCATTGAACTAACTACAAACTCAAGCTGATGATCTTCATGCTCATTTAATTGATGTCTATGAGAAAGGCATGAACCAATTTCTCCCTGTCATCTAAACTATTACTAAATAATTAGAAAAAATGTTTTATCACTGCTATGCTACAGTAACTGACAGAAAAGAGTGCATGACTGACTGCTTATGCAAACATCAATCTCATATCTATCTTACACGATTACTGGTAATGGGGTAATATTAGCCGTTTCCTTCTGTGGAATCATTCGACATTAATTGACCGAGCAGCTTGTACTACTATCGGTTGAGATTTATAAAATTTTTCTCTTAAAACAATTTTTCTGTAAAATGGGTCTGGCCTGGGAACTCGAGAGTCGTAAGAAAGACAATGTGCCGTTTATGGTGATGATAATGTTAATACTAGCCTTTTTCTTATAAGGAAACATTCGATATTGATTGATCGAGCAGCCAGTGTCATTGTTGGTTGAAATTTATAAAATCTTTCTATTGAAATAATTTTATTTAGCATAGGTTTCTCAAGCCCAGTAGCTGTTATTGCTCTTTCTAGTACTGATAGGAGTTTTCTTCCTAATCTTTCGTTTGAAGTAGTGTGGAACTTCAGCGGCTTGGGTATGCCATTATTTTCTCTTCGAGTTACATGCGATATATATTTTAGCTGTTGCGGCTATTGAAAGATCTCAAGTGATGTGACATTTGTTATTCGGTGCAGTTCTTTGTGACTCTGTAGCGCCAGTCCACAAGAAGAAGGATTGTCCTCGCCAAGACTTACACGTACCCGGCAATGACATACATCTAAAAGCATCGATCTGACTAGGCTATGTAAGAACATGACTCGAGTTTTCAGAGTGCTTTCTCCACGGGTTTCTTTGTTGACTTCTCCACGGGTTTCTTTGTTGACTTCTCCACGGTTTTCAGGTTGCCTTCTCCATGGTTTTTCAGGTTGCTTCGCCACGGTTTGGTTTTCAGGTTGCCTTCTCCGCGGTTTTGTTTTGAGGTTGCCTTCTCCACGGTATTCCCTGTTGACTTCTCCACGGATTTCAGCACGTCTTCTCCAGGATTTTCCTGTTGCTATCTCCGCGGTTTTCAGGTTACATTCTCCGCGGTTTCCCCGCTGTCTTCTCTACAGTTTTGTTTTTAGGTTGCCTTCTCAACGGTTTTCCCTGTTGCCTTCTTCACGGTTTTCAGGTTGCTTTCTCTACAGTTTTCAGGTTGCGCTCTCCGCGGGTTTCCCAGTTGCCTTCTCCAAAGTTTTCAGGTTGCCTTCTCCGAATTTTTTCCTGTTGCCTTCTCTACGGTTTGGGTTTGAAGCTGTCTTCTCCAAGGTTTTCTTTGCCGTTACATTCTCCACGGTTTGCCCCGATAACTTTTCCGCAGTTTCAGGTTGCCTTCTGTTAAATAATAGTTTAGCAGATCATCATTTTTTAAAAGTGTATCTGCTTGGACCTCCTGAGGCTGACCTTCGAAGCCATATGGACGACAAAACAAGGAAGCTGATTTTGATCGACTGAACCAGCGTTGGAATAATATTGTGACGTCCTATATGTGGCAGCTGCTGATCCAGGGTCTTGTCCTGGTAGCGGCGCCACTTGAGACACTGACCCCGAGTGGGTGGTGTGATTCTGCAATCACGACACCGTATGTGAGTCAGTCTAACCCTGGGTACCCGCTGAAGTCCTGATCGTGACGACAGATGTGACACTCTAATCATGCTGGTTACCACGGCATCGGATGTGAGATTCTAACTCTTGTTTTGGTCGCGGATGATGTCTGGTTAGATACGGCATCAGCTTTGTCGACCCAGCTCGCCTCCAACGTCTGGTTACCGAAGTAACTACTTTGATCTCGGTCCAACCTACCCACGTTGTGATTTGATCTTAGGTTATCGAGATCAATCAGGCGTCGGGCCGTAGTGCGAGCTGAATCCGGGTCAAAGGTGATGCTGCACAAATGAATGTAGAAGAAAAAAAATAAAAGAACAATTCAAGGAGTTAGAATGTTGTTAAGGAATAACAATTTACTTTCTATCGGTTTGTTAGATACAGTGGTACGTCTCTCTCTCCCAGCCCACGTCTATCGATTGTGACACTTCTGCGTTTCTTAGCGAGATTTAGTATCTTAAGTTGTGTTTCAGTCAACGGCTTTTGGTATCTTCAATCGATGTTTGCTAAAACTGGCCTTGGTATCTTCAATCGATGTTTGTTAACTGGCTTTGGTGGAAAAATCTAAGCCGGACTTCACTGAACTGTTCTTGGCTAGAAGTCGAAAGGCGTGGAATTCGTGCGGTCACCTGCTGCGAGGCTTATTCTCAAACTCTCAACTCGTAGCTGCAACTCCAACTGCAACTGTCGAACTGTGTCTGAAGAACTGGCTGAACACCCGGGGACGTTCGTTTATATGGACGTCGACCAAAATCCGGTGTGGAGCCGGACGCGGTCTGGGTTCTTCGATAATTTCAAATCCCCAATAAGGATTTTCTTTGTTTTTGAGACCAAATCCCTTTATCGTAACCAGATGTCGACTTCTGGCGACAGTAATCATTCGTCGTATACACAGTTTTTGTCCATATCATGTTTTTGTTTCGCTTAATTCGCTTAATTCCGTCTTTCTTGTTAACCGGATTCCGTTGACCCTCTTTTTCCACACGCAGTTGACCGACATTAGAAATTTCGAGTGTCAGATATGCGTGTGGTCAAAACTGTTGTTCTTATCAGGATATTAATTAATGTTGACAGATCTGAGATCCGTCTTCCTACGACTTTCTGCTTTACCGCATCGCAAATGAAAACAAATTTAAAAAATCATTTACCCATTCTTTGTTTGTAAAAAGAAACAATTAATGTCGCTCAGCATGTCTTTCGATCTATCTTCTTCTCGCTTTAAGTAATTCCCGTTATTAATTTCTGTGATTAATTAATTAATCAATTAACCACCGTAGCTAAATAGTGTCACAATATGTAGAGAAAAAGGGTTTTCATTGGGTTGTTTTTGAACTGTCAGACAATGTAGACGTGATTTCTTTCGTATCTAAAACGGCTCCCCAGTGGGAGGGATCGACCCTCACTGGATAGGTAAAGCATGTTGGCATGAACGTTAATAAAATAGTTGAATTCCCTGTGTTGAAGTTCTTTTATCTCTGGACTCAAAACTACTAACGATCAACGGCCGCGAGAGAAGAATACAACATTGTATTGAATTGACGCCGTCGCACAAGATCTCCAAATATAAGGCGGGGTGGGGGCTATACAAGATATGAGTAAATTGCTGCAGTGACCAAGAGCTCCTCAGCATGAGCAGTAAATAAATTTTCCGGGTGTTGATCGTTGAGGAAGTTCGATAATGTGCCACATGGAGGCCTGAATTCGTGTACACGAACGCAATGGAAAAGAAAGACTGATGGCATTGTGATGGGGCATTCCCACTGTGATTTCTGTGTACTGTTAATGAGTTGAAAATCTTTTGTGATTATGGTTTTGCTTGCATTCAAATGTTTTAAGTTTAGAATTATTTTGTTAAATGTAATTAACTGACAAATCATTGTTTTTTTCCTTTTTGTAATAAAGTGTGGAATTTTTTAATTTAAGAGCCGTGGGTGTGTCCTTTTGTCTTCAATGTTTGAATAACTAAGTTGTTAATGCGTGAATTTTATGACTTAATTTTTTGTAGAAAAATTGAGTTAATTATTTGTGGGAATAAGTAGATTCGGTTTACATAGTTTCTGATTTCCGAATGTGTTTGAGTTAGTGTCCTGGGGGAAATTGTCGCACCTAGTTATGTAAATAAGGAAACCGGACAATGTTTGGGTAGAATGGGGCTGTACGCTATGAAGTATTCAGTATCAAATGAATATACCCTAAGATACACACGGGGCCGAGGAAGGTCCCGGACGAGCAAAAAGTAATTGGCCAGATGGCTTGTAGTATGCCAGCTCGCAGTAGACGACCAAGAGAAGATTACGCTTGTAACCCTGGGTAAGGCTAGTAACGGATTGTTATATTGTGTCTCTTTTTGTATTCTTTTTTCTATGAATTGTATGTACATTTCGTGTGGTCTCAAGTGAAGAGGCAAGGAATTTTGTTCTCCCCAGGAATTTTGGATTGCAGAGGTAGTACCTGCTGACCTGGATGGACTTTTGAAGAGATTAAAGTTCATTGTTGGAGTCAATTGTATCTAGACTGTCGTCAGAAGCGTTGGCCTTGGGTCACAGAAGCGAGTGACCAAGAATGGACAAATGATTGTACGGTACTTTTTTTTTTTTTTTTGGTTGTTTTAAAAAAAATGTTTGTGAAGCGTTAAGAAACTGGTCAATGCTTTGATGTTTATGTTTTCAGGAATGGTATGTGTGCATGCCGGAGGAGTCATGTGACCGAACCCCAATGAAGAAAAAATGTAAGGAGCACACCTTGCAGACACGAAAGAATAGAGGAGATTTTAGACTAATATAGTTGAAATAAAATTCATAAATGATTTTTTTAATGATTAGGTAAGGTAAGTTAAATAATAGTTTAAAAGCCTATTATTTTTTAGAGGAAGTGTATCCCGGCTCGGAGTTCCTGGGGTTGACCTTCCAGGTCAGATGGAAGACAAAACAAAGAAGTAGATTTTGATTGGCTGAGCCAGCATGTTAATGATAGGTATAGAGAAAGGGTTTTCAGTGAGTTGTTTCTAAACCGTCAAACAATGTAGACGTGTTTACTTTCGTATCTGAAACGACTCCCTAGGGGAGGGGGAATGACCTCCACTGAATAGATAAAACATGTTGACATGAACGTTAATAAAAATAGTTGAATTGAAGTTCCCTCTGTTGAAGTTCTTTAATCTTTGGACTCAAGACAACTAGAGATCACCGGCCACGAGAGAAGAATACAACACTGTATTGAATTGACGCCGTCGCTTAAGACCTCCCAGCATGAGCGGGCTATACAAGATATGAGTAATTTGGCACAGTGACAAAGAGTTCCTGAATACGACGGGCTATGAAACACTCCTGTTGCCTTGTCCACTGTTTGGTTTTGGGTTTGCCTTCTCCAATATTTGTTTCCAAGTCTTCCCTATTGCTTCCTCCACGGTTTTTAGGTTGCCTTCTCCCAGATTTTCTTTTCAGTTTGCTTTCTCCACAGTTTTCCCTGTTGCCTTTTTCAAGTTTTTCCTTGTTGCCTTCTCCACGGTTTTCCCTTTTGCGTTCTCCACAATTTTCAAGTTACCTTCTACGCAGTTTTCCCTATTGCCTTCTTCAATGTTTTGTTTTCAGATTGCCCTCTCCACGGTTTTCCTGTTGAGTTCTCCAAAGTTTTAAGATTGCTTTCGCCGCGGTTTTCAGGTTGAGTTTCCCGCGTTTTTCTCTGTTGCTTTCTCCAGGGTGTTGTTATCAGGTTGCCTTCTCTGTGGGTTTCATGCTCCCTTCTTTGCGTGCTCCCGCTTGACTTCTCCACGGTTTTAGTTTTAGGTTGCCTTCTCTGCGGTTTTCTTTATTGACTTCACCAAGTTATTCAGGTTTCCTTCTCTACGGTTTTCCCATTGCTTTCACCCAAGGTTTGGGAGCTTGTTTTATCTTACGATTTAACACATAAATGGAGGAGACGGTGTGGAGATATGGTTTCATGCCTTTCACAAAGGCGTCAGAGAGAAGTGAATTTGACTGTAATCTGAACTCGGCTCAACTATACCACTTTCCACACCAATAGCCGTTGTTACACTATCCCAAGTATAATACTTATATATATATACATACCGGCATATATATATATATATATATATATATATGTGTGTGTGTGTGTGTGTGTGTGTGTGTGTGTGTTCGTATGTGTGTGTGTTTTATTAAAAACTACTGAAATATTCTGCGATTACATATACATGTGTGTGTGTGTGTGTGTGTATATATATCATTAAAGACTATTGACAAGTTACTACGATTAAGCTTTTTATTTAATTTTTCTTCTATTTATAGCAGTATTTCCATTTCTGTACATAATGCGTGTAAAAACTGTCTAAATATTCTATATATCAGTACGCTTTCAGCTATTCTATTAGCCATTATCAAGGATTTTCTTTCACATGCTGACCGTGTTTGTAAAATATAAGAACATTCCTATGACTGTAGATACACATATTTATTTTTATTTCTGTTTTTATTAAAAACGACTGACAATGTACGGTGATTGTAGTTTTGTAGCAATGTGTGGTATTGTGCAAAACTATCCCTACCGCAAGATATTCTGCGTTGAATTTCCTTATCTCCTATATTGATCCATACACGGAAGCATTTGAAGTGTCTAGTATTTACTAATTTCACATCCTGAAATTTTCTGATGGATTAACCCCGATATTTTTCCCCAAAAGTCGCTTCAAATATCTTCTGATTTTTTAATGTGAAGTCGACAAATAATCTAAGATGTCACAGGTTACCAGTAATTTTACCGTGTCTAATTCCATAATAATGCCTTACCTAAAGTTTAACAGACTCTATCAGTAATAACCGTCAATACAACAGCGACTGATTGATCTAGAGAAGCGAAATCCGTGTTGTTCGTTTGAAAGATTACCTTGCGAGGTAAGATGCTTAGCTATTTCGGTGTCCATTGGAGCCTCTAGCATATTACCAAAAAAAAAAAAAGCTAGAAGAAAAATGTGAGTAGTTCGAAGGATCAGACGGATCACCAGAATTCTTACAAATTTGCCTATATTACAATATATTACATTATTATTACAAAACTACTTTTCTACACAGCTGTCATCGGCATTGATGCGCTTTCCCATTGATGCATAATGTATAAATACGCTCCTCAAAGAACATGTGTCAAGCCGCTAGGACTATCTTTGCACCGCTGCAACAACAAAACGGTCCGTCTGGAACCTCTGTCAGAATAAATGCCGTTTAAGAATCCCAAAAGATATTAATATGTAAAAGCCAAATTAAGTCTATGCGGTGGATGCGGTAAAACAGCCCAACCGAATCAGTCTTTTGTCATGTTGGACATTTTTGGGTGGTGTTATGGATAGCGGCTCAGACTGAAGAATCGGAGAACCAAGTTCGAATTCCAGTCGAATCCATTACATTTCACTTACGTGCTAATACCCATGGGAAATATATGACTCCCCTTCTTCTCAACCCACCTATTGGTAAATAGCAGGACAGACCGGGTTCTATAGCCTTAGATAGCAACTGGTCTACCGCAGAAAGAAAAGACAACCTACTGCAATAAAAAAAAATCTGCCTCGTCAGTCATGTATCGAAAGATACATGACCGCATAAACGTGTATCACGCATGGCACAACTGACTGTTGCAGTGCAGCCTGGTGATACCTTTATGCCAAGTCCTGGTCTCTTTCGGTGACTTGCTTCCTTCAGTCTCTCCAAATGTTTCACTGTATCTAACTCTGTTAACTGTCTGTTCATGATCAGGACATCTTTTTCATCCCAGAATACAGTGACCATCAGTTTCTTCGCATACGACTAAACATTTAATTTGGGTGACGGAGATCATAATGGATGCTTCCAGGTCTTGAAATAGTTCATTGTCTCAAACCTTCGCCTAAACCTTTCCGAAAGTTGAAAAGAAATGTCCAAGCGCTCGAACTTAAATCGAATTACATTGGGAACCCAAAATTAATTTTTTTGCCTTTTGCATGCACAACTTTAATTCCACTTTGCAACATTATATTCGTGCGTACTTTCATAGGGGCAGCCATCATCGTTGTCATGTCACGCATGCGCACAATAGTCTAGCTGTTCTGTTTGTTACACGAAGTATTGCATGCCATCTGTTGCAGTGTATACGTTGACGGCTTTCACAATGTTTAAATTCCGATCGATTTATGCTTATTTGTGTCTTACTTTCAAATCATCCTTCGTAAATAAACACCCACAGACATAAGCAGACAGACATAAACACACAGTCGTACACACGTATCTCCTCGTTTTCTTCCTCTCCTCTTCCTCTTTTCGCTGATATCTGTCTGTCTGTCTGTCTGTCTGTCTATCTTTCTCTTTCTAATTTCTAAGAAATTGTCTTTCAAGGTCTGACCAGTGAATGTTTGAAACTGACAGACAAACTATATAGGTTCACAAATTCTTTAAGTTCTGGTGAAAACCCTAATACGAAAACATTTCAAACCCCAAGAGTACGACAAGGGGGAAACGAGAGTTCCAATATATTTAATTTCTTCCTAGACTATGTTCTGCGTATATGAAAGAACAGATGTAAAGGATCACTCACCATTTAAGCATTTCATGCCAGATCTCAAACGATAAATAGATAACAGCGTTAATATTTTCTATCCTGAAGCCAGTTTACAGAGGATGAAAGAGGCTATGCTGATGACATAGGTATTCATAGCTAGAATAAGAATGATCTTGAGAATAATCAGCATTTTGTATCAAGTGTTCAATAAAGAGTACTCAAGATATTTTAAAAGCAGAATTGTAATGAAAGCAGAGAACCTGAATTTGTGGTAAAAATTAAAAATGCAGAATTAATAAACTCTAAACACTTCAAATACATCGTCGTATGGATCAGTTATAACAAATTGAGTATAGGAGAAAAGGAAATTGAACACAGAGTAGGTTGTACCATAGTTTTGTCCAATATCCAAGATGTTAAAAAAACCCATTAACCTCAAATCTAGAGTGATGTTATTAAATAGCCTCATCAGACCGAGACTTCCATGTGAATGTCATGCATAGTGCGAAAGCCAGTCCGAAATATTTAAACTGTCAACTGCATACAACCGCTTTCTCATATCTATCTATCTATCTATCTATCTATCTATCTATCTATCTATATATATATATATATATATACCGTCTTGGGTATGACGATAAACTACATCCGCGTCCTGGGTAAGACAATAAACTACGTCCAGCAGCAATTTAATGAAAAAAAAAAACATTTATTTAACAAATAAATTCTATGGAACATTTATGTACACCACTAAAATAACTCATAACAAACCATTTTAGAATATGTGAGTAAATAATAAATTAAAAGAAATGAAGATTTATTCAATGAGTTCCCTCTGGTTGATGCTGCTGCAGAGATTAACAGTCATAATCCTGCCTTTATATATAATCCTTTATATATAATCCTTTATATATAATCCTTTATATATAATCCTTTATATATAATCCTTATATAACAATTCTATTATTAATATTTTGTTTTTTTTAATATTTTATATATATTAATTTATATTAATATTTTATTTTATTAATATTTAAAATTAATGATATTATTTATTATTAATATATTAAATTAATTTATATAAATTATAATATTTTACATCAACAGGTATGGAGCCCAAGAAAGAAAGTACGAATAGATGGATTCCTCTCGCTTTTTATTACACAATTCCTGTTACATATAATATTTGTTTATTTAAATGAATCATTCCCATAACGCAATTGTCATTTAAACACGTCAATTGTCATCTTCTGTCTCCTTCAATCTTGTCATTTTATCGTCGCCTCTGTTTCTGTTACGGTAATCCCTTACATCTTCGTGACTATTATCACCCGGCTTGGAGTGAAATGATTTAAAAAAAACATACATGTATATAAACATATATTTTGTTACCATAAACGTTATTGCCATGGACATCATTATCTTCTGTCTTCTTAATTCCTGTTCTTTTATAGTTTTTCTCTTGAATAATGTTTTTTTTTTCATTCTCTATTTCTGAGATGAGATATTTATAACTATTTACACTGTTTACATTGTTCGGGCTGTTGTCCTCATCTTTATTGTCATTTTCACGACGTTTCGGCCGGGTGATACACGTTGGAATTTCGAAGTAATCCGACTTGACCCAAAGAGTTGTGAGTTCAATATCTGGCCACAGCAGAGGTGAACAAAATTAGGAGAATTGAGTTACTAAAGGGAAATAACTGAAACTGAGATATCCAGAAAAGGCATGGCACGTGGATCTAGAACAACCTACCCTGGTGGACAATAAAATGTTCGGTTTGAAATTCCAACGTATATCAACCGAAGGCCGGAGTGTAGAACGGACGAAACCTCATGAATATGACAATAAAGATGAGGAAAATAGTTCGAACAATGTAAATAGTGTAATTTTTTTTCTCATCTTCTCTCACACTCAGTAAACCCTTGCGTCTTTATTGCCTTACTTGGGGGTGAAATGATTAAAAAAAAATTGACGAATTCAGCTTGGTTTTGAATTCAAAGTTTTCCTTCTGCTAGACTGGTTTCCACCCAAAGCAGGAGAGCCCAGTCCTCGCTGCTATGTAACCCATAGCTAAAGGAAGATGGATTCGATCCCTTTGCAAGAGAATTAGGGTAAAGTGAACGAAAGAGAATCGAATAGAAATTGAACACAGATCGCCGATTTCACTTTCCGCGACAATAATTGTACACTATCCACGTATCGTTCCATTCATTAGAAACTGATAAGATTTGAGTGGGATGAAAAAAATAAATTACGCCTGTTAAAAAAAGTGCGTGCTTCAAATAAAAGTTAATTTATTTCTTCTTCGCTTTAATATTTGTATATGAATCGATGAATACGAGGCGAGGGTCATAAATGTATGAGGTGAGCGGGTCAATGATATACGAGACGAGGGTCAAAGGAGTACGAGGCGAGCGGGTCCTGAGCACACGAGGCGGGGTAATAGACGTATGAAGCGGGGGGGGGGGTCATAGATGAATGAAACGGAACAGTATAAACGTATGAAGGTGGGTCTTAGGCATACAAACCAGTGCGGTCATATGTGTACGAAACCGGGAGTAATAGGTGTACACGGGAGTGGGGGGCAGTAATAGTCGTACGAGGCGGGTGGTGAGTCATAGGCGTACAAAGCGGAGAGGTTATACGCGTACAAGGGCGGGGGCGCGTAAGTGTATGAGCCGAGCAGTAACAGACATACGACGCGGGTGGGAGGGGGTCATAGGCGTACAAGGAGGTGGGGTCACAGGTATACGTAGCTAGGGTCATAAGCGTACGAGAAGAAGGTCATAGGTGTACGTGGGGAGCTGTTCATATGTTTACGATGTGAGCGGTAATAGACGTATGAGGCGGAGAGTCATAAGCGTACGAGGTAGGAGCGTCATAGACGTACGAGGGTAGGGTCATATGTGTACGAGGCAGGTGGATCATAGGTGTACGAGGAGGGAGGTAATGGAGATATGTGCAGTGCGATAATAGGCATACGAGTCAGGGTGTCATAGTCGTACTAGGCGGGGATCATATGTGTACGAGGATAGCAGTTGTAAATGCATGAAGCGAGGGGTCATAATCCTACTGCCCACTGGCTAGGGATATCTCGTCTGGTTCTTATTTTTAGTACTGCTCAGTTATTGCTCACCCTGTTTCCACTGGGTCCATGTACACACTGCCTTGCCCAGGGATGGAACTCGCGGCAACTATAACATCAAATTCACGAACCAACACTGTAATCCACTAGGCTATTGTCCTAGTGAACAGCCTACCCTCACCACCACCACCACACACACACACCGGAGATTAAATAAAGTTCAGAATTCCCTATAAGTAACCCAAATCGAAATACACCTGATAAAGGCCGGGCAGAGGACACAAAGGCCGATTGATGTTAACCCCCAGAAAAGTCACTCGTTGCGCCTTTTCGGGCTAACACTCTCAGCTGACATGAAGTGGACAGACTATACTGATTCCATTG
Organism: Acanthosepion esculentum; assembly: GCA_964036315.1. Lineage (NCBI taxonomy): Eukaryota > Metazoa > Mollusca > Cephalopoda > Sepiida > Sepiidae > Acanthosepion > Acanthosepion esculentum. The sequence continues at coordinate 108,624,382 of OZ038485.1, read as the reverse complement.
CTAAGTTATCTGCAAAAGAAGTTGGTTCATTGTGTCGTGCGAGATAATTCTCCAGAATCTATCATACATATCTATATGTCTACCATTCGTCCAGGCTTTGAATATTGCTGCTACATATGGCGTGGTGCGCCTGCTATTTACCTTGAGCTCCTTGATAAAATCCATAGGAGAATCAGCAATAACATCGGTCCTGATCAGGCGGCTCGGCTTCAGCCACTTTCCAACCATCATAAGGTTGCCTCTCTGTATCTTTTCCATAAATACTTTCTTAATAATTATTCTGATGAGCTCTTCGCTGTGGTAACTAGATTTTATGAATTTTCTGTCTGTGTGTTACTTTGCATGAGTCTATGTTACGTATATGCGTATGTCTGTATTGCGCGTGAGAGACATACATGTGCCTGTGACATTTAATGCATACGCAAACACACATATATACACAATTTGACTAAGTATGGAATAAGAAGATATTGGAATAATACATTCCCTACTAACTTAGTCTGAACAACCCCTACCGTAGATTGAACTATAAAATCAAAAAGTTGGAAACAAAACAAAAAAAAAATTTAAGCCTTAAAATTCAGATTTTATTTAACATTTTGGAAATTACAGGCAATAAACAGATCTTTTGTAATTTTGTAAAATATTGTTAAAACTGTCATTGAATTTAAATATGCATCCACACACAATTTGAATGATATTGAAATGGAAATGTCTTGAGGGTTAATTTCCCTTTCTGTCTGGCAACAACATCTGAGAAATAGGAAAAAGTATAAGCCGAAACGTACGGCCGTTTGAAGTCATTCTGTATCTAAATTGAATATATTTTCTAATAAATAAATGAACAAACAATATAGATTTGAAATTTGATCATCTTGCAGTCGGCGAAGCGAAAGGTAGCGAAATTAGTTGAAATAGCGATATACCTGAATGTCGTATATTTACCTATATTGTTACGTTTATTGCTTCTCTTCTTTCTGTTTTGTTCATATTTACATATTGTCCTACTTGTGTCAGACATATCGCTGTATGTTCTTAACCTGTACGCACAACTCACTTCTTGCCAATCCCTTTTATCTACTGTGATTTTTTTTTTTAAATAATAAAATAGTCGTTAGTCCCTCCTTGTCAGCTTTTAACGGATCATAACGTCATTTCGTTTGAATTATGCAGTCTACCTGGCCGCACTTAAAAGAAAAACTTTGAGCGTTTAAACAATACACGTTTGGCAACAAGAAGTTGAAGCTAGACTATTACAATGCATAAAATAAAATAACAGTTCGGGAAATATTTTATCAGTTACTCTTGAATTTAAAGAGAAAGGAATAAAAATGATTGGTTGATTGTACGACATTAAGTAACTAGATACCACCAAAATGGGTGCGTTTTTAAAATAAGGAAAAAGACTGATTGATGCCGTTAAATCTTTTATGACATCAAATAGTTAAAAAATACTTAAATACGGAATAAATGCCAAATAGTTAAAAAAAAACAAAAAAAACGGAATAAATGTCAAATAGTTTAAAAAAATAAATAAATATGCAATAAATACCAAATATTTAAGAAAAAAACGGAATAAATGCCAAATATGTTTTAAAAAGTAAAGACGGAATAAATGCCAAATAGTTCAAAAAATAAATAAATACCAAATATTTAAAAAAAATAAAGGAAAGAAATGTAATTGATAAAAAATATTGCTTCATTTTATTTTATTTTTTAAATATATTTACATCCCTCGTATTAATTAATATTAAAAAAATATTCAACCAAGTTTCATAAGGGCCTATCGAATAAAGAATATATTTCTAACTTAATGGTTATATAAGATTAAAAACATAAGCGAAATCAATTTTTGGTAATTTTGGTCTTTCGTATTTAATTAAATTTGAGATTAAGATATCGCAGGAATAACTGCTATTGTTTAACCTATGAACTTGTTGACATGTGGAATATGCCTTACTAAGTTAGAATGTTTTTTCCCTATATTTTAAGTGCAAGTTATATTTTAACAAAAGTCTGCAAATTAATCCTGAATTTTACTAATTTTCTTTGAAAAAAAATATTTAGTATAAATTCTTGATTTTAAGAAATTTTTAAAGTTTCTTATATTTTGTCTTAATTTTTTTTTAATTAAAATGGCGGATCGATTATAATGCGTGAAAACGCATTTAAAATAAAAAAAAATGTCACCGTTTTAGTAAAATTAGCATATCTATGAGCAACAGGAAAAACTAATTTAGTGCATTTCAATAAGGTTTTAAGACATTGTAAAAATTTTCTTCTGGACCATTTATCATCTATCTGACATTTTAATTGAAAAATGTTTTTCTTTGTAAAATGAAGGTTTTTGTTTTAGCTCAAATTTTGGTGGGTGCTATAAATAACTCTTTTTTGGTTATCTAATGTCGAATTTCGCCCGTCCTGGGTACGACGATAAATAACACCCGCTTCCTGAGTAAGACGATAAACTACATCCGACAGTAAGGCCTTGGTCATGTTTTGAGATGTGTGGAACCACATAAGCGGTTGCATACAACTGACAGTTTAGATATTTCTGGACGGTTTTTGCGCCATGCATGATATCCATATGAAAGTCTAGCTTTGACGAGGCTATATAAGAACATGACACTGATGTTTTGATTTTGTAGCAATTGGTGATGTTGAGCGAAACTACCTCTGGAACAGCCTATTCTATGTTCAATTTCCTTTTCTCTTATACTTATTTTGTTATAGCTGATCCATAGTCTACGGTATTGGAAGTGTTTAGTATTTACTAATTCCAGATCTTGAATTTTTCTGATGGCTTCATGGTAGGTGACATCACTGCTTTCACTCCAATTCCAGATCATTGTTTCTGTTTTGGAAAGATCAACCTTGAATCCCATTTCTTGGACCACTTGATAGAGGATGTTGATTTTCTGATCAAGATTATTAGCAAAATGCCCTTAAACTAGTATTAATTATTCTCAGCCTTGGCACTGGAATGAAACGGTGAAAGACTCTTGAAATGCTTAAGGGATCTGACGTCGTTTTCTAACTTAGCCCGTTTCCAGACAAGACAAAAAGGAAAAATAATGTAAACTTTACGTCTTCGGTTTCAGATCCGACCTTAAGAAATTGGTCAAATCGTAAAAAAATAAGGGGAAAATATTTCGGAAATAATTTTTAAAATTAGCATTCTATAAATCTTCCTTGTCAGAATCAAACGAAATTGACTTTGTATCATTTTAGGTGGGGTTCTGTTTAATGTCGATAGTGTGTAAAATCGATCCCTGGATTTTACAGGTCATCGGAACTTAATAGATTGTTTACAAATACTAATTTTGTGTTTACGTCATTCTGCGTATGAAAACATGCTTTTTTCTTTTATAAAACGATTTCTTTTAAATCAAGAACAAGCGGATATATACATTCTCATAGATATCGCCAAAGATTCGCTAAAAATCGAGTATATATCACAGACAAAATGCCCAAAACATAATTAAACAAAAAAATTATCGTCAAAATCTTTATGCCATTACTACGACCAAAACAGTTTTTATTATTTTTTTAATCCTTATTAGAACCTTCGAAATTTTCATTAAAAGTTTTGTTTTTCTTGCGTCAACAACTATTAATTAGTATGGGAAATTTGAGTGATTTTTTTTGCGGTGAAAAAATATTGATTTGGAAATTATTGCAAAAATCAAATAATTTCGGATTGTAATAAAACCTTCAGGACTTATTCATAATTGAATGAAATTATTTGAGAAAATTTTTTTTTAGAAAATCTTGGTAAAACTGTTTTTTCTTTTACATGTGTTACCCACCACCACCAATTCCATCACAGAAACACTGATTTAATTTTATGAAATTTCGAGAAATGTTAATATGCTTAATGTTTATATTAGTTATAAGGACAAGTCCTTGGAGAAGTTAAATCATTTTTTATGTAAAACAGGACACCCAGTTACAGAAAACCTACTCTGAATCCTAAAATAAAAAAATGCAATAAAGCTAAGACATTTTTAATTAGAAAAGCTTTTAAACACATTTTCAAGGGATGACATTTGTAAATAAAAAGCTCAAAGCATATAACTTTGTCAAAGTCAACGATTGATTTGAGACCGTTTAGATATTATTAATAGAGCCTCTTTGAACACTTAGACGTGGTTAGCAAGCTTGCCTTACTATATCAGTTATAACTAAATAGTGAGTTCGATCCTCACTGGGTGCTCCTTAATCTTGGCCTTGTGTCACAACTAAGCTATACTTAGTAAATCACTATAAACATTGCCCTTTTAAATCGATAAAAAAAAAATCAGTACAGAAATTTTTTTTTGTAAGTTTCGCCCTGTACAAGCTCGGGGACCACTCGAGGCGTTAAGGGGTATTTTTATATGGTTAAAAAGGGAAAATAACAGTTAACTATAGACTTGAAAAGGTTAAGACTGTAGTGATCGGGAAAAAATCTTCCTGGGAGTCTGTTCCACAGAACAGTGGTTCACGGGAAGAAACTTTTCAAGATGGAAGATGGAATACGGGAGGGATGAGGGTGGTTCGTTAGAATGTAGGTGGCATAGGCCTGCCCTTGCCGTAGCAGAATCAAGGAATGTAGTTCAGCCGAGCACTTGCCATGGAAGTAGCGATAAAGTAGTAAGAGTCTCGCCACATCGAGTGGACCAGTCTGTTCAAGTAGTACACACTTTTTTTTTAGTGATAATTACAGCTTTCACCACTCCAGAAATGAGGAGTATTGGGAACAACACCGTTTAGTCAGTTTTCAAATCAACTTTTTATTCTTCAAAGTGAACTTTTTCTCTGACCTACTACAGGCAACAAAGGTAGGACCTGTAACTTCGCAACATATTTTTGTCCTTGAGCAAACTATAAGTGATTTATGACACCAACTTATCAACATGCGACACGAATTCGACGCGTGTGTTTATGAGGTAAGTTGTAAACGAAATGCGAACCTATAAAGTTGGCTCAGAATACAATAAAACATTTTTATTTGGCTATTTTTTTTCAAGTGTCTATCGTGTAAGCATTTTTATTTCCGTTAAAACGTGATGTTGTGTCACGAGATTTAGTCGCAATTTGAAATTCATTACATTTTGTTCGGGTGCCACGTTGCAAAGAAACAAATAGGACGCTATCCTAACACACCGTTACTACTTAATGTTGCTTCTTCGACAACCAAGGAATTACTAAATGATTTAATTAAAATAAGAATGGTAAAGTTGAAGAATAGAATGGTGATTTTCTAAGTGTAGTTTAGATGTGACCGAAAGTCGGGAACATTCAGCGAGAATCGAACTCGCTATTCATTCAGTCGTAATTGAAGTTGAAGAATGGAATGCTTTCGTAATATTCAGCAAGTTCACCATTTCATTTCATGTTTATCCTATTACTAGCAGAATAACCCGTCTTTGACCGGGTCTTTCATTACTGGGAAGTTTTGCTGTTCAGTTAGAGTAGATTAAGTTTAAAGTCGGCACACCCGAAAATCAATATTAGTAACAACATTTGGGTGCAACTGAGGCACATTCCAAAATGAGTGGATTAACAATTTCAATGGGGGCTGACTCTGAAAAAGGAATTTTATAATAATAAATAATATTATTATACTAATTTAAACTATTTATTTTTATTAAAGTTTTTATGAAAGATATATACCCAAGAACAGTAAATAGTAAAAGGTTGCTGAGAGTTATAATTATTTTCATTACTGGGAATTTTTGCTGTTCAGTTAGAGCAGTTTAAGTTTAAAGTCGGCACACCCGAAAATCAATATTAGTAACAACATTTGGGTGAGAGTTATAATGGACAGGAAGTAGTGGAGAGCCATTGTCGACAACAATTTGAACTCAAATCCGGCAATGAAGAATTATCTATCAAACAAAAAAAAAATTCACAAAATCGGATGAAAACTACACAATTTACATTATTCGAACTATTATCTTCATCTTTGTCGCCATATTTATTACAACGTTTCGGCCGTTGTACGCTCCGGCCTTCTTCATGGGGTTGGAATGTCAAACTGAACCCTTTATTTCGCTCACTGGGCTAGACTGTTCTAGTTCCACGTACCATGTTTAATGGATGTCAGTTATCAGTTATCTCCTGTTAATTCCCCTCTCCAAGTTCTCCACCGCCTTAACCAGGTATTGAACTCACACGCTTTGGGTTCTGTCACTGGATCTAACCAACGCCTGAAGAAAGTCGGAGCGTACAACAACCGAAGCGTTGTAATAAATATGGCGACAAAGATGAGGACAATAGTCCGAATAATGTAAATTGTGTACATAATACCTCATCACAGAAATATAGGCAAATACGGATGAAATCTGTGGAAATGCATAAACAACATCCAATCACACACACACATATACATGCACACATGCATTTTGAGAATTATAGATATAGATGGCAATAGTAAGGAAAACTTAGGCTGTGAAATGTCGTGTAATGGAATGAAGTTCGAATTCCAGTCAAGTTCGTTACATTCATTTATGCGCAAATACACTTGGAAAATGTATGAATCCATTTCTTACCCCCAATCTATGGGTTGAATAGTAGGACAGACTTGGTCTTTGTTATGGTCCAGGTTTCTTGTACCACGGTGATGGCCCAAGGTAGAACCAATGAAGAATAACTCGAACACAGGTATGGAATAACACAGATATATATTACAAATAGAATATATGTACAAAAGAGTAGAAGTGTAGGTAGTAATAATCAGGTTAGGTTAGAGAGAACTATGATGTCTCGAAGTATCACTATTCCAATGTCTTACAGTAATCGTCTAGCTCGATCGCTCACTTACTGACTGACTGACTGACTGACTGACTGACTGACTCACTCACTCACTCACTCACTCACTCACTCACTCACTCACTCACTCACTCACTCACTGTCTGTCTCTGCTGCTTCCTCTTGAGACGCAGTATTTATGGGGTACGGACTAGTCCATTACTATTATGGGTAGGTCCCCATAACAGTCTTATAGTCTTGGTTGGCAACCAGTCTACCGCAGAAAGAAACATCAACCTACTGTAGAAAAATCTACAAAAAAGGAGGATCGTAACTACTCAGTCGTAATTGACCTAGCGAGACAAGCTTGCTAACCATTACACGACGTCGAAGTGCCTCTGCTTAGTCAATCATGAATCGAAAGAGACATAATCACCCAAGCGCATATCACGTATGACACATAACTGACTAAAGGCACATGAATCAAGAATTCCTACTCATATGCGTGTACTCTCTAAATATAACATTTATAGAAACGAGACCATATCTTGGTTTTTTAAAAAAATCAATTACTTGCTTACAAAATTCCTTCGTTCATGTTTCAGGTGCGAAAATAAAGATAGCTGATATAAACTTTGAAATGTCCCAACATGAGATGTACATTTCTTAAATAGACTAATTGAACCTTCCTTTGCTATGATGACATTCCATGGCGTAATGGTAAGGCACACTTAGAAGTGGTTCCTGTGATTGAAAAAAAAAATGGTTATACACTTTCGCTTCCTGTCGGGAGGCACGTTCTCTTTCGTAGGACTTCTCGATCTCTCGGGTGGCTGACGTTATTTTCACAATATAAAATGAAAATAAACAGCGATATCAAATTAAATACGTTTGCCCAATCTTTCTTATTGCTATATAAAACTCTGTGAACTGTGTAGCTTGTGTGAATGCCAGAAGTCATATATAGAGCGAAGAAAAGAAAGATATAAACAAGTCATATATAGAGAGTTGGGAAAAGAAAGATGTAAATTTATTATCGTGTAGGAAGTGAAGGATGGAGCCAATTTTCTTACGAGAAAGAGCATAAAACACACGAAATCCGACCTCAAACAGGATACGCACAGCTGTCATCAAGGTCCACGCCACTCTCGCGTGTGAACTTCACGGCCTTATGCTAAAAGCGACAGCGATGATAAACTTTAACGAGACAGCTTCAGACTACGGCAACATCGTCCACAGTAAGAAACAAATTCTTTCTCTTGTATCCTCTTTACTATAAACCACGCATACACGTGTTGACTTTTTCACACAAACACACATACAACAACATTTCACCGTTTCTCACATACGGACGCAAAGAGAATTTATTTCAGAATTTTATTTAGCCAAACAAAAAGACATTACTTTTCAATCTATGACCAACTGTTTGTATTCTCATCGTTATATTAAATTAATGTTCATTTGTTGAAACTACGTTGTTTTTTCTACTGAATTTTATTCTTTCAGTGAAAATCTAAAGGGCCGAATTACGAACAACCCCGCAACAATATTTTATGTTATCGTATCGAATTTTAACACTCTGAATTTTAACATTCCAAGCTCTAATTGTTCAACTTTCTTCAAACAGACAATTTGTTAATCTTGAAAGCAACTTCAATAACTGCAAATAAATGTATTTTAAAAATATCTCTACTTTCACAAACTCTTCATGAAACTAAATGTAAACAGAAATACAAGATTGACCCAACGGGTCACGGGTGGCCTAGTATATATCAAATTGGTAGTAACAAGTTGAAATACTGGTTTCCGTACGATCACTGAAGTTAATTAGTCGAGCCTGGTTAGTACCTAGATGGGTGACCGCTTGGGAATGCTAGGTTCTGTAAGCTTGGATATGCGGGTGGTGTGATGGATAATGGCTCGGAATTGAAGAGCCGAGTTCCAATTTCAATTGGGTTCGTTATATTCACTTACGCGCAAATACCCTTGGGAAAAGTATAAATCTACCTCTTCTGTCCCGTCTATGAGTTAATTAGTAAGAATTGTATCACTAAGCCATGATTATCTCAAAACAATTCTTACGTTCTGGGAGAATAGGTGGATTTATCCCTTTCCCGAGGGTATTTGCGCTTAAGTGAATATAAAGAACCCCATTGGTAATTAGAACTCGGTTCTCCGATTCAAAATTCCTAGCTATTATCCATTTCATCACCCGCACATCCACGCTTACAGCACTTGGTATTCCCAAGCCGCCACCCATGAAGGTATCATGACCAGGCTCGATGTTGCTTAACCTCTGTGGTTGTACTAGTGTTTCAACGTAGTATGGCTGGAAGCCTTTAATCTTGCATTCGTATCAGATATTATTAACATTACATTGCACCAACCTAACCTGTTTCTTACAGTGAAAATAAAACACTGTGCATATATTACCAATGTTATTATGCTACTTCATAGTCGTCATCATGATTAATACACTTGTTTCATCGTTGCGCAAGTGCAGCAATGCACATCTTAAGGAACGTAGCATCAAGCGACTGGAACGACCTTGCATTTCTGCGAGAGCAGCGTCACATGTGTAGTAATGTTTTTATTTATTTATTTATTTATTTCAGATAAATTTCGTTTATAGATACCCGAAATATTTTAATGTATAGGAGTCAAGTGAAGACCATGCAGTAAAACAGCACAACTGTATAGATAGAATAAATCTTTTGTCGGGTTGTTGGCAATTTAGTATGGTCTTGATTAGAGCCTTTAGCATTTCCCCCAAATGCTAAAAGAAAGTAGTTCGAAGGATCGGACAGATCACCAGAATTCTTACAAATTTGTATATATTATATTAACTTTGTTTTACAATGCTACTTTTCTACACAGCTGCCATCGACATAAATGCATTTTTCCCATTGGTGCATAAGCGTAGAAATACGGGCCTTGAAGAACATTTGTCAAGTGATGGGTCCACCCTTGTACCGCTGCAACAACAAAGTGGTCCGTGTGGAACCGTTACCAGAATAAATACTGTTTAAGGATCCCAAAAAGAGGTTAATATGTAGGAGCCAAGTTAAGACTATGCGGTGGATGCGGTTTAAACAAGCCCAACCGAATCGCTGGAATCAACCATTTGACAGTTTGTTTGAAATTTAGTATGGCGTTGTTGAGCAGCATGACAACAACCTTATGCAAAGTCCTGGTCTCCTTCGATGAACAGATTCCTTTAGTCTCTCCACTGTTTCACAGTATCTAACTCTGCTAACTGTCCGATAAGGCTGGATAAAATACACGAACTGCACCTCAGATAAAATTACCATCGATTTTTTATTTGTCCCCGGAGTAATATAGATATTAACTTGACCCCCCCTACCACCACCACTGAGTCAGGTTGTAACACAAGGTCAGTTTTTAACGTGGGGACCCGAGTGTTTTCACTCGGGCCGCTGGTCTATGCTGGTCTTAGCTGGTCATAGTTTGTCCAAGTTGGTGAGAACTGGTCTAAGCTAGTCATAGCTGGATTTGGCTTGTCATTCCTCAGAGCCGGTCCAAGCTAGTCGTAGCCGTGATACCACCAGCACAGGGACGGAGCCCTGTGCCAGGTAAGTATCTCCCCGGAGTAATATAATGCGATTAAGTCTTCTTACTCGGGAGTATGTACCCCAGAAATCAACATCATTTCCTCCTATATCTTTCCAAATGTTGAATAGAAATTCCCATGTGAGTTCTTTTGTCAGCTGCTTTGGAACCCAAAGTTGGATTTTTTGTCTTTGGTATGCTATAATCTTATTTCAGATTTCAGTTCTATGTTTTTTTTTGTTGTTGTTTTTTCTTTTAATGTTTTGTTCCGGCAGTCTTCAACGTTGTGATTTCACGCATGGGCTCAATATTAGAGCTGTTCTGGCTGTTACATGAAGTATTGCATACTACTTGTTGCTTGGTGTTTAGAGCTTTTATAATATTTAAACCCGATACATGTATGCCCTATCTTATTTTTCGGACATCTTATTTATTTCTCAGTTCCTTTTCTTTTATTCATTTATGCTAATCTGATTTGTTACATTGAAAATTCGCAATTTTGTATTTAAAATATCTAAGAAATTTTGTGGGCGTTTAACGTTGGAAACAAAAATGGCATCATTAGCTGAATACGAATATGAAAATGAGGCCAACTTTATAAATAGGAATTTAGTTCTGACCTAGATAACAATTTGCCATTGGGAGATCGTCATGGTTGAATAAAAACGCACAATCGACAAAATATATGTGGATTAGGTTGCTAAAGAGATGAGTAGGACTACTGTGTAGTTTTGTAAGACAGGTATTAAATGTATGCATGATGTCAGTCATGCAAACATCCGCGGAGTAACACAACGAACTAAGACATAATTAGTAAATAAATTAGGGCACTTTGAAGTATACATACCTGTATGATAGGAACTTCAGTAAAATGTATGTAACCAACTTAGTATTGTTTAATTTGGAAAGAAATCTTAATAAGGCTAATAACTTTTTACTACACTGTTTTAAAACTATTCACAAATTTATAAGTTTAATACTATGAATAAAATTATTTCAATGACGTTGTCTATCGAACAATACCGTCGTTCTCATTTCAAGTATTTAAACCGTATATATATAGCGATCAATTGTCGTGACTTATTAGATAGTTGAAACTCCGTCGTAAGGTGGTTTTCATCAGAATGACACAGAGTAAGCTACCTATTCACAAATAATTGTCACACTCGCACTTTTATAAAAAAATTGAAATGCTTTCGAGGTATGGATGTTATTAAAACGAATGCAACTTTGTCCCTGGAATCGGGAATAAACCTAAAGTTCAGAAAGTATGTTCAATATTATGATATTAACACTAAGGATTCTTACTATCAGTCATTTTTGCGTACTTGTAAAATTTGTTATACCGACACGATATAAATATCTACCTTTTGTTTTACTTTGTCATTCTATTCACAGATTTCTGAAATTTTTTAAAATGTTTTTATTTATTCACTAATTCGGTCACTTCGTCACTTCGCTGGCGGCAAAATTATTACATTTCAGATCTAAATGTTTTGCCCATTTAAAATACTACATTTATTAGAAAATATATTCAGCTTAAATACAGAAAGGGTTATACAAATGACTTCAAAGAACCGTACATTTCGGCTTATACAAATGACTTCAAAGAACCGTACATTTCGGCTTATACTCTTCCCGCTACCAAGTGGTTGCTGCTAGGCGGAAAACAGAACTTATTCCTAGAGACATAAATGCACATTTACATTTTCTTTTAATCATTTCACTCCAAGTAAGGCAATAAAGTTACTAAGAAACAAGGGATTAATGAGTGCGAAAGTATAGAAAAAAAGAAAAAAACATTATTAAGGAGCGAGAACAATAAAAGAAGGGGAACCAAGATAACGATTGCCATTGCATTTAAATTTTTGAAGATCAAAATTGGCTGGAAAGCAAAAAACCGGAAGAGAGTTCCAGAGGTGAGAAGTGCGAAAAAAGAAACTATTAGCATAGGACTTACAGGTGCATCTAGCCAATTCAACAATAAACTGATGAGACTTTATTGCCAATCTAGGACTGCACTTACATTCTAAATACCATAGCGAAAAGTTCATCAGAACAATTAGCTTGGAAGTATTTATAGAAAAGGCACGGAGAAGCTACATTACGGCGGTGGGAAAATGAGTGAAGCTGCGATGCCAGATCACGATCAATAACATTGCAGATTCTCCTTTAGATTTTATCAAGAAACTCTAAATATATATTCAAAGTGTGTGTGCATATATGTGTGCGTGTACACATCTATATTTTAATTCAATGACAGATTTAAAATATTTCTACAAATTTTTTTAAAATTATCTAAAAATAATTTTATCTATTAACGAATGGCTTTCGAAAAGTTAAATAAAATCTTATAATTCTCTGATTTTTTGGTAGGGAGGGATATTTTTCTTGGCCAACTTTATGCTTTTATGGCTCAGCCTAGTGTATGGGTTGTACAGACTGAGTAATAAATGAATGTATTATTCCAATGTTTTATTTCAAACTCAGTCAAATTGTGCATATGTTTGTGTGTGCGTGGGGGGGGGGTACTTCTGTATACATTAAATCAGAGGCCGCCAACCTTTCTGCTCCAAGAACCGGAGTCATGCAAAGCAATTTTCCCACGTACTGGGGAGTGGGTTCGATGTCGGTCACGCGCATAACAAAACACAATAAACAAGGCCGCGATAGTTAATAAAATGGAAAAAAAGATTTTTATTCTTTCTGTGCGGCCCGGTACGAAATAGTTCACGGGCCGGTAGCAAATGGTTCACGGGCCGGTAGCAAATGGTCCACGGCCCAATACCAAATGATCCTCAGCCCGGTATCAAATGGTGCTCAGTCCGATACCAAGGGGTCTATGGCTAGGTACCAAATGCTCTGTAGCTCCGTACCAAAGGGTCCACGGCCCGATACCAAATGGTCCACGGCCCGGTTCCAAATGGTTCGCAGGCCGCTACCAAATGGTCCATGGCCCGGTTCCAAATGGTTCGCAGCCCGCTACCAAATGGTCCATGGCCCGGTACCAAAGGTAAAATCCTAACGGACTGTAATGTAAACGATCCTGATAAGGCATCTCGACTTCAGTTACTTTTTCACAGACGTGACGTGTGTTCTCTCTGTCTTTTCTACAAACATTTCCATGGCAACTGCTCTGATGAGCCTATTACCCTGGTACGTCAAATACATGAATTTAAGCGTGCTACTAGATTGGCACTTTGGTCTCATCGTTTTACTGTTGAGCTAGCTAGATGCAACTGCTACTTCTACACTAACAGTTTCTTTCCGCGCACCTCCCACCTGTAGAACTCCCTTTTGATTTTTTATTTCCCTGATAACTACAATCTTCAGAAATTTAAATGCAACGCCAATCTCTATTTTCTGTTTTCTTGAACCCTGTTTCTTTTCGTTCTTTCCCCAATCCTCCCCATTCCTAATCTTCACATTATTTTTCGCTTTCACTCGCTCATGTCTTTTAGTGGCATCGTCACCTTGCTTGGGAAGAAAAAATTTCAAAAAATTCAGACGATCGTCGCCCGTCCTAAATAAAATATTAAAATGAGTACATTTCATTGATTCTTTTAACTGCGGCAGACACATCTCTGAAAAATCCTTGTTATATTTCTCAATTATTAAAATATAATTTTTGAATAACCTTTCAGAGTTTTCAAAGAATAATAGATATTTTTAAAATATAGAAAAAAATATAATAGCTGGTCATACGTATCTGAGTATGCTTATCTATTCGATCGGTGACCCAATCCCCTTTTCAGGCGTCTGTTTAGGCACATTTGCGTTTGTTTAACACCCAGTGTCCGTTTGTGGTTTAAACTGCAACTGCTCAGCTGACCTTAGTTCAGTTTCTTGAGAACACCTTATCTGGCGTGATCATAAGTCTGAGAAGGCTAGTACGCCTAAACCCAGAAGACTCGTGCTTTCGGGCTACAGCAACCAACGAAGGTCCCCAAAATATTTCTGTCTACCAAATTTCACATACAAGGCTTGGGTCAAACAGTTGTGGGGTTTTTCAGACACTTTCCAATGGCGATGGCTCCCCAAGTAGATAAAATCAAGAAGTTACCTTCTTGTTATATCGATCATGTTGAGATTCGAACCCAGGTGTCATGGTAAGAAAAGAACGTTCCAACCACTCAGCCACTGACCCATATATATATCTTAATTAAATTAATATAAATAAATCTTTTAAAAAATTATCATCTATTTTTTCAACAATCCAAAAGTCTAAAGAATATTTTATTACAAAGATGTAATTCAAAACGCTCAAAAAGATGAAAAAAAGGGGGAATAAACAATATTCTTTGAGCCATTCCTCTTTCATCTGTCTATATTTGTTTTGTTTTTATTTCTGTGTTTAGTATTCGGTACTCTTTTCCATTCCTTGGCATTGTTTGTTGTCACTTTTTCGTCATCTCTAGAACTACTGACATCCACTCGTTCCTTTCTTGTATCATTTTGTTTGGGATGATCGCATTCGACGCTCTCCTCAATGTTTCTCAGAATTTTTCACTTTGATTTTGTTCAGGTTATATTCGTTTGTAATTGTTTTAGTATGTCAACTTGCTTAGGTCCTTCATGAGTCTGTGGTATTGCAATTTTAAATAATTTAAAAGCATTTATTAATTAAATGAAATAATGTCTTAAAAATAAAAAGTAAGTGAAAACTTTCAAAACAAAACAATATACTAGTTTCAATTGCTTATTCAAGGCATAATTTTACGCAGCTTAAAATTAAATTTTCAACCGATTTGATTCCTCGTGAAAATTATCTTTAAAAATGTACCGTAAATTGTGACATACAAGTCAAGTTTCCAAACCTAAAACAATCATTTTGGATCAAGTTTTCCAGCCTAAAATCTTTTTCGCCTACAGTTTTAGGTCAATGGTAGCCCACCGTATGTTTGAGGGTCTACCTATACGTTAAATATAGGCCTAACCCAGAATTTTGAGGTAAAAATCTTGTGGTCGACTTGTACGCCGCAATTTACGGTAATTATTAAGTGTTCAAATCATGTTTTTAATGTCAAAAAATGAAATTACCGTATTTGACGGCATATAAGGCGCACTTTTTTTTACGAAAAATATCTTAAAATTCCCCTGCGTCTTATATGCTCTATGCAGATTTAAAATTCGCGATAGTCGGCCGAAATTAGCTACCTGGCGACTCATATTAGCTTAGACTTAAACATGAAGGAGCAATGGAACACGTGGATGGCAATGTTTGCTCACGATCTTACACTTAAAGGAAGAATAAAAAGCATTGCGCAAATCTGCGAATGGATGAAGCAAGCTTGGAATAATATTAGACCAGAAATTGTGAAATCTTTTAAAAAGTGTGGCATTAGCAATGCTCTCAATGGAACAGAAGATGACGCATTATTTAACGACGATGATAGTAGCATTGAAAATGAGTATCAGAATTTTGATAACGAAGACGACGAATTTTATGGATTTGATGATGAATAAAATTTTAATGGTAACTCTACTGTTTTGCTCAATTGAAATAATTGCTTGATTTTTATTTTGTTTTCTTACCTTTACAGTTTTTATAAGCTTGTGTTCTTTTTTTCCTATTATTTTTCGTTTAATTGTAATCATGGCTTCTTTAACCAAAATAATACCTCACAAATAGAGCCTAGGCTGTACATTTATTAATAATTTTACTAATTACTAATTTTTTCTTGATTTTCCTTGCTGAAATTGGGGTGCGTCTTATACACCCGTACGTCTTTTATATGCCGTCAAATACGGTAGCTTAAGATTGACTTTAAATTTTCGTAAATTTTTCTCATAAAATTCCAGTTCTATAAATAAATTCATTCATGAATGAATAAGTATATAAAATATGCACGCGGGGTAGGTAGGGGGCGTTGTTCTTATTTTTTATTTATTTATTTTTTTTTCACCTTTTCAGTTTTCCTCTATTTGGAAGGAAGCAAAAACTGGTACATATATAAGAAGCTTTTCACCCAAAACTCTTCTGCTTCTATTCCACGGCACCTTCGTTGTTTTTTTGCCATTTTCCCAACCATTGGCGTTCGTTCTCACGGGAGCTGGATTATTTGTTTACTTCACCTCGTTGCGCGGGGGTATGAGCTAAAAGACTTTGAGATACTTTCTATTGGCCGTCAAGGTGACATATTTACCTCGAGTAAGGCTTTTGTTGGGTTTTTGTTAGTGATCTCTAACCCAGAGAGTGAGTCATCGTCCTGTCCTATTTGTTCAGCAGTCAGCCGAGAGGAATCACGTTTAAAATTGAATTTGTCACTAACATAAAAAAAAAACAATGCGATATGGAAAAGAAACAGAAAAGAAACGCACAGAAAGAAAGAGAAGAAAAAAAGGAAAAACTCCGAGTTAAAATACCCAGAAACAGCATACATTAGCACGTAGATAAAATTATGTACAAATTTTATCCAGAGTGGATTAGTCTGATACAAGGCCACATAATAATGGACGAGTGGTTTAGGTTGTTAATCACGACTCCAAACCGAAGCTTTTCTTATATATATATATATATATATATATATATATATATATATATATATATATATATAGGCAGAAGATATATTAAAATAATTGTCGGACTTAGTCCATTTCATAATATATAATGTCATTTGTTTACGTTAAGATACTCTTCGAGCAGATATGAGAGTTTAAGAGAAATCATAGGAAATATGTTTAGTTTAAAAACAGTAATCGAGCCTTGCTAACCAGACGATTCCTCTGTAGCTAAATGGCATAGCACGTCAGGCTATATGACGGTTCCGTGTAGGATACAGGTTTGATTCCTGTCGGAGTACACATATTTTCTATGAAATTTCTCGGATATTCAAGCCGGTAAATGTTGTTAATACTGTTTATTATAAACAGAACATTTACTTAGATATTTATATCTATAAAAATGACGGTATAAACAGAAAATATATTAAAATAATTTCGGACTTAGTCCATTTCATAATGAATGTATAATTGTGTATTTGAATAGCAATCGCTCTTTTATACAAGTTTTATTAAAATGACTGACAAGTCACTGAGATTAAACTTTTATTTAATTGTTCTTGTGTCCGTATAAGTGTTTTCTTTTCTAAACATAAAGTGTGTAAAAATTGTCCAAATATTTTACATACCCAAGGTCTTTCAGCTATTCGTTTAGCCATTTATGATATATATATATATATATATATATATATATATATATATATATATATAGCATCCATCGGTCTGTGCGCCCGAAAAATCATGACCTCTCCATATATATTAACAAAAAGGTATATTTAGGCAGCAAGTATTTACACAAACAAGTTTGATTAAAAAGAATTGACAAGGTATGTCTGTTTAATTTTTTTTTTATTATAGTTTTCAAATTTTCCAATAACGATTGAGCATTGTGCTAAAAGTTGTGGATAAACTGTCAGGAGTTCATATTTTGTTATTTATGTCCAAGTACTTTCGACTATCGCAGTCATTATCAAGAACCAATGTAGTGTCTGTGAGTTAGAATACCTTTGGGAAGCTGCAAGTTTGAAACTGTCTAGTGTGACGTAATGTGTAAGGACTATTAAGAACGAGGCTGCACAAAAAGAATGCAATTCATTTATTTTATTTTATTTATTTATTATACATACATATTTATTTTATATATATACTGTAAATTGCAGTGAACAAGTCGAGTTTTCCAGGCTAAAAAATATTTTAAAAACTAGGGGTCAACTTATATGGCGAGTATAAGATGCAAAATTTTATCTCTGAGTTGTAAACAAGTGGGACAGCATTCCTAACAATTAATGTACACCACTTCCTGTACCTCCAGCAGGCTGCCACAAATATATCCCACTCAAACTTGTGTTTGGGGAACATATTTGCTATACTAAAAGAGATTAATATAAAATAGTAGCACAAATTCAGTATTTAAATGTTCGCTAAGTTATACCAGTACAATATAGATTACCTACCGGTGTGTGTTGTAGGTTGTTTGCTATACAACAGATATAGAAATATATTACGGTTAGTGTCACAATATACAGGTAATTGGTGTGACCTTATATAGTTTTGGCACAGGTTATCGCATACTGTAGCGTGACTTCATTTACCGGTACTTAAGAGCGAAAAGAAAATGTGACACCGAAATCTGTAGAATTGGAAGAAAGAAAGCTGCTCTGCAAAAGCTAAGCAAAGTATTAAGAAACAAAGAGTACTGAAATGTTACGTAATATTGGTCCTCCTGTTTGTTAGTGGATGCTAGAAAATCTTCTCACAGATGAAGAAGAGGCTTGAGGCAACAAAAATATGGTGCTACAGAAGGATTCTGAGAATATCATGGACTGAATATGGGAACAACGACAACATTTTAGAGAAACAAAAACTACAGTTACAATTTAAATCGGAAATAAATAGTTGAAATTTCTCAGGCTCATAATAAAGAAAGGGAGCTTGAAGAATTTGACACTCACGGAACATATTGAAAACAAGAGGAACAGTAGTAGCCTACCTGCTTAACGAGCTTGTGTAAACAGTTGGTAGAACAGGGATTAGAAGACCCACATGGCACATAGAATAAGAAAAATAAGTATGAGGAAAGAGCATTTCTTTTAAGAAAGGTGATATTTGAAAAAATCCATGATGTAAATCAATAATTTAGTAAGAATCGATAATTGCACTTTCATGAGTATTTCGTCAAAGTAACTTTCACATTTAATAAGTGCAACTTTTTTAGACAGAAATTCTGGTTGAAATTATTTTTGTGCATAAATAATCCATTGGATAAATTTTTATGTAGATCTTTCTGATGTTCACAAATACGTTTTCTTTTCTGCAAGTCTCATATATATTGTGAGGAACAGCCGTTACGGTTAATTTTTATATACCTGCCTCAGAATTATTGTTATTTCGAACATTTTTTGTTATAAGGTATGACAATTTAAGTCACTGAATAGCCCTGTGAGAGCAAAATTTACTGTTATGGTCCAATATCCTCGCACCACGGTTATGGTCCAAGGTAGAAGCAAGGAAGAACAACACGAACACAAGAGTAGAAAATAACAAAGATATATTACAACAGAAATATAATACAAGAAGTTGAAGGTGTTAGTATTAACTGTCAGTCTGGTTTAGAGTGAACTGATATGTCTCGACTCGTTAGGTCTCAACTCATTCCTATATTTAACAGTCCCCCCACGAGGAAAGTATGTGGCACAAGGCCGAGTTTAACATGGGTTTCTCCGAGCCCGTAAGCTCGGCCAAAAATACTCCCTTAAGAACCCGTATAAACGGGTTCAGGGCTTGTCTACCACCCCGGACGAAACTTTGCCCTTCGACAAAGCCTCGTCCGGGTTCCTCTCTGCCAAAGCAGAGAGTTCGACAGGAGTCGCGCACAGTCAGAGACTGCGGCTCGACTCGTTCCTCGATATTTAACAACCCTCCCACGTGGGTCGAATGTGGCACAACGCCGGTTTAATGTGGGCTCCCCGAGCCCGTAGGCTCGGCCAAAAATATGCCCATTTAGAACCCGTATAAACGGGTTCAGGGACTGTCTACCTCCCCGGACGACACTTTGCCCTGCGGCAAAGCCTCGTCCGGGTTCCTCTCTGCCAAAGCAGAGAGTTCGACAAGAGTCGCGCACAGTCTGATACTGCGTCTCGACTCGTTCTTCCTCCTCTCTCTCTCTCTCTCAGAGAGGTGCAGTATTTATAGAGTCAGGAAGAGTCCATTATCGTTATAGGTAAGTTCCCATAACATTTACTTACCTGTCCGCTAACATATTTAGGTACACAAAGACAATACTTTAAAAATGACTACAGCCACTTTTTAGCAGTTAAAACAAATTTTGCTTTCACAGGGATCTCAGGAACTGAATTGTCAAGACTCGACGAACAATCTTTAAGGAAATGTTCCACCTTCCTAGATTCTCTGTTTGACTCTGCGTCATTGTTTCGTTACTCATATTCACCTCCGCTATCACTTAATCCTCAACCTGAGCGCACTGGGGTTCGCACTACGTCCATATTGACATCAGTTCTTAGTGCCTTTGACTGTCCCCTTTTTGTGTCATCATGCAGACCTCGTACTTTTCGCATCAGCTATCGCACTCAGAAGCACTCGATTTCTTCACAGCATATTCACCAGGAGCCATTTTGATAGGGCGAAATTCATTAGTACTTTTAACAATTTTCAAACAAAACATATTCTTAATCAGTTGATCCGGATTTCTTTTCGTTTATTTTCCTCCAACATGAAAGCCTAGATCTTTCTCTATTGCTCGGAAACGGATGAGTCATCTGGTCTGCGTCAAAAGAAAGCGGAACTTGGAACATGGCCAAGCGTGGTCGGCTACAAATGTTTACCTAATTAATTACACCAACAACACGCAGCCAGCATTACGGGAATTAACTTGCCACTCCAATGCTATATTAGTCTGAAAATTGCTTTGTAACTTGGAACTGATTGATATCATATAGTGTTGATTCCTGTGTCCATATATATATACATACATACATATATATATATATCAATTGCTGATGCCCCGTGACGAGTGGGTGGAGTGATTCCGGGAGGGTCCGTCTGCGAAACTCTGGAGTCGAGATGCTGTAGGTAACATCAATCGGCTAGGTGAAAAAGTTTTACTTTTATTATATACATATATATATATATATATATATATATATATATATATATATATATATATATATATATATATATGTGTGTGTGTGTGTGTGTGCGTGTGTGTGTGTGTCCTCTTAGGGGGTGCTACCGAAAAATTCACTGGGTAATGCGTACAGCATAGCTGAACCGGATGTAGTACGAAATTTTAATAGAACCCTTTGTGAGCAGTACTTTTTGTAAGACTGTTGCATGTAAACATCGAAAGGTGTTCGGGTAAGTAATTTTTTTCGCGGGCAAATACATTTGCTGAATAAGTGTATCGTACGTCACCGCAGGTTAACAGTTTGATACCCACTGATTAGCGTACACTTGTGAATTTTAAAATCATTTCATCCCAAGCAAGACGATAAAGCCACTAAAACGCTAGGGGTCTACTGCGGATGAAGACGAATAGAGTGAAGGAAACTGAGAAAACATTTCTGAAGTGAAAAGTCAATGAAAGAAAGCAAGTATTTGGAAGAGATTTTTATAGCTGATTGCTGGAGAAGAAACTATTAGAACAGACCTTACGGTTAACAAATTTAGCCGTTAAACCGTAAAATAATGAGACCTATCTGCCAATGTAGTACTACACTTAAATTCATGAAGTCAAAGTACAAAAAGAGGAAACCATATCAAAACTATTGTCAAGGTAACATAAACGTGGCGTCTGTGAGAGAGTGGCGGAAGTCGAGATGCTAGGTCAGGACCAATAATATTGCAGATTCTTCTTTGTATTTTGTCGAGAATCTCTAGATACATAACAGAAGCACCAGACCAGGTGTGACAACAATATCCAATTCAGAGATGAATTGTAAACTTATAAATATGTAAGACAAATTCTGGTGAGAAAAAGTATCTAGAGCGACATAGTAGAACAACTTTCTAAGTAACAGACTTAGCAATTGCCTTGATATATTCATTTCAATGTATATCAGTAGAAAACGTTAGGTATAAAAGGTGCAATGAGTTATTAATCTGGAGGTTACCATCAGCCATACTCATAGAAGACAAATAGTTTTCTAAGATGATTAAAAGAAAGCAGTTTAGTTTTGGAGTATTAAATTTAACAAGGTATTTCTTGCTCCGGTTAACAGCCGACTGAAGATCATTTTTCGAAATCAGTTGCCAATTCGACTTTATTGAATCTTACGATAAGACAGGAGATTTGTATTGTTTTTTTCTTTATGAAAACTATGCTTAGTAAACATAAACATACAGGTATACGGATACAACTTTTGAATGCATGCAACTTTTCTAAAGGTCTGCTGACACACACATGCACGCACATATACACAAAAGGTTTTAAAGCTAAAAAAAAAAAAAAAAGGTAACATCATGTTCACGTGATGTCACAAACACTCAAAAATTCAAATTCTAATTCATCTCAAAGTAAATATACCAAGACGGTCTTTTTTTTTTATTTGTGTTTTTCTTGGATTATGTTTCGAAAATTCATCTTGCATTCTACACATCAAACATCCTTCTCCTCCTCCTCCTCCTCCTCCTCCTTCTTCTTCTTCTTCTTCT
Organism: Acanthosepion esculentum; assembly: GCA_964036315.1. Classification (NCBI taxonomy): domain Eukaryota; kingdom Metazoa; phylum Mollusca; class Cephalopoda; order Sepiida; family Sepiidae; genus Acanthosepion; species Acanthosepion esculentum. The sequence continues at coordinate 108,601,906 of OZ038485.1, read as the reverse complement.
TCTTCATTAAACACGATCATTAAAATCAGCTAAAAAAATCTCACAAAATTAAGTAAGCATCAATGTCTGCCAGGTTAATCTGGTATGTACGGGAATGGCTTAATCAGCACTAATGTCCTTTTCTTTGCTTTTATTATCACATTTTGGTCCTTCTCCGGCTTGCTTCAGTTGTTTCTTCGATCCGAGTAATTTTCTAGAATTTATTGATTTTTCTGTTTTAAGAGCATATTAATGTTGGTTATTTAGGGCCGAAAAGATTTCTTTCATTAAATAAATGGCTTGGAAACAATCATTTGAGTCGTCGGTTCTATCCCAATTATGCCTTTCGATCTGAGTTATTTAGTGCTATAACTTACGTTATAGACCAATCTCCTTCAAGTAGGCTAGGATAGTGTCTACTTTTATATTCTTGAAAAGGACCCCTAATCATGTCAATGTCAGTACTATAGTTTAGAATATGTTTTACAGTATATGCCCCCTGACATGTTTTGCATTCAGGAGAAGGTTCATTTTTTAGGAGAAATGAACTGTTGATATAGATGTGTCCTATTTTGATTCTTAATAGGACAACTTCTTCCTTCCGAGAAAGAAATTTTTAGGGAATGTAGAAACGGATCTTTTATTTAATCTACGGCCATTCTTCTCATTCGGCATTGTAATTGTGAGTTCAAACCCTGGCCCCATTAGTACAGACTCAGTGAAACACAGCCCGAGTCATAACTGAATAGTATAAATAAGAACAAGACGAGATATCCCAAGGCAGACACGTTTGTGAACAAAAAAAAAAGAAACAAAGTTGTGGACATTAATCCGAAAGTTAATAAAACCGTTCCTCGAGAAACTGTCGAAAAGTTTTTCATTTTTTTATACTGGTTGTGAGATATTTTTTCAGAATCTTGAATAGTAACGTTGTCAAATAGTGGTAATAATTACTGTTAAAGAAAACCTGCTTTTCAAATTAAACCCCGAAGATTTGTTTATGTTTATTTTATTAGATTATATATTTTTAGACCCCACAAAGAAGCCGTGAGAAATTCTCGCAGGTTATATAATAATAAGCTAACGGATTTTGTAACAATACAAAACATCGCAAACACTGGTGGGTTGGCGGGGAACGAATGCATATATTAACAACGAAATAAATTTTAAGGGCAAATACAACGCTCTCTATCAGGACCAGTGCAAGGGTCTCGTATCCACTCTCTAATCAGTGATACGGGCTCCTACTACATCCCAATGTTTATAAGGTTGTATTCATATAAAATACAAATTTTATTTTAACCTAATTATGTACAATAACGGATCATAGGCAATATAGGTAAAGAATTCAACTAGAAAAATTGAAAATAAATACAATGTATCTAAATACAAATTAGAGACATGTCATAATAGATCATTCCATCTTAAATAAATGCAGCAATTTTTAATCATTCCATCTTAAATAAATGCAGCAATTTTTAATATCAACTTGAGGTTTTTCTTGTCAAAAAAGTTTAATGATTTTAACACCTTCAACATTATGGATAAAAAATAGTGAATTTGTTGTTTTATTTTTACGAGAAACAGATGGGATGTTTTGAATGTTGCACCAGAACACAGTATCCTGAAAAAAGAAAAACAACAACAAAAAACAAAAGAAATGAGCAAGGGAGAAAGGAAAACAATAGAACGTATGTAATTGGTTGGAATAAAATTCATGACATATATACATATTCTGAAGGGCGAAATTTCAACGCGTCAGTCTCTATGATTCGTTTGTGGAGTGTGAATTTGAAATGTTATTTTTTATGTTAAAAGTGAACACGGTCGAAAATGATATGCATTTTCATCATTTGATGTTCTTTTGTTTCCGAAATTGAAAAAAAGACACTATACAAACAGAAAAAAATATGTATGTGCCATTTATGGAAATAGTGCCATAGCTGAGAGTAATGCTTGTAAGTGATTCGATAGTTTAAGAAATGGAAACGTTGATCTGGAAGGCAAAAATCGCTCTGGATGGCCTGCAGTCATTGATGATGACCAAATTGAGATGTTGATTAAAAATAATCCAGGTCACACGACACGGGACATCGCAAAGATACTCCACATATTTCATATTAACGTTGAAAGGCATTTGAAAACTCTTGCATGCATGAATCGCTACAATGTTTGCTACTTGGTAGGATTTGAATGACATTGTTTAGTACAAGTTCTGTAGAGGACCGTGGTGTGAAGATGATATCTCTGGGCTAAGATTTCCTGCTGGCCGGTCCAGCTACATAGGAAGGTTGGACTTTAATGGAGTCCAAAGAAGATAAAGAAACAAACAAGACCGACATACATGTATGCAAACAAATATATATTAATAACAAACATTAATACACGAAGACATGAAAGGTTACAGAGTGTTTGTATGGAAAGTTATGTGTGTGTGTTGAGTGTCCGTACGAACGCGTATTTTGTTTTTAGCGTGTTCCCAGAATATGGGAAACGCTGTTTGTGTGAAAGGTCACATATTGGAATAAGTAAAAAAGAGAAAGTTTTTTTTACCTCGCCTCACGCGCGAGGTTTCGGCTCAAGGCCTGAGTTGAAAAGAGATTTTACCTCATCTCCCCGCGAGATGACCGCCCGAGGCGTAAGCCGAAAAAAGAGAAAGAGGCGAAAGGTCAGCCAGTATTTATACTCGTGGGAGAGAGACCCCTGTTGAATGATTAAGGGAATGAGGAGGAGATAACTCCGACTGTTCCTTCCACAAAACCAGATGTTAAATTCAGTACTTTTTCCAGCTTTCTTGATTTCATTATATGAGTGTGTTTTTTTTGTTAGGTTTCATAGCGTTTACATTGTGATCAGGTCTATTTATTTTAACCCAAACGGTGTTAAGTTCGGTGTGGTTGTTTTCACGGGAAATAAATGGGACGTTTTGAGTGTTGCACCAGAACACGGTATCCTCAAAAACAAAAATTCACATAAGTACTGTTTTTAATTGGACCGATAAAATTCACTCGATAAAAAGCGTCTAGAATTGGCCAATCGAAAGAATGCTGTCTCCATCAGGACAATGCCAGACCTCTTTGCCGACCCTGGCAGAAATTTGTACAGCTTGATTCCGATGTCCTACTACGCCTGTTGTACATACCTTGTACCTTTTGATCACCACCTGTTTCGGTCCTCACAACATTCTTTTAATGGGAATTATTTCTCTTCTCTGGAAGCCAGTATAAACCACTTAGATCAATTCCTCATTCAGAAAGATGTTCTGGGAGGATGGAACCATGAAGCTGTCTCAAAGAAGACAAAAAGTTATAGGACAGAATACCATATATGTGGATGAATAAATGCATGTACAAATATATAAATATTTTCTTTGAGACTTACTTAAAAATTCTCCAAAATTTTGTTTCGACTCAATACCAGTTTCTAATTTGCTCTAATGTTACTGAGAAGATCAAAGCACTATACAAAGAATCAAACAGTAGCGGAGAATCTCTATTGCCCTTCTGCCTTGTGTATATTTAAAAACTTCTTAACGTAATTTTTACTATTTTAACTTGATGTATTTATGTAACAGCCCTCATGGCGTCATAATAATGCATGAAATGTTATTTAGTGTCTTGGGGTAATGAAATCATCGAGAATTTTAATTAAAGGAGTAAAAATAATAAGTGGAAATAAATATGGAAGATTAATTGTCCTGATGGCAGAAAGTTCGGTTTAGAAATATTACCCAGAACCTATAAAATGCTCATGAAGGCATCGGTATGATTCGAACCTAAAATAAACCCAACAAAATTTTGCAAATTCAGTACAACTGAATTTTCCCTACTCTACTTCTCAATCTCCAAGGAGAGTGACAAGATTAATGTATTATCTTTGGAACTAAGAATATGAGAAAGCGCTGAAAGCCTTATTTAGCGAAACGCAAAAAAAATGCAGTTAAATTTAGAGATGATCTGATTTTAAAATTATTAATGACACAGAGCTAATATTTGGGATTTATCAATAAATTTGATCAAGAAACACCTGTAAATTTTCACAGATTTTTCTGAGAGGGTCACCTGTGGCCGTTGGTTGATTTGAGATGGAATGAGCCATAGATTTTAACAATAGTATGACTCAAAAATGCAGAGAAATATATACTTGTGCATGCACAGATACGCAGAGCTCGTAAAAAAACATTTGTAGGATTAGCGATAATTTGTGTGCGCATTTGTGTGTGTGTGTGTGTGTGTGTGTGTGTGTGTGTGTGTGCGTGTGTGTGTGTGCGTGTGCATGCGCGCGCGTTACGTGGTTTGACGAAGTAATCGGCTTCCCAGTTAATTCCTCCTCGGATGAAGACTGGACTACGTCTTATACCTACCACATCATATGGGTGAGAGTGCAAAAAAGAAAAAGTGCATGTGAGCTCTTTCCTTTTATACTGCTGATTGCCATGCAACCTGACACCGATAAACGAAGTCCATTGACAGACAATGTGGGGTAATTCAACACTTGCATGCATACTCGGTATTGCATGGACCAAGTTCCTTTCTCTGTTCTGTTACACACTGTTCCCTTTCTTTAAGAGATTTCCGTTCGTCGTTAAATGGATGCGCGTAATTGTGGTTATAGCAGTTCGATAAGTGACATTTTTGAAGACGTTTGTTTCATATATAGTATGTTACATATTATAATTGATAATATTTTTAGGGTTTTAAAATGAATTATTAAACTATATCATCTTTGATTTCATTATTTGAATCACTTGCTTCCCTTTAACACAGCATGAAATACCGGAAACATGTTAAAAATTAGTCGAAAAGAAATGAGGCAGTGTAGATCCTCTTAAGCGGCCAAACCTTTCGATCAACCCTTATCAAAGAGGATCGTTGATAAGTTTTAAAATATGAAGGCATAAAACAGGATTACTAATAGAAACAAGATAAAACGTTCTAAAAGTAGTCTTTATCTGTCTACTTAAAAAATATTACGAGAGGCTGATAGTAGTTTGACCGGGTAACTTTAAGAAATAAAGAAAATCCCTTGCCTTGTAAAATCACAATTGTCGCCTAGAAATAAAAAAAAAGAAAACGGGTACCAGTATCTTGAAGTGGAAAGACAAACATCTTCTTTGTGTACCATGTCCCCACAGGCGATCATGGCTCGCCACAATTTCGTATCCTTTCTGGCTGTTAATAAATTTTGTCTTTTTGTTATTTCTCCTAAACCCTGTTCCGCCATCCATTTACTCAATCTCACTAAGTAAATTATGCTTTGTTTTCCTCTGTCCCTCTTGCCTTCAATCTGTCCTGTCATTATCAAGCCGTCTTTCCTCTTTATGTGCCCCAGAAATTTCAGCTGTCTCTTCCTGATGTTAAGTATATGTTTCCTTTTGCTTCGTTTTTATCTAAAACTTTGTCGTTGCTCACATGTTTGATCCATGGTATTCTCAGCATCCTTCTGTAGAACCACATCTCTATTGCTTCAAGTCTCTTCTTCATTTTTGAGGAGATTTTCCAGTATTCACTGCCATATAGGAATACAGATATCACGTAACAGTTCAGTACTCATTACTTTGTTTATAACAGTTGTAGTGTCTTCCCTCTAATGGGGATATTGTAAACACTTCTACTTACTATAAAATTAGTAGGAAAGTAAGCCTCGGGAGAACAGTGATCCACACTGTTCAAATGTCGAACTCTCTGCCTTTGGCAGAGAGAAACCCGGGCGAGGCTTTGCCGAAGGGTAAAGTTTCGTCCGGGGAGATAGACAGACCTTGAATCCGTTTATGCGGGTCCTACAGGAATAATTTTGGCAGAGCCTACGGGCTCGGAGAACCCAAGGTAAACTCAGCCTTGTGCCACATACATCCCGCGTGGGGGGGGGGCTGTTAAATATTAACAGTGATCCACACTGTTTTACAAGCCTGTTCGCAGCTCCTGTCGAACTCTCTGTCTTTGGAAGAGAGGAACCCGGATGAAGCTTTGCCGAAGGGCAAAGTTTCATCCGGGGAGGTAGACAGACCCGGAATCCGTTTATGCGGGTTCTATGGGAATTTTTGGGCCGAGCCTACCAGCTCAGATGACCCACATTAAACTCGGCTTTGTGCCACATATATTCCTCGTGGGGTGGCTGTTAAATATTAACAGTGATATAGACTGAACGCTGGTCAACCGACACACACTCCGAAGTCGTGTAACCCACTTCTGTTGTATTAACTGTTCAATACACTATTTATCTGCAACCTCTTGTTTTGTTATTCCTTAACCAATTACTTGGTCACAACAATAGCGAAGTTTTTTCTGATTCTTAATACTCCACAGCACTTAAAATACTAAAACAGCTGTTTGAAAAATGTTGACACAAATGGATTATTAGTGAAATGTTGATGTTAGATATTGGCCAATCGCTGAATTTTAAATCCCCTTAGTATGCGTCAACGTTGTCGCTAGACGTGACTGGACAAACCTAATCCAAAATGGGAAATACTTCTTAATCCTACATGCCAATCTTTGCGAATTGTGTTCAATGTGACCGGATTCACACTGCTACATAAAAAAATAAATAAGAAACCTTTTATGGGAGTAACCGAAATTATCCTTACTTATAGAAGAAAAAAGCCTTGATAGTATTAACCTTCAGGGCGCAAATTCTCTACAGAGAAACAACAGACTTACTAATTTGTTGGGTACACCTAAGGTTGACATTGTGCAACCAATGTAATTTTAGGCAAATCGGACATTTAGCAAGCCCGAAATTCGTAACAATGGAAATAATAATAAAAATATTAAAAAAAAACAATTTTCTTTTTGATAAGTTTTGCAAGCACAGACCTGATGAAATCTTTGTTATTTGCTTCTCTTTATTTTAAAACAGTGATCTAAATGCTTAGGTGGTTACCACTTCCAGGATAGAAAATAGTTTTATTTGAATAACGGAGCAACTAAGTTATATAAAAACACAAAAATCGCTTATTACAAACTAAGATTAGTAATCAAAATAAGATTATAAAATATCAAATTAAAAATTAATTTTAAAATAAAAATTTATTTTAAAGAAATTGATCTTTTTATGTTATCGATCACGTATCTTCAACGTATCTTAATTAAGCAATCACCGATAAATTGAGTAAAATATAAAATAGCCTAATCACTCTAGTTCTCCTTGAGAGAGGTACTGCATCAGGAGACGGCTCCCTGGAGAAGGGCTTAATAATAAGGACCACATTGGGAATTTGGTTTATCCGACTCCTACTGCAATGAACTATAGCATAACACCAAATTTAAAGTGGAAGTTCCACATGTATATGGGACCAACATAAAAGAAAACTGACCAGTTCCCTAAGAATTACCCCTTTCCGAAACACCGCTGGTGTTATTAATTAACCATTGCCTTCTCTTGAGAAAGATATTGCTTGAGGGATAGCCTCCTGGGACTGAACTTAATAAGGACAGGGCCGCATAAGAATTCGGATAAATCACTCAGTGTGTTTTTTTAAACAAAAAATTATTCAAAGTGGTATTGTAAATGCTGGTTGTGTTGAAAAGATTGATGTGGCTGCGTGTTGAATAGGATTTAACAATTATACATTTTTTGAATTAAGGAAAAACAATGGAAAACCGATTTTTGTTTCAACGATAAAATATATATTAAAATCAACAAATACAAAACATTTTTTTGGTAATGTGTGAAACAATAAGAAAGAAGAAGTACTTTCCCTTTATCTGTTAGCTGAAAGATTAAATGTAATAAAAAAAGTTTTCTGAATAAGAATGTTCAAAGTTCTGTATTAGATAGAATGATGTTTTCAGAAGAACATGCAGTAATTCAGTTGTGGATTATATATAACTAACAGAGCTGTTGCAACTTGGCTTGTTACATAGAACTGATGGTGAATGATATTTAAGTTCTGTGTGTGTGTGTGCAGTGAGTAGAGTGAATAGTCCGTGTAGACGCGTGTGAGTTGCTGAGTTTTACTAAGTTCTGCTTCTACTGTCTATTTTTGGAACGAATCCTGGTTTATATTACTATCGGTAGGCTCCCAGGACAACGGCGGGAGAAATTTCGAGAGAACACAAAAAATATCTGATTGGATGAAAAATTACCCAATTGGTGATTTTATAACAAAAGCATGTTTGTGAATTAACAGTAGGAAAAATTCAGTGTAGTGAATGCGATCAGTAAATTGTCCTGTGATAGTTAGTATTTATTATTTGACCAATCACAGTTGAGAAAAATGTAGGCTTGGCAAACATAGTAGTAATCACTACAGTATTCTCAAAGAAGCGAAGTTACTGTTTGTTGACAAAGTAAAAACAACGTATAACATCTCGCGAGTTCGATTCTAGAGATTATTGGTGGCCCGGCATGGGTGTGCTAAACAACAGCAGACCCTCAATCCCTCCTCTGTTCAATCAATTCGGAGTTCTGACATTTACAGCAGACATGGTTGAATGCTTTGCTCGGAAATTCTCTTCCAACTCAACACAGCGGCAAAAACAAAAACAGCTGAAAATTAACAAATGACAAGAAATTTAGCATAAGAATATGAAACAAAATTACACCGTGCTGAAAATGTTTTGAATTTTATGAAAATCTTTTGTATGTAGACGAAATAGAGTGTAAACTTTTCTGAGATTCCTTATTCAAAAGAAAGCTTAGTCGTTCTTCAGGTTGGTTGTTCTCTATGAAAATGTCAAAAAAAAAAAAATGAATAATAATAAAAGGGATTAATTGAACATTATATAAAATAAGTACTGCAAACAACAATTTGTGATTATAAGCTGTCAAGCCGGTTTGGATTGATTGAAGAAAGTAGTTTATTTTTTGCTTTTTGTTTTCCATTTTAGCAACAGATTAGTTTCGCTATGATGGATGCCTGTACAAAAAAGGGGGAAAGAAAAGAGACTGTTTTTTTTTTTAAATCTCAAAAAAATAAAATAATCAACATATAAATTTTATTCCGCGAAAATTAATTCATTTAAGGATTAATCAACTGAAAAAAAAAACCCAAAAAAACGGTTTTACCTTAGATCAGGGAGGTGCTATTCATTAAGTAACAGAACTTTTTGTAAAATATATTACGATGAAAAAACAAACAACTTTTAAGTGTTCTTTTTATTGATATGAGAATCGTTTTTTTTATATTTCGAATGAAGGTGTTCTGTTCTTTAATGAGTAACTGTTTGATAAGAGTAATCGTAATGACAAATGAGTAATCGAAAAAAAGGAAGCTATGCAACATGAAGCATGTTATTAATCGTTTTTCCTTGCGTTGAACAACTGAAGAAATTTTCTGTCATCTCTATTCATTGTCCCAGAACTACCCACAGATATGTTGCTTTATTGTTCTTTACGCGAACTATCCTATTTTTGGTGTTGATGAGAAATCGACTGATTTTGAGTTGAAATCGGAAGTGCGACACTAATGGGTTTAAAGTAATTTTATCTTAACACCAGAAACATATAAGATAAAAAAAATATTTATTTACAAACATGTATCAACTAACATTGAATAATATTATATCATTGTAGGTATTTATTGTTTTAAACATCATATATATATATGTGTGTGTGTGTGTGTGAGAGAGAGAGAGAGAGAGAGAGAGAGAGAGAGAATAAAAAAGATAAATTTAGACCGCTACTTGAGTTTCGCGCTACTGCTATTGTCAAACGACTAGAACGCTTCTGATCGCCTGACGATTGCTGTTGCGCCAAACACTAGTAGTGATCTCTTTTTTAATTTTGCCTTTGGGTAACGTATTTGCTCTGTCTTGATCATTTAGACATAGAGCGCTGTCTAGTACTGTTTAGATAGATGTCTTTTTTTCTTTTATTTTTGGAGGGTGGGTCTTTTCTTCTCAGTTAATGCTTCGTTTTCTCTTTTTTTTTCTTGGTTTTTCTCTTGTTTTTGATTTATTGTCTTTTTTCTTCTCTTTTTATTATCATTTGGCAGATTTGGTGTTGATATATATATATATATATATATATATATATATATATATATATATTATTTATTTATTTATTATAATTTTATCATATAGACAAAACCATTTTACTCACAACAAAGGTGCAACTTGGTTTCAGTGTATTTTAACTGCACATCTACGGGTGAGGGTCG
>OZ038485.1:108534325-108589325 GCA_964036315.1 Acanthosepion esculentum | reverse complement strand
CGGAGATTGTTTTGAGTGGGCGACACCTTTCACCTTGAATTAGTTTAGCTACAAGCGGTTACTACTATCCAACATGTAAAATCTAATGTATGTGTTTTTTTTTGTTTTGTTTTTTTCTATTACACTGCGGAGTTTCTTTGCACACCTGCTCACCTATTTACAATGAGGTTGTGTTCCGACGGGAAAATCGTAAAGCGAAAAAAAAGCTTAATTAAAAACTGACCCCCTTACCTTGGATTTTACTTCCAGGTAAATATGGCGATGACTATCCTTCTTCGAACATTGCGAACTGGCGCTACAGAATCACAAACAAAGAACTGTACGAGATAACAAAAAAACCATGTCACTTTAGGACTTTCAACAGCAGCAACAGCTACAATGGATATCACATGTAATTCCAAGAGAAAAAATAATATAAGTTGTTGACATTCCACACTACTTCAGACAAAAGCTTAGGAAGGAAACCCCCTGGAAAGAGCGATAACAACTACTGAACTTGAGAGACCTATTTTCCTAAAATTTGGTATAAGAGAAAGAATTTATAAATTTCAACCAACAGCAACACTGGCTGCTCGGTCAATAAATGCCAAATGTTTCCTTATAAGGAAACGGCTATTACTCTTACCATTTTTCACCACTTCAGGCCTCAAATGGAACACGTATATTCGTGCCATCGCAAACGATACTGAAAGAATAGTCGGTTCTTTGTATCGCTCTAAGAATATTCCTACCATGCTCTATCATTACAAGAGTAAGATCAGACCAAATATGGAGTATGGCTAGTATATCGGGGCTGGTGTTGTCCAGTCTTCACAGCCTCGACAAAATGCAAAAGCGATTATGTGCGTGATGAATTATCTTCCACCCTGCAACCCTTATCACACAGACAAAACTTTGCTAACTTCTCCCTATTTCTATGACAGATGTTCTAATGAATTACATTCCTTTGACCCACTAGCTCCGACCTTTACAGCTAGGGCCCGCCATACCATGCTCACCGTGATAAATTATTCACATCCTCTTCGTATTCTTTTGGTAAGGAGTAAGCGCCACTCAGGTAGCTTCTTCTCCAGAATTATTACTTTGTGGAATAAACTCCCGAGGGAATGCTTCCTTAAAGAACTACAATGTTAACCTCTTAAAGTCTAGGTTCGACCTATATCTATCCTACATATCCTCATAATATGCACTTCCCCCTCCTCCCACAATAATCTTACTTAGTAACTATCCAACCTGGACCTTATATTGTGTAATGTTAAAAACATGCAGAAGATTTACTTGAACATTTAGAAGACTGTTTTTCATACTAATGTTCACCCAATACAAGGCTCAAGAGCCACTCAAAATAGATGGTTACTCTGTGGTGTTGTATGAGCGTATGAAAAGACAAGAAGTGAAATTAATGGGTTTATGTAGGAAAGATAACGGTTAACTTGAAGCGGTCAAGATCGTATTGAATGGGAAAACATCCTGCCGGGAATCTGTTCCACAAAGCAGCAGTTCTTGGTAAGAAGCCGTCAGGGTAGATATTGCTTCTTACTAATGGAATACGAAGGGGGTGGGGATGATTCGCAGTTATGTTCGTGGCATGGCAGGTCCCAACTGCAAGCGTTCAGGGCTGGTGGGACCGAGGAATGTAGCTCAACAGAACACATGGAAATAGCGAGAGTCCTACGACATTTCGTCTGCGGGGAAAGGGGTTGTAGGGTGGAAAATAATTTATCACCCGCAAGGCTCCTTAAATGCTTGGTTACAAAATGTGATCTCTTGTAAATAAGCAATCATAATCTACAAAGCCATAATTAATCAAATCTGCTACCGAGACTGAGATTAAACTAAAGTTAGTATCCTAGCATTAGAAATGGCATTAGTATTTTGGATCAGTTGTTATATTACATTCATTATATCTCATCTTATCAATCAATAATCACAATTTTTTCTCTCTTTGTTTTCTCCTCAAAACTTGAATTCAGGTTCAACATATACTTTGAGGTGGCTCTAGACTTTTTAAGTAATTACCTAATTACATGTAGCAAATAAGGACTATGTGAGATAATATTTATGAATAAATTCACAAAGCAGCAGTTCTTAGGAAGAAGAAGTATGGGTGAAACTTATTTCTTACTAACGGAATACGAAGGATATGAGGTGCTTTGAAAACATGATAGAAAATGAAGATGGCTAATGAGACCGGAGGTTGCTCTGGTGTTGTTAACTTATCTCGACAGAAATATCGTACAGCATTGCTTGGCCCGCACTTCGCTCGCCCAGTGTCGAATCTCCTATGAAACTAATGAAGCTTAAACTTCAGGGTCCCTAATCCCAGAGGGCGCTCCTGAAGCAACATTTTTTTTTTTTAATGAGAAAATTTTTCAAGAAAATCGATGTTTTTTTTTTCAAAGTATTTGTTATTAATATAAAGCTAATTTAGTGATAGAATCATAAGCCAATGTGTTGAAGTAGCTAATGTTAATCTTAGAATATGCTCTATTACCCATTTCATATGGCCTCAAAATTCCCCTGTAATTGGTCAAATTTCAAAATTTTCTTGGGGGTTTGCAGCGCCCGAACCCCCAGCTGTACGGGCTAATTGAGCTCGCCAGAATATTTTCATAGACTAAATTTCCGAAGTAAGATTCTCATATCCATTATTACTGGTTGAAAAGAGGCCCCCATATCTGTTCAATCTTCAGGGCCCTAAAATGTAGGTCCGCCATTGCGCTCGCCCGTGGATAAAATGCAATTTTTAAAGTTTTATAACAATTGAATGCTAATTGTTATCACAGCATCATGAAATTATCGTCAAAAAATCATCATAAATATCATGATCCACTGGTCGTAGAGTTGCTTAGCAGCTGATCACCTGACTATCTCCCTCCTTGTGTCTCGGTTGTGTGCCAGTCTCTGGATCTCTACGAAGGATCTTGCAGTAACGACGACCGATCCGTTATGAATATAGGAGAGTTATTAATTTAAGTTTAACGAGTTTTGTGGCAATTAGACCAAGCGGAGCTCATCCATCAAGTAGAACATTTTTAATGATTTTCAAACAATTCTAAACAAAAACCAAATAACCCGAGGAATATAATTTGTAATGTGACATGCTTTTGAGTTATTTAAGTGAAGAGGTTGCAATTATTATATTTACCAAGTTTAGTGTAATCTGATGCATGGTTACTAGAATACAGCACTCAGTAAATGTCGAATTCACAAGCAAACCATCACTCTATGGCAATATTTTTCATCGATTGGGATTTGACCCTAACTGTAATTGTAGACGTGATTCAGAGATTATCGTTTATTTATCCACGTATCAAACACACAACGAACAACTGTCCTCTGTACAGACTAGGCTTGACTGACTGGCTGTTAAGGGTCACATGACTAGCCAAGCACAGCACATAATAATTAGGGAAGAGAAGTTAACCCAACATAGAAGAAACGAACAATTGGTTTTGTTATTCCCCGTAAAAAAGATTTAAGAAACAGAAAATTTTCATTAGAAATTTTCACAAACAATAGAGTGCTGAAATGCTATGTAATAGCAGCCCTCCTATAGAGCCGTGCATGACGAAATTGTTTTGACCATTATGAATTCAATAGCTGGACTGGGCAGTGTGTACTTGAACTCTATGGAAACGGCAAACAATAACTGAGCAATACTAAAAATGAGAACTAGACAGTGGAGCAAGAACAGCCTAACCCGGTAGATTGATTAATAATGTTTCAGTGAAATTTATGTTTTCCGAAATTATATAGAGGTGGGAGGTGTCAGTTTAAACTGACACCAGGAGTATATGGACTGAAATGAGTATAGTGAATACACATTGATCTTTTTGAATAGAAAAATAAAAAGACAGTTGACATATCTTTTATTGAGAGGTTTTAAAATGTATTTACAGAAATTCCACTTTCATTAAACTTGTTTTAAATTTCTGTCTGAATTTCTGGGATGAGGAGCTATTATTATTTACACTATATTCGGACTATTGTCCTCATCTTTGTTGTTGTTATTACAACGTTTCGGTAGTTGTGCCCTCCGGCCTTCCTCAGGTGTATATCGATCTGGGTAATCTATAGGGAATTCCAAGCTGAATCCTTTAGTCTACGGTAGTAGATTCGTTTCACTGCTCATGTCTAGGGATATCGTCTACGTCTTATGTTATTTAGTACTGTTAGTTATTATTCAGCTGTTTCCACTGAGTTCAAGTATATACTGCCCGACCGAGGATCAAAGTCGCAACCACTGTCACCAAATGTACAAACCAAAACTTTTACCCATTGTCCCGTAGGAAAATTTGCAGAGGTAAATTTAGAGCTTTAAACCTAATCCTGCTGCTGATTAGGCTGCAACTTCTGTTACTAGATGTCATGTTTTGATTGCTACTGTTAGCAAAATGGTGTTAGTAATAGGAAAAAAAAACACCAATCCTAAATGTGACAGAAATATCAGTTAAGTTGAGGAAAAAGAAAATACGGAAATGAATAATAAATAAGTCAAACATTCCCACACCCATGCACTCATTCAAACCCAGTAACAAATACGAAAAGACAACCGAAAACGAAAGATACCCCACGCCTACTAGAGAACTGAAATATCTGCCACCTGAAGGGGGGAGGGGAGATTAAACCAAAGAAAAAGTGAGCAAAAAATAAACAGGTCAATAAGCATAGATACTCTAGCGAAGTTTAGGTAAAATGAAAAACTAAACCATTCTGCTCTACTGCGAACAGGGCTACCGTGAAACTGTTGCGGGGCCGTCAAGCGTGTGCTATCAACCCCGCAAGCAGTAAAATTTATATTGGAAAATACGATCGAAGCAAGGATAACAAAAGCGAGGGTTTAAAATCAAAGCCAAATTTTATTTAACAATTTGGCAAAAGTATGTACAAGTCTTGTGTCGCAATGAAATCGGGGAGCGCCACCCGAAAGATCGTCTTGTTTTAGGGCAGCGGACCAGTCAGTGCTGAGGGAACCTGCTCGTCCTTAGGTTGACGGTCATCAGGGATGCAGCTTGGTAGTAACCGGAAGGACTATCGCATAAGCTATGTGGTCAGGTAGTCCTGAAAAGGACTATTGCATAAGCTATGTGGTCAGGTAGTCCTGAAAAGGACTATTGCATAAACTATGTAGTCAGGAAGTCCTGAAAAGGACTATTGCATAAACTATGTAGTCAGGAAGTCCTGAAAAGGACTATTGCATAAACTATGTAGTCAGGAAGTCCTGAAAAGGACTATTGCATAAACTATGTAGTCAGGAAGTCCTGAAAAGGACTATTGCATAAATGTGTAATCGTTAGCCCTGAAAAGGACTATGGCATAAACATGTAGTCGTTAGCCCTGAAAAGGACTATGGCATAAATATGTAATCGTTAGCCCTGAAAAGGACTATTGCATAAGTGTGTAATCGTTAGCCCTGAAAAGGACTATGGCATAATCATGTAGTCGTTAGCCCTGAAAAGGACTATTGCATAAGTGTGTAATCGTTAGCCCTGAAAAGGACTATTGCATAATCATGTAGTCGTTAGCCCTGAAAAGGACTATTGCATAAGTGTGTAATCGTTAGCCCTGAAAAGGACTATTGCATAATCATGTAGTCGTTAGCCCTGAAAAGGACTATGGCATAAATATGTAATCGTTAGCCCTGAAAAGGACTATCGCATAAGAATGTACGCGGGGTGCTGCTGCCGGTGCCGCCGTTGGACTCGGTCTCGTTAGTGGCGGCTGCTGCTGCTGCCTGACCTGGGCTGGGCTGGCGCTGGCTGGCTGGCTGCTCAGCGGTGAGGGGAGGGGAGGGGAGGGGAGGGGAGGGGAGGGGAGGGGAGGGGAGGGGAGGGGAGGGGAGGGGAGGGGAGGGGAGGGGAGCGTGGCTCTTAAACCCGGATCCAAGAATAATTTGGTGGAAGAAATTTGGCCGTGTTTATGTAGGCCGGGGTCAGCATCGTAGCTTGGCTAATAATGTCTTTTAGTTATTCACTAAAAATGAGCTTCTACTTTTGAATGTACCCATGGGTTTCATTTAGGCCCCATGTGTATATGAATTAGTTTCTGGTCATTATTTTTAGTTGTGGATGTTACGTTTCGTTTTGCTTTTGTATTTTTGTGATTTGGTGTCTGAAAATGCTGAGTCACTGGAACTTAATGGCGTTTGTTCCGTTTTCCGTGGTGACGCTTTCAGACGTTTGAGTAGCCGGCAGTAACTTCCGGCCGGGTGCGATAAAACGATTCAGATGATTAAAATCCTTACGCCGAACCGACATTCAAATACCACTCAACGCCTTCACACAACACAAACGCGCAACACACACTCTCCGCACGCGAAATTCCGATGTAAAGAAACGCTTAAAGAACCAGAGAAATCTTCTTAACCACATTGAAAGAGGAAATGTTCTAAACTCCATGGATTTTTTTCTATTGTGTCATCCATATTACGACAGGACTATTAAAGACATTGTAAGCAATCATTTAACATAGAAACGCACTGTAAGTTATTTTCTATAGACATTCATTTTGAATTAGGAATAAAGGATTATCAGAGATTAATACGTGTGCTACTGACAGAATAGTACAATTATGCTTTACAGTATATTTTTAAAAAGTACAATAAATATGTTGCAAGTAATTTTATTCTAGGAAAGGATTATTTAACTTTACCGAAAGGATATATAACTTTTTTTGGTCATACATCACATGGGAAAATAACGAATATACCCAGATGCTAAACACATCTTACAAATATTTTAATTTTCTAGATAACGCTACAGGAAGTTAAAATAGTAAGCCATCAAAAATATATTAGAAATGAAAAGAATTTGAGGTATTTTATTAAATGAGTTGGGTATGCTCTCCAATAATGAAGACGATTTTATGGGCGAAAGAGAACAATTATCACAACAACAAGAAAAGCTTTAGAATGATTGGACAGAGAAAAGATTAAGTAGGTGACTGGGAATTTAATCCTCTTAATTATTTCAAAGACACACCTTTAGTTATTAATAATCCCTAAAACCTTTGTTATTGTTGTCGTTGCCCACTCGTTTTCCCTTCACCACTGAATTCTATTCCTTGTCTTTCTTTTTAAGCGTTTCTGTCCTCCTCTTCTTTTCTTCTTTTTCATCACTTATTCTTCCTTATCTTTTCATTTACAAGTTCCGACTAGTTTTTTTTTTTATCTGGGTCATCTTACTTTTTGTCTTTTTCTTCTATATAGCCTTTCGTTCTTTCTTTCTTTCTTTCTTTTATATAGCTTTTATTTCTTTTTTCTTCCTTTGATAAAGCATTTTTCTTTCTTTCTTTTCTATATGTTTTTTCGTTCTTTTTTCTTTATATAAATTTTTCTTTCATTTATATAGCATGTCTTTCTTTTTTCTGTCATTTATACAGCTTTTCTTTCCTTCTTTTATATAGCTTTTCATTCTTTCATATAACCTTTCTTTCTTTTATATAGCGTTTCTTTCTTTTATATAGCATTTATTTGTCTTTTATATCGCTTTTCTTTCTTTTATATAACTTTTCTTTCTTTTATATAGCATTTATTTGTCTTTTATATCGCTTTTCTTTCTTTTATATAACTTTTCTTTCTTTTATATAGCATTTATTTTTCATTTATATAGCTTTACTTTCTTTTATATAGCATTTCTATAATTTCTTTCTTTCTTTGGCTTATATAGATTTTCTTACTTTTTGTATGTAGCATTTCTTTCTTTCTGTTATATAGCTTTGTGTCAAGCTGCCATGACTGCATTGTGTCTTCTGCAGCAATAGTTGTGAGTAGTCCTTCGAGCTGGTCTTGAATGTAGGTGCCGCTGAAAAGAAAAAGTGAAAAATAGCAGGCCTTGAAGGTAGCGGCCGATGGAAGGGAAAAGTGAGAAAAGAGAGTTCTTGGGGTTCGGACAACGTTTTATGAGATCTGGGACGTCCGGTTGTTCCCTGCTGATTACTTCCGTTGCTGTTACTGCTGAATCAAGCAAAGCAATGAAGCCCCCACATGCCACAAGAAACAACAACCGAGATAGGTATTATAGATGTTGATGTCGCCCCAGTTACCAAATGATTTCAAGTCAAATATATTTTAATGTTTCATTGATTCCTGGTTAATTACATGTGGTTGGAAATTTGCAAAAACTTACACACGTAACTGTACCTATACACTAAAAGTATCCTCACAGAGTATAGAATACAAATATTTTCTAATTTAATCTTTAACATACTGGAGGTGATTTTACTTGCAAAGCAACAATTTTATCCTGCCACTGCAAGTGACTTGGATGAATGAATAAGAGAGTGTTTTTAATTTTGCAGTTGTGTTGTCAGATCCTGCTATGGCAACAGAAAATGACCATGACTGAAATTAAGTAGTGCAGTAGAGAAGCCTTGAAAAACAATGCAATAGAAAGGAAAGTAGTGAATAATGTAGAGTGCTAAAGGTTAAACTAATTAATAAGTGATGAGTGACTCAGTAATGAGTACCTTTGTTAACCGTGGACTAATTTAATATCTCCAACTCAATGACATAATTTCAATTTATACTGAAAAACTGAAAGTCAAAATGTACAAAAAGTTCTATGCAAAAAGGACATCTTCAGATTAAATAAAGTTTTTTTTATTGATATATATCGTATATATGCCCAGGTTCATACAGCAGCACCCCCCCTTTCTTAATAAGACAAATGGTATCTGTCTATATTTCTGAGATGAGGTATTATGTACACTATTTACATTATTCGGACTATTGTCCTCATCTTTGTCGCCATATTTATTACAACGTTTCGGCCGTTGTACTCTCCGGCCTTCTTCAGGTGGTTGGAATGTCGAACTGAACCCTTTATTTCGTTCACTGAGATAGACTGTTCTCATTCCACGTGCCATGTTTAATGGATGTGAGTTATCAGTTATCTCCTGTTAATTTCCCTCTGAAAGTTCTCCACTGCCTTAAACTCACACTCTTTGGGTCCTGTCACTGGATCTAACTAACGCCTTTATTCACTGTTCCATGTGTCCTTGCCGAAACGTTGTAATAAATATGGCGACAAAGATGAGGTCCGAATAATGTAAATAGTGTAAGACCAATGCTATTACAATGTGAGTTATTTAAAAATAGCAGTGATAAAAGCAAAAACACAAGTGTTAAGAATCTGAATTCTATTGTTGAGGCTGAAAATTTATCATAATTACTTTAATAGTAATTGTTCGGATGAGATCTTCGATGGTATCTAGGCTGAATGAGTTCAAGAGCAGTAGTAGACTGGCGTCGAGACCTCATCAGTTCATAGTTGAGCTGGCTATATGTAGCCATAACTTCTATGCCGTCAGTTTCTTTTCTTGAACTTCTCGCTTGTGGAATATCCTTCCGACGACATGTTTTCCAACCAACTTTCATCTGCAAAAATTTAAATGCAATGTCAATCGCTATCTACTGTCCTCCTTATTGCTCTTTTCTCTTTCTACCAATTACTAATGTTTCTGTACTTAATTCCTCCAAGCCCTGTAACCGCCTGCGTGTTAGTGGCTGTACTTCATTACTTGGGGTGATTCTGATTAAAAAAAAAAAAAAACATATCGGATATCAGAAATTTAAAATTCAAATTTGAAGTTAACCCTACACGCATCTTCAGCTATTCTCTCAATGTTTAGTTATAACTGACACTTGTTTATATATTTGTCCCCGCCCCCTTACTGATTCCACCAATAAAAATACTTAGTCTGAAGAATAAGTCCTTTTGAAGGACAAAAGACATGATATATGATTTTTCTCCAATCTTTAATTTAGTTTCCACCCTTTAGTCTTATGTATGGAATTTAACAGAGGACGGAAAATGCGACGCCGAAATCCGAAAACACATTGAGATAGCAAAAGATGCCTTCCTAAAGTTAAGCAAAGTATTAAGAAACAGAAAAATTTCATTAGAAACAAAGAAAAGACTACTGAACTGTTATGCAATATCAATTCTCCTATATGGAATTGAAAGCTGGATAATCTCATCACAGAGACTTAAGGCAACAGAAATTCGACTGAACATGTAATTAACGACGATGTTTTAGAGAAAATGGAAATGTTATGTTGTGAATATCTCTCTGCGTATTAGTAGTCGTAGTACAGTTCTCCGTGTCCTGAATAGCAACCGGGTTTGCTAGGCATAGCCACCCTATGTTCGCCAATTGTTCTCTATTTATACTTGTCTATCTAATTTGCATACGATACTACAGGAAACAAAAAGGACACTAATTCTTATCAGAAAGAGACAATTGAAGTTTCTGTGGTACATGAAGGAAGAGAGAGAGAAAAACTGTTAAAAACCACAGAAAGTTGTAGAGAGCTATACTTGCCTATATCCTGAAGAAACACGGCTCACAGAAGAGGTCTAGAGGACATTTTCAAGAAGATAAAAATGGAGACTATCCTAGCCTACTTGAAGGAAGTTGGTCTATATCGTAAGTTATAGCAATAAAAGGCGTAACTGGAGAGTGATGAAACCCGCAACTCAAAGGATTGTTTCCATGCGATATAGTTGTTGAAAAAAGTAAGATAAACTGTCTTCCAAAAGTATCTTTTTTACTGTTCCTTTTTTTAAATTTAATAAAGTGAGTACCCAGTTTGTAATTTAATAAAAAGCTTTTTTCCTTCAATTGCAGTAGGATTAAGTTATGGTATTTTAAAAGCGAATAATTTTAATGATGGTGCATTGTAATACATCCATACATAACAAAGGAAGTGTATTTTAACATCCCCTGTGTTTGTTCCTCCTGGCAACCAATAGACACGATTCACCAAGAAAAAATAAAAGGTTTCCGTTTCGCTTATCTGAACGCAATAATTATTTATAAAATAGATCGTTTTGCTGTCATGGGAATTTAAAAATAATTCCAAAAGCACACGAAGCGACAAAAAACAAAAATCAAAGCAAAACAAAAAGAAAATCGAAACATCGATACTCATGAAAAATAATCGTATTGGGTTTGACCAAAAGTTCGTATCGCTTTCGTTTGGACGTGTGATTTCGTTTCACACGTGACTGGAATCCTTATCATCAACTGTCCATCGTATTCGACGTAAACACTTCTCTGCGCTGGATTATAGCGCCAAACTGTCGTCGCGCACCAACATCAGCAGCCCCACCCTGTTTTGACTAGCCCCTGGTCCCATAGAAAGCTTCTCCACTTACAATACCAGGTGTTACCAAGCTGTCCTCTATCTAAGTACTGACTAAGCTTGTTACTGCTTAACTCTAGTGATCGAACGAGAACCGGGGTTTTCAATGGGATCTGACCGTGAGCTGAAATCTATGACATGTATACATATTTTGAAATTTTTATAATTTTTATTTTAATTTTCAACTAGTCTTTCTATACGCATTGGAAATTTTATTTTATTTTTTATCGATTCACTCCAAGCAAAGAGATAATGCCACTAAGACTCTAGGGCCGGCTGGAAGTGAAAGAACTTTAGAAGGAACCGGAAACCCATTCCTAAACAGGAAACAAGGGATAAAACTCTACTCCTGTTTAAAAAACTAGGAAAGAGCATGGCCTGGACGATAGGCGAATCTATCTAATACTATTGAGAATAAATAAATAAAAAGCAAATAAAATTTCAAAGGTTAGACGGAGACTTTAGGAGTCGATTTTAGAAGAAACGGGAAACCCAATCCTAAATAAGAAACAAAGTAAAAGAAAACAAAATGGTGCGAGAATAACCCAGAAACATTACTGAAAAAATAATGGGTTAGATGTTAAACTGATACTGCCAATTGGAAAGGAACAGCTGAAATTCTTGGAACATATAATGAGGGAAGAGTGCCTTGAGAATTTAATATTCGTAGGATACGATCAAAGAAAGAGAATCAAGGGAGGGGAACGGCGAGTAACAATCGAGTTTGTATGAATGAATGCCAGAATAAGGACAAAGCAGGATCATAAAGTGTTAAAGTTTACTTTGAGTAACAAAAAACAAGAAGTTGTGGAGAGTTTTGTCAGTTGACGTCCTGAAATAATATGACAAATAAACGAAAATATTGTTTGATCACTTCAAAGAATCACAGATTTTATAAGAACGCGATCTTTGAGATCCATGTAATGTAATACCATCGCAAAAACTATTTTTTTTTGTCTGGGATCAAAGCGTAATGTCTGTTCTCTCCTTATTTGAAATGGGAGAAGGCGCTCGATCCTGGGGATGACCACGTCCCGAGAGGACATGGCACATAAAAAAAGATATTTGATCACTTCAAAGATTTTATAAAACATGATATTTGAGATTCATGTAATATCATTGTAAAATACATTTTTTTAAATCTGGGATCAAGGCGTAATGTCTGTTCCCTCTCATTAGAAATGGGAGAAGGCGCTAGGTTCCGGGGATTGTAACCCAGCGGCAACATTCTCATTACATTAAAAGAAGTAAGGTCAGTGTAATATCGACGCCAGCGTGACTGCTGTCGCCAGGACTGGGCAATTTTTGTCCTTGACATTTCAGAAATGAAAACGCGAAACTCTGAGCCATTGCATTATATCCGAATTCGTGTTAGATCGGGACGGGGTTTTACTATAAACAGGATGCAATATGATTCCTTCCCTTTCTTTGAAATAACATCGTTTTCTTTTCCGGGGTGGGGGAAACTGGAATCCAGAGTGTCATCGAACTGGTGCCTCAGCTTTTGTCAGCTGATCGATAATTCCTTTTTTTTAATTAGATGCATAGGTGTTTCAATGGCTGTCTAATATGTGATGTTTTTTTTTGTCTTGGAATATCCGCAGCTTAATTGATAACCATTCGATATTAAGTATGAAGGCGTTTTTCCCCTTGATACGAGTTTCTTCCTAAAAGTGTGATAGATAGATAGATAGATAGATAGATAGATAGATAGATAGATAGATAGATAGACAGATATAGAAATTTGTTTTTGTTTTTTAGAATGAAGAAACTTACCGGTTGCTGATCATTCTGTGCGCCAAAATTTGCCTGCGATCTCGTCTGCTCTATTTATGCATTGGGGGAGCCTGAATTTTGGATTCTCCCATTCTGACAGTGTGGGGGTACCCGCGGATGAATTTGAATGGAGGAAAGCTGATTTGCAGTTTTTCGGGGTTCCAAAATATCTTTTAAAGACATTTGCGTTTCGCAGATACATTGGTATTTGATCATCACCTGAAACTCTTAAGGATCCCAGGGTAACATCACTGATGATGTGGTCACGGTCATCTTACAGATGTATTTCTAAACAAACACCTTTTTTACTAAGTGTATATTATCTTAGATGAACAATTATAAACAATAGGAAAGACAATTGAAATCGATTATTCTATTGATCATCCAAATGTTAGGAAATCCCAGAAGCATTTCTTATTTGCATATTTATTCATAAGATATAATTTCTTTAACGCTATTTGTAAGACAGGCTGACATTTGCTTGGTTGCTCGCATAGACTTACTGCAAAGGCGTCCTTTCCCACCTTTTCTCTGTTTCTGTTCGGAAGAGAAGCGTGCATTTTCCAATCATATTTTTATGTTCTAGCATCATCCATTTTCTCCAATATCTTTCAGCAGAATCCAATCAGCTGTCGCCCTGAGTAGCACAGTTTACTTTGTTTTGCGTGACGGCCTCAAGACAGACTAATGAATTGGATTCAATTTCAGAGATTGAGGTCACATGCTATTCAGAAGTTCCAGGATTTGATGATGAAAGAATCCAATCTTCTTACAGGGGACAAAAACAGAAAAGAGTTTTTCTTTCTTTCTTTCTTTCTTTCTTCCATTGTGCTCCCATTGTATCTTTCTTTCTTTTAATATTCTCTCAATCTTTTTTCTAAGCATTTTCACCTCCGTTTCTTTCTTTCTTTCTTTCTTTCTTTCTTTCTTTCTTTCTTCTAATATACTCCCATTCTTTTGCTCAAGCGTTTCCACCTCCTTTTCTTTCTTTCTTTCTTTCTTTCTTTCTTTGATCTCCCATTCTTTTTTCTTTTTCTGTTAACGATTTTTACAGTGTTATAATTTTCTTCTTTTTTTTTTGCTTTTTCTTTTCTTTGCCTCTTTCATTTCTATTTTAGTTTTCTTTTTTTTTTGTAATTTCTTTCTTCCCCATTTTCTTCGATTTACTGTTTTTCTTTCTTTTCATTTCTTTTCGCACACAGCATTGTTTTGTTGTTGTTGTTGTTTCGTTTTCTTCTCTACTTATCGTTTCACTTTCTTTCTTCCAGTTCATTTTTTATATGCGCCATCTTTTGCGTTGGAATTTTTCTTTCGTTTTCTGTTTCTTTGTTTGCTGTTAGCGCAACGGCTATAGGCGCGGACAGAGTAATCAGCGATCCGAGCTCAAATTCTGGCTTAACCTGTTGCATTCACTTTCGCATAGAAGTCTGTGGGGAAATCCATCTCTTCACCCACCTCTAACCAATGTTATAGGTTAAATAGCAGAGTAAATGGCGCTCTCCAGCTTTGGTTGGCAACCAATCTAAGAGAAAGAAAGCTCGGAATTTCAGATTTTGGAGAAGGCAACGGAAAATCAGTCCTCTCTCTTTCCCAAGAAGGCATGCCAATTCCCAGATAATAAAGAAGCTGGAGTCAGTGAAGAGCCATGATTCGCTACGTAGCATGCATTGGGAGATATAGTCGCGCACTGATCGCAGTATCACGTACAGTCCATGCCACGTCTCGTAGCCGCCATTATTCAAGGAACTATTAATATATAAGTAAATGTTTCTATTTTTTTAGCATTTTAGATTATGGGATTAATATTCATCATTGCAGTAATAACGTTAGAGATTATGGCGCAAAGATTTGTTGGAGAAAATGATTGTTTTTTCATCATTAATCTACAGACGTACTGAAGCTGTTAGGCATACCATACAATTATACACAATGTTGGTCTCCTCTAATAACGGTCTGCAACAAGAGAGACATGAAATTAAAATAACATGAAATATCATATATATATATATATATATATATATATATATATATATTATATTTATATTTATGTTATAATTTTTCAATAAACAATTATATATATATATATATATATATATATATATATATATATATATATATGAAGAAATACAGTCTTAAAGTGTGCTATATTTATGGGATAAAGTGCTCAATATCAGAGATAGAGCGTGTGTAAATATAAAAGTGGACATGGAAGTCAGCACTTAGAGGCGACAGTCTGTTTCATGCTAGTGCAATCGTCAGGCAACTATATATATACTATATATATATATATATATATATATATATATATATAAAGGGATAGATAGATAGATAGATAGATATTCAACGGTGATCTTCCTTCCTGGAGCAGCTCAAATCTACATGGTCACTTTGTGAAATGCTTATGAAAAAGAGGAAGTCTCTAAATTTCTAGCCAATAGGGTGGATTCTTTTTTTCTATGGAATCATGGGAATTAGCTGGGTTTTTTTTTGGGGGGGGGGGGGGGCTTTTTGTGGTCGTAAGATCTCTACAGTATAAAGGCCTTATAATATGCAATAAATATTATTATTTGTATTATCATTATATTCTTACTCTGTCCTGGACATTGAGTTCTACCTGGATTCTATCCTCTTGGGAATTTATATATATATATATATATATATATATATATATATATATATATATATATATATATATATATATATTGACCACTAATATTATCAATATCTATCTATCTATCTATCTATCTATCTATCTATCTATCTATCTATCTATTTGTCTCTCACTATATATATATATATATATATATATATATATTTAAAGACATTTATAATATGTTTAACGTTCTTTTTATAGATACAAGTATTTAAGCAAATGCTCTGTTTTATAATAAACAGTATTAAATAACATTTATTATAAAACAGAGCATTTGCTTAAATACTTGTATCTATAAAAAGAACGTTAAACATATTATAAATGTCTTTAAATAAATTGTCGGACTATGTCCAATTCAAATATATATATATATATATATATATATATATATATATATATATATATATATATATATATATATATATATATGTATTTGGTTATACTGGTTCGGTTGATATATGAAAGATTTTGTAATGTGGTCGTTAGTAACTGTTTCTGATTTTTGTGTTTGTTGTCGTTAATCAATAAATTATTTGCAAGTCATCATTAAGTCTATCATTAAAAGGTAATATTAAACATGAGAAAGTGATATTTGTGTAAAACTCAATCATGGTCTTCCTTCCTAGAGATGGTCATTTTGTAAGGAGCCGATGAAAAAGAAGAAGTCTCTAAATTTCCCGCCAGTAGAGTGGTTTCTTTTCTTCTATGGAATCATGGGAATTTGTTATTTTTTATTTTATTTTATTTTTTGTGATCGCAAGATCACTACACTATAAAGGCCTTATAATATGCAATAAATATTATTATTTGTATTATTATTATTATTATTATTGGTATTTTTTGTCTCTTGAATTTCTTTCATGGGCCATCTATGCACTACATGCAAAAACTTTGAGGTCACCCTGTATTTGTTTAAAAAACACCTTAAAATAAGATATTTATATTTTTTAAAGTAAATGATAAAATGTCAGTAACTACAGTATATATATATATATATATATATATATATATATATATATATATATATATATATATATATATATATATATATATATATATATATATATATATATATATGGATTTTGCATGCGAAGCTTAGATGTTGCGCCAGGCCAAAAGTATGTGCGCCGAGTGAGGATTGAACTCACTACACAGTCGTAATTGTTCTCGCCAGACAAGCTTGCTAACCATTACACCACTCCGAGAGCAAAAGTTTATTCACCCTGTATTTGTTTAAAAAACACTTTAAAATGAGATATTTTTGTATTTTTTTTAAAGTAAAAGATAAAATGTCAGTAACTACAGTGTATTTGCTTTTATTTTGGCAAGCATAAGCACTTAACAATAAAAAGAAAATCCATACAACACCATCATATTTTCTTTTCGTCAATAAAATCACCACGAAGACGAATCCAAACTTGAGCTTTTTGTTAGTAAAAGGAACATGGAGGAAAACTGAAAAATAAAAGTAAGTACACACTGTATCTACTGTTGTAGTAGTTAAGTCCCTTGTATAACTCGGAAGTTGAGAAGAGTTATTGCCCTTAGTTAATTGGTGAATTTCCTGTAATGGCCTTTCAAAAATAAAGCATGTGATTACTCAGCTCTCGCCTTATCCGTTCATTATCGTAGCCATACTATCCGTAACCCCCACAACATACCATGGTGTCAGAAGTGGGATTACAAGGACACACTTATACCAAAATAAAACGAATTGAAAATAATGAATAAGCCGTGATATTTGTTTTTTTTTTCTCCTCAAGGATTTAAAAAAAAAAGGACGAACACGTGCGTAGGCACCAAACACTAAGGTAAGATAATTATCTTTATACCAAAGTAATAAGATTTAGTATGGCAGCTTCATCTCAAGTACCTCCACCAACAATAGATTGGTCCAGCGCAAACTTTGCCAAATCAATGGACAGATTTATTCGGCAAGTCAGGCTCCATTTTGAAGGTCTCATGCGTAACGTTGACGTCAAGCTTAGATATCTTTTGTTATGGGCCGGTGTTGAGGGACAAGAAATAAGTGACACATTTGTTTTTCGGCATGAAGAAGAAAGGACCGTCGAAACATACATTAAATACTTTAGACAGTATGCGAATCCAAGGTCGAATTTTCGCGTGGCAAGACACGAACTGCTGCAGTGCAGACAAAATTCAGACGAATCGGCACACTCATTCTTGAAACGGCTTCGCCAAATAGCCAAACAATGTGAATACGACCAACTGGTGGAAGACACCCTTATAGTCGATCTCTTCATATTCGGCATTTATCTAAAGTCAGCGCAGAAATCCTTAATTAAGGAAGGTAATGATCTGACTATAGCAAAAGCGCTACGCATAGTAGAGACAGAGGAGGTGACTTGCAAGCAAGTTGAAGCTATACGCATCCCAGTAGAGGAGAGCAGTACGCATGCAATTCAGGCTAAGAATAATAAAAATCCAACACAGTGTGAATATTGTGGCAAAGGACATCCTCGAGGAGAGTGCCCAGCAAAAGGAAAGTCATGCATGAGATGCAACAAAAATGGACATTTTGCTAATGTTTGCCGCTCCAAGACGGGAGATAAAAAACATGCAAGTAAAAGAGTGACGCAGTCACGGTGGCACAAAGACAGGAGAATCCACACGGCGACACAAAATGAAAGTAATGCTAGTGGTTCGAGTGAAGATATATATTTCCACTCCATTCAGCAGTCACCATCAACCACTATAGAGGCATATGCTAAGTTAAAAATTGGCAACAGACAATTGCAGATAGACGTCAATGCGAATGTCGATACAGGTGCTATGAGCAACCTTTTGCCCAAGGAAATATATAAAAAACTGCATGGAGTACCACTCAAAGCGACGGCAATACGGTTAATTGCTTTCGGCGGAACAACAATTGATCAAGAAGTAACCTGTCGGCTAGGGGTAAGATTCCGCAACAGATTTATTAGTGCAACATTCCATGTTGTAAATTCAAAAGGGCCAATATTGATAGGACTACAGACATCACGGGAGCTAGGGTTAGTGACCCTAAACTTAGCTGTAAAATCAGTCACTACTGCTACAGAAAATCATCAGGTACAGACAAACGATGACCAAGCATCCCAGCAGAATACAAAACCAGTTCCAATGCCAAGGTCAAATTGGAAAGGAAATTTAAATGAAAGAAAGAAAATCATTCAGGAATTCCCCGATGTATTTGATTCTATTGGTGAATACCTGGTGAATATACCATTCATGTGGACCCAGAAGTACCACCAGTTGTACACCCACCTCGACGAATCCCGATAGCTCTAAAAGAGAAGTTGAAAATGGAATTGGACTCTTTAGTAGCCCAAGGCATAATATCCCCTGTGACAGAACCAACACCATGGGTGAATTCATTTGTTTGTGTAACCAAAACCACTGGTTCGGTCAGACTATGCCTAGACCCTCGTGACTTAAACAAAGCAGTGTGCAGACCACATTACGTCACTCCGACATTTGAGGACATCACCGCTGAGCTAAATGGCGCAAGATGGTTCACAACCGTTGACATCAAATCTGGATACTGGCACCTAAACCTGGACGAGAATTCAAGAAGACTCACGACATTTATAACACCATATGGTAGATACATGTTCAACAGGTTTCCCATGGGAGTAAAATGCGCCCAAGATGAATTTCAGAGAGCCATGAAGAAGAATTTTGGTGACCTTAGAAACGTCCTTTCTATATGTGATAACATAATCGTATATGGATTCGAAGAAGATGGTAGTGATCATGACGAAGCACTGAAGCAACTAATGCTTAGGGCAAGAGAAAAAAACTGTAAGTTCAACTCAGAGAAATTTGTGGTAAAGACACCTGAAATACCCTTTTTCGGTCATATCATCTCGAAACATGGTATCAAACCAGATCCTAAGAAAGTAGAGGCGATTATGCAAATGCAACCACCCGAGGATGTAAAACAGCTCACCAGTTTTATAGGATTGGTTAATTACCTAAACAAATTCTCACCACGACTTGCAACCTTGACTAAACCCCTTCGTGACTCGATATCTAAAAGAAATGATTTCATGTGGTCATCCCAGCAACAGAAAATATTTGAGGAAATCAAAGAAGAAATCGGAAGAAATACAACACTCCGATATTTTGACCCGAAGGAATCTATTGTGTTACAGGTGGATGCATCGACCGCAGGTTTAGGCGCGGCTCTGCTACAAAAGGGAATGCCAGTGGCATTTGCAAGCAAGACACTGTCAGGCCCAGAAACTCGATACTCAAACATCGAGAGGGAAATGTTAGCCATCGTTATTGGCTTGGAGAGATTTCACCATTATCTGTGGGGTCACAAAATAACCATCCACACAGATCATAAGCCATTAGAATCGATAGCGCTAAAGAACCTATCACGAGCACCTCCAAGACTTGCGAGAATGCTACTGAAAGTGGAAGGATATGACTTCATTGTGAAATATACCCCAGGAAAAACAGTACCAATTGCAGACTGCCTATTACGAGTATCACCTAGACCTAGCAAGCACATTGAAGGAATTGACCTCAATGTCCACAGTATGATGACATACTTTAATTTTTCACCAACCAGAATGGAAACCATCCGAGTTGAGACGTTGCAAGACCCATTACTAAAAGAACTTGTGAATATGGTCATGTCCGGCTGGTCTACCAATCGAGCTGACTGCCCAAGCTACCTCTTACCGTTTTGGAACTTTAGAGATGAGATTGGGGTTCAAGATGGTATTTTGCTTAAGAGCAACAAAATCATAATACCAGCCTCCCTGCAAAGAGGTATATTAGAAGAACTCCATGCATCACACCAAGGAGTTGAGAAAACCAGATTAAGAGCTCGGTCAGTTTTATACTGGGTAGGAATGAATAAAGACATTGAGGATATAGTGCTTAATTGTCACACCTGCCAAAAGTATCAGGCAAGTATCCCTGCCGAATCGATACACCAGCATGAGACCCCTACTTACCCTTGGCAATACGTCAGCACAGATTTATTCTCAATGGCTGGGAGGGAATGTCTGCTTATAGCGGACCCGTACAGCCGAAGTCCATTCATACGACGCCTCCACTCTACCTCATCAGCAGCCGTCATCAAAAATATAAAGGCAATATTTGAGGAACGAGGTGTACCGGAAATTCTATACTCGGACAATGGTCCACAGTTCACGAGCAAGGAATTTAAGGTCTTTTCCAGATCGTACAACTTCCTACACAAGACATCGTCTCCACATTACCCGAAATCTAACGGATTTGCCGAGAGGATGGTCGGAATATGCAAGAGAATACTACTGAAGGCACAAGAAACTGGACAAGACAGTTATCTAGCAATGATGGCATACAGAGCCATACCAATGTCTGCGAACATCAACTCTCCAGCAGAATTGCTCAATGGTCGACAAATACGGACACCACTAGTATCCAAGCAGCAACGCGGCGATGAGCAGACAAGAACAGCATTACAGCAGTACAAGGAGAGATCAAAGAACTGTTATGACAAACAGCATAACAGACAACATCCACCTCTACACGCGGGGCAGAGAGTCTATGTCCAGCATGAGAAAACAAAGCTATGGGAGCCCGGAATCATTCAGCGTTCTGCTGCGGCACCGAGATCATACATAGTTGAGTCTAAAAGTGGTAACATATGCCGAAGGAATAGGCAATTCATCAGACCAGCCAAAAGAAGCTCAATACTTGAAGATAGATCTGATCAACCACACACATTTGAAGAAATTGCATCACAAAGGGAACTGCACATCAGCAATGTCCCAACACCACACACACTTCAGAACAGGTCATCACCAGACCTTAGCGAGAGGAGGAGGTCTGAGGGCCAGGCATCACCTACACGGATAAAGCAGCCGACCACTGTATCCTGTAGATCTACCCACGCGCCAAGAAGATCCCGAAGATGTATAAAGGCCCCACAGAGACTAGATCTATAAAGCTCCTCACGCTCTTAGACAAACAGACACTATATTCTCCCATTAACAAGGAAACATTTTTTTTTTGTTAAGTAATTAGATGAGTTCACTCTCAGTTGAAGAAGGGAGATGTTGTAGTAGTTAAGTCCCTTGTATAACTCGGAAGTTGAGAAGAGTTATTGCCCTTAGTTAATTGGTGAATTTCCTGTAATGGCGTTTCAAAAATAAAGCATGTGATTACTCAGCTCTCGCCTTATCCGTTCATTATCGTAGCCATCCTATCCGATAACCCCCCACAACATAACAGCTACTGAAATTTTATTTTTTATTTAAAATATATATATATATATATCATTTTAAGGTGTTTTTTTAAGTAATGCAATATCCCCAAACTTTTTGTCAATAGTGTATCTATGATAAAACGTATATTGTGTGTGTGTGTGTGTGTGTGTGTGTGTGTGTGTGTGTGTGCGTGCGTGCGTGCGTGTGTGTGTGATCACTTTCTTAAATTAACCTTGCTTGACTCTTTCACGCGCTCACAAATGGCTTTCTGGAACTTCATTTGTTTTTTATTTTATTAAGAAATCTCCCATTTTCCGCGTATATGCAAATAAGCGCAAACAGATTACCTAAGCGTAGCTTTGATGTGGCACAAGGCCGAAAGTATGGAGCATCCAGTGAAGCTCGAACTCACTACTCAGTCACAAATGATCTAGCACGACAAGCTTGCTAACTGTTCCATCACGTTGAAGTGTCCAATAGAAAAATTCATATAAAAATGTTCACGGTCGGATAATATAAATAACAATATTAATTTGTGCGATAATTAGTTTTGAAAAATATAGAATCTTTAAAATTCTACGTCCTATTTAGAATTTAGACTTTTTAGAGACTCCCAATTTTACGATTTGATTTTTAGCCATGCCCCTCCACTTTAAGCATCTGATTTGACCCACACCACTTTTTGTTTTATGATTCCGCGCTTGTTGTGTAGATGAAATATAGACAGAATATAAATCTGTTTTGAAACAGAGTCACCTTGACAATAGCCATCATTAGGACATTATTACTTATGTCGTATCAGACATTTATGCTTTTAATAAAATTTAATATCTTTATGTCATTTGTGTTATTATTTTCAAATAAGGATATCTTTTCTCGATATAATTTTAATTTTTCTGAAACAGGCTTTTTGCTTTTTACATATGTAACCAAAAAGATATTAATAGTAACTTTTGCTACTTTAATCCATACCATAAAGACATAATTTAACTGAACATAAATTGCAGGGAGGTAACCTTAATATTTCAACATTAAGAGTAATCTCCCTTTGGTTAAATTATCCGTGTTACATTTTATGTATTGTGCCGTTCGAAATAGCGTTTTAATAGAGGATGAAAAATGCGACACTAAAATACGAACCCGTATTGGAATAGCGCAAGACGCATTCCAAAAGTTACTAAACAATAGGATGCAAGAAAAATGTCGTCAGAAACAAATTATGCTGAATTTTTACGTAATATCATTCCTCCTATATGGTAGTGAATGCTGGACAATTTTGTCACTGGTGAGGAGAAAGCTGAAGACAACAGAAATTTGGTTCTATAGAAGTCTTGCATGATGATACAAGAAAACAGTACCAACCTCTTTTAGTTTATAGCAAACGTCTTTCATTCGACAACCTGTCAAGGCCGAAACCGCAACAAAATTTGACAATACTTTGATAACCTCGCCGACACCTTGCACTCTTCAGCAAAGATTTTTATAACTTCTTCTATGAGATTAAGTCCCCACTTTCCTCATGAATATTTTCTCCGCTTAGCTTTTTTTCTTTTCTTTTTTTAAAATTTTTTTCTATTTTTTTTTTTTTTTTTTTTTGAAAAAGAATATTTTGAGCAAGCTTCTTTCTACATAAATTACTGGAAATAAGTTAATTCTCTTTCAATTTCACACTAATTAAGAGTAAGTGTGTTTTTTCATTGTGCGTCTGAAAAGGTATGAACTAATATTTATTTATTTATGGGGAAAATACCTTCAGATCAGCTTAAAGTGTGGTGAAGAGATTTCTCCTAGAATGATGATAATGGTAATATTAACCGTTTCCTTATAAGGAAACATTCAGCTTTTCAGCCAGCACTACTCTCGGTTGGAATTTATGAAATATTTCTAAGAAAACAATTTTTTCAGGAAAATAAGTTGCTCGAATCCATTGTTATGACTCTTTCCCGTATTGATGAGGGCTTTCTTCACTAACTAAAAGTGTGGAACGTTAACATCTTGATTATATCATTTTCTCTTCAAGTTACATGTGTTATCCATTTTAATTGTTGCTGCTGTTAACAGTCTTCAAGTGATGTAGTTTCTGTTATTTGGTACAATTCTTTGTGATACTGTAGCGTCAGTCCACTGGGTTCGAATGAAGAGGATGCTTATTAAGGCCTACAAGGTTCATTCAATCGAAGCCAAGTTTTATCATTAATCCGAGAAAACGGTTGTATACAATTGACAGTTCATAGTTGAAATGGGTAGATGTAACCGTAAGTTCTATGCTGACATTTTCTTCTCTCACACTTCTCGCTTGTGGAACTCTCTTCCGGCTTCTTGCTTTTCAGTCAACTTTGATCTTTTGTTGTTAAAGTTTTTTCTTTCACACTCAGTAATCCCTTATGTCTTAGTCGCTTTATTCCCTTACTTGGGATGAAATGATTAAAACTAAAAGAATGAAGTTTTTGAGGAACAAAATGAGAAAGGTGGGTTTAGAGAATTTGACACTATAGGATATATCGATGGCAAGACGAACAGACGGAAACAGTGAGTAAACTATCCAACAAACTTGTATAAATGTATGGTAGATCAAAGTTTTTAAAAAAAAGTAAATATTGCTAAAAGCTAAAAAGAGCAGAAAGTTGCGGAGAACCATGATCACCCACGTCTTGCAGGGACACGGCACATAGACGAAGTGGACGATGTCTTTATAGTTTACAATCCTTATTCCATAGATGAAACATTGCAATGGCAGATCTTCAGCCGAATTAGATTTCTAAGTTCCACCAGTTCAGACCATCAGAGCCAGGGCTTACCACGCCCTATTCACAGTGGCAAACCATTCCCATTTCCTTCGTGTTCCTTTCTTAAGTAGAAATTTCCACTCAGACAGCTTCTTCCCCAGGAAAGTTACTCCGAGGAAAAAAAATCCCGTGAGGATGTTCCCTTAACAACTGCAATCTTCGTTTCTTTAAAACCCAGGGTCAACCGATATCTATCCTACACGTCGTCATAATATACACTTCTTACTTTCTCCTTCCCTTTTCTTTACAATAATATCACTCAGTAACTCTTTACCTTTTGTGTCCCCTGGGACTTGTATTAAGTAAACTGAGAGTAAAAAAAAAAAAAAAATTAATTATCTTTCTAATGTTCCAAGGTACAAAACTGTCAAGGCTGTCTTTTTTTTTTTCTATTTTAGGTAATGTTTTCGTCCGCTCGGCTAAACAATGAAGAACCAGTCTACGATTGACATACGGTAATAGTTCTTCTACTTACCTATACGTGTCAATTACAGGTAGTCAGTGATTATGTCACAAGAAGAACAGGTTTGCAGCAGACTCGTTAGATAAGTAAATCTAACAAAGAAGGAGCGACAACGT
Organism: Acanthosepion esculentum; assembly: GCA_964036315.1. Classification (NCBI taxonomy): domain Eukaryota; kingdom Metazoa; phylum Mollusca; class Cephalopoda; order Sepiida; family Sepiidae; genus Acanthosepion; species Acanthosepion esculentum. The sequence continues at coordinate 108,564,170 of OZ038485.1, read as the reverse complement.
AAACACAATGGTGGCTTACAGGCCAAAATCACGCTTACTGACTGTCGCAAACAGGACATTGGTGGTTTTATCTATTTATAGCTTTCTGCGCAAATTTACAATGTTTATAGTTCAACTTGACCTGTTAGCAAGAATCTAGGTTTTTTTCGTCGAAGTTTTTACACTTTGTACTTATTACCAAAAATACACAAGTTGAAATTCTAAGAATTTTAAAGTTCATTTCGCACTACCGTCCTCGAGAAAGGCATGAATCCATTCCTTCTGGTAATTAAACAACAGGTCAGACAGTCTAGAGAAAGAATAACTCTGAATATAAAACCGTGAAGAAGGCAACGGGAAACTACTCCACTATATCTCCAAAGAATAATCATGTTAATTCTCAGTTTACGAATGCTAAAAAAGGGTGAGATGTGGAGAACCATGATAGTTTGAAAGGACACCTTAGAGTTCAAAACGATGGTGAAGGTAGCAGGAAACCATTTCACTATCTTTTCAAAGAAACGTCATGGTAAAGCATAGTTTACAAATACAGTGTAACCTGGATATAAGAGAGTTGTCGGGACAGGAGAAGAAGTCTCTTATATCCGGGTTTGGTCTATTATATATACAGTGTAACCCGGATATAAGAGCGTTGTCGGGACCGGAGAAGAAGTCATTTATATCCGGGTTTCTCTTATATCCGGGTTTGGTCTATTATATATACATTAACACAGGCTCTAATTTGGGAACAGATAAAAAATCTCTCTTATATCCGGGTTTCTCTTATATCCGGGTTACACTGTACATTAACACAGGCTCTAATTTGGGATCAGAGAAAATCTCTCTTATATCCGGGTCTCTTATATCCAGGTTACACTGTATTGAGTTGACCAAAAAGTTCGTTCATTTATTAGGTAGAAAATTTACTTAATAAACCGCTCGAGATTTTTGCCAACACAATATTAAAAGAATAAAAGTAATCTGTGGAGAGCCATTACGTATTGAAAGACATGACACTTGGTATTTAGCCGTACACGTACACGAATAGAATGACTGAGATTAAAGTGGAAATCCCATGCGTATGGCATTTCTTCATTTGGACGCCGCAGCCATCAAGAATTGACCTTGATCACGCCTCTTGAAGTAGTAGCGGTACTGCAAACAGGAACAGTTCTCAGGAACAGTTCTCAGGAACAGCTCTCAGGAACAGCTCTCAGGAACGGCTCTCAGGAACGGGACACGGCATTAAAAAAATAACAAACGAAGCAGTTTAAATATCTTCACTTATTCATGTAACATGTTGGAAGACTTTCTTATACATACATTTTAGGGGCGGTAAAGGTAATCTTGACATATTTTGGGAAGGATAGTAGTGTCGGAGTTAGCTCCTCCTCAGTTTCCTTAATCCTTCAACAGGGGTCTCTCACCCCTGGCTATAAATACTGGCTGACCCTTCGCCTCTCCCTCTTTTTCGACTCAGGCCTTGGGCCGCTACCTCTCGCGGAGGAGAGGTAAAATCTCTCTCTTTTTCACTTAGGCCAATATGTGACCTCTCACAGATACAGCGTTTCCCAAATTCTGGGAACGCGCTAAGAACAATACACGTACGTACGAACACTTACAACACACGCACATAACTTCTCCATACAAACTCTATGTATTTGTTCATGTCATTGTAATTTGTTATTAATATATATTTGTTTGCATATATGTATCGGTCTTGTTTGTTTTCTTTGTCTTCTTTGGACTTAATAAAAGTCCGACATTCTCATGTAGTTGGACCGGCTAGCAGGAAATTTTAACCTTTTCTGATATCTCTTCACATCTTCACCCACACGGTCCGCTACAGTAGAATAATCCAGAACCTATACTGGGAGAAAGCTACCTGCATATCGATAGAAAAGGAATTCAGTCAATATACAAAAATAGAAAGGAGTGTAAAACAAGGATGTGTCTTCTCACCGGACTTATTCAACCTCTACAGTGAGGCGATTCTGAGAGAATTAGAAGTCCCATTATTAGTGGCCACATTCTTAACAACGTAAAATATGCAGATGACACAGTGTTGATAGCAGACATAGAAAGGAAACTACAAGAACCCTTACAAAAGTTAATGAAGGAAAGTGATGAAAAAGGACTAACTACCAATTACAAGAAGAAAGAATGCGTGGTTATCAGCAAAAGGGACAGTCCGACATGCAAATTACAAAGTGGAGATACCAAGATCAAACAAGTATAACAATTGAAATATCAGGGAAGTTTTTTTTTAACAAAGGATAGAAAGTGCATCACTGAAATCCAACAGCGCATTTTGGATAGCGAATGTGGCCTTCCAAAAGCTAAGCAAAGTATTAAGAAACAGAAAAAAATCATTAGAAACAAGGATAAGAATACTGAACTGTTACGTAATATCAGTCTTCCTATATGGCAGTGAATGCTGGACAATTTCATCACAGATGAAGAGATTTGAAGCAACAGAAATGTGGTTCTACAGAAGGATGCTGAGGATACCATTGGTTGAACATATGAGCAACGATAAGGTTTTAGAGAAAATGGAATCAAAAAAGAAAAATACTTATACTTAGCATCAAAACGAAACAGTTGAAATTTCTAGCGTACATAATGAGGAAATAGGGCTTGGAAAATTTGATACTCACGGGACAGATTGAAGGGAAGAAGGACAGAGGAAAACAACGCATAAACTACCTATTAAGTTTGAGTAAATGGAGGCACGATAGAGTAATGGATAGCGGCTCGGATTGAGGAATCGGAGAGCCGAGTTCGAATTCCACTCGAATCCATCACATTCACTTATGTGCTAATACCCTTGGTAAAGGTATGAATCTTCTTCTTCCCTCCCCAGCCATGGGTAAATAGCAGGACAGACTGGGTTCTATAGCCTTGGATGGTCTACCGCAGCAAGAAATACATGATCGCCTAAACGTGCATCTCACATGGCACATAACTGAAATGGATGACGGAAAAAGAGAAAACAAAAAAGACATTTATTAAGAACAATAATTAAATGGAAATTGTGGAAAACCATGATTGCACATATAAGAGGAGAAATTCGTTATTAGACAAAGCATTCGGGCGTCGGAATTACCACTTCCTTCCATTCCATGTCAGATGCGTGCAGTACATTTTCATGTTGGTCATGCTGTTCATGTAATTAAGTTTGAAGTTAATTTTTCTTTCTATTCCTGCCAATAATTTCCTTCGTAATTGTAATCAGTAATGTCAGCGTCCCAGTAATTAAACGACAAAGACTTTTGCGTATTTCTTTATATTTTCATAGGAAACACTGTTTCGTCTTGTCGAGCATTATTTGCAGATGCAGTATACACACTTCAGATAACAGGTACTGCTTAGGTAAATTTGACACAGGGCCACAACTGTAGATTGCCCAAAGAAAATCAATCTCACGACTACAATATTGGTCTGCAAATCACTATTCCATAACGGTACCTTCAAAGATTCGCTAGATCATACATAATGAAAAATGTCGCAAACTTAATAAAAACAAAGTTTTATCTGTATGTTATTATTACGAGAAAAGCCCAACGGATTTTGATTGTTAAATTGTTATTTTTATTGTTAAATTATAACTTTTGTTTGACCCATTTTGAAACTTTCGAAATTTTGTTTAAAAATTTTGTTTGTCTTGCGTCAGCGGGTGACCATAAATTAATACAGGGAATTTGAGCGTCTTTTTGCCGTGAGAAATATATTAATTTAGAAATTCTTGTAAAAAATCAGATAATTGTCGCGTTTTAATGAATTTTCAGGACTTATTCACAAATGAATTAAATTATTTTTTTAAACATTACTTTTTAGAAAATCTTCGCAAAATATGTTTTTATCTGTTAACCCCTCTTCTCTCCCTATTTAATTCTATGAAATTTCCAGAAATTATATTTTTTAGCGCTTAAATGTTTATATTAGTTATAAGATGAAGTTCACGGAGAATTTAAATCATGAACTTTTTTTGGTCAAACAGGACCCCCAGTTACAGAAAATTTACTCTGAATGGTAAAATAAAAAATGCAGTAAAACTAAGACGATATGTAGAGGATTGTTATTCAATGCATCATTGGGGTTATCATCTGTAGAGTGAATTCGGTCGCGTGTTCAAAGTAACGTAAATCCTCAACACATTGAACTACTTCTTCAACGAATTACAGAACAATGAACAAAATGAGAAATAACATAAAACAATATTATATAACAAAAAACAAATTTATTTATTTATATAGCATAAGAAAATACAACGATTTATACTGGAATGATTTCAGATTTGTAAATGAAATACAGTGCTGTTCGATAAAAGTGACTCACCTGATTTTTTTTACTAAATGTTCTCTTCTCCGATGAAACGAAAGTTGAGCTAAATTCAAAGGATAATCGATCTAAAATCTGAAGAAGAAGAAGCTTTGAAAGCTCTTTGAATTTAGCAGTAAGTACTGTCAAGCATCCGTTCAGTATAATGTTCTGGGGATGCTTTTCTTTTCATGGAACTGGTTTCTTAAAACCTATTGAAAAGACCCTCAGGAGCGAGCAGTACAAGAGAATTTTAGAGTCTTGTCTGCTCCCTTCTGCTGAAAGAGCGCAAATCGACTCCACCAAGCTCATTTTTATGCAGGATAATGCTCCCTGTCACAAATCAAAATTGATGAAGTTATACTTTGAAGAGAAGCAGGTGAGTGTTATGACATGGCCAATCTTCTGACCTCAACCCTATAGAAAACTTATGGAGAATTATAAAGTACAGGCTCTCGAGAAAGCAGTTGAGCAACAAAGAGGATTTGATTGTGAATTTCATATCCGAATGGAATTCAATGCTTGGAGCTGAGATTTGCCAGAACCTAATCAAGTCAATGCCAAAAAGTTTTGAAAAGGTTATTCAAAATAAAGGAGGACCCATAGATTATTAAATATTTCGAACTATATTACCTATTATAAATAAATTATACCTCTATTATTCTTTATTTAAAGTTGTTCGGTTATATTTCTATTGATTACTAGTTGCAGGAAATAAGTGAGTCACTTTTTTTGCACAGAGTTTTCCCTAAATCTCATTTATATCCAAAATTATAATTATCAGTAGAATACCTTAGGGTGAGTAAACATTTTTACTAGGTGATCGGGAAGGGGTCTTTATATTAGTACGATTAAAAATTAGTTTGACCCCCAAAACAATAGGCGAAAAAAATTTTAAGTAAAAAACATCAGGTGAGTCACTTTTATCGAACAGCTCTGTATGTGTGGTGTTTGTTTAAATCTTTGTATAAACTCTTTTTAAGGTGTTTATAATGTAGCTTGTAAGTTTAACTGAAAGATTGTATGTTGAAGTTGTGATGAAAAGTTCACAAAGTCAGTGAAAGTATTAATCTGTTTACGTGGAATTTTAAAAAGTTTTGTACAATGTAAATTTTCAATGTAGTTTGGAATAAATTTATTTGTGGTAAAAGTTATCTTCCTTTGACCGTTTTTTTTTGTCAAGAAATAATGTTGAATTGTCTGAGCAAATTCAGAAGAGAAATAATGTTCTGTGATTGAGAACTTGAAGTAATAAGCATTTCTCTGCTGTGTAATAAACGAAGTTGAATATGAAGATAAGTGAGTGATGTCTGGAGGTTTGGATTACGTTAAAAGGTAACTTTAAAAACTTCAGATGATAAAGTGACGTGTATTTGTTTAGCAACTGGTTTGTGGTCACGATACTCACTAGCGAGATGAGTTTGCGTGCTAAATTTATTTACTTGGGTGGACACGTGATAGGCTCCAGAAAATTAGCACCAAAATATTTAACTCGATTACGACATGAAAAATAGATGTGCATATGTGGATGGTGACGCCCACTTGCTTGTTTATGAACCAATCAGCAAGCGAATTCTTGGAAAATATGTGAGCTGGTTTTGTACAAGAATATCGCTGTGATCCACTTTTAGATGGCTTTTGCACAGATTTTAATAAAATCTCGTAGTGATCCACATTTAAATGGTGTTTGCACAGAAGTGTAGAATTATGATTCTACAGATATTAGAAAAGCTTTTTATGTGTATAAAATATTTTATGGATACTATTGTCTTAAGAAAAATTTCGATGAATAAGTATTTGTATTTAGAATAATTTATAAAGGTTTAAATCTGTTAAAATGCTGTATCAATTTGTAGCGGTCAAATGATATTGTTATTACATTAAATCTGTATTTACTAATGAAAAATGGAAAGGCTCATACAGTTCAACGATATGTTTTATAAAGAATAATGCATTTTATGTGTGTATAAACGTGTCGAATTTTGTATATACGGATGTCCAAACGCAACATTATCAGAAAATAAGAGAGGTAACTATAGTAAACTTAAAATCTATTGGTAATTTTCTAACATTTCCTCAACAAACGTCTTCGTAAATCAAAATATTATTTATTTACACTGTTTATTATATTATTTATTGGAATGCCTGGTAAAACATTAGCTAATTGCCAATTGATTCAAACTTTATAAAATGGTAAATAAAAAGCATTTCCTTATAGTTGGTTCACATGTTTTAATAATTTAGTAAATGTTTATAAATTTATGAATAAAAAAGTGTTTCATATTTATTTCTTTATGATTTCGTAAATAACAAATATTGTATTTCATAAGTTTTAATTGTATTGGTTTTTAGAAAGTTGTAAATATAAATTTATTCTTGTAAATAAATAATCTAATAAATAAATAGTGTTTAATATTTTTGTTATAAATTCTCAAAAAGAAAAAATGTATAAAATCCCTTTCATTATATGTTTAGGTTTTATTAAAAATCTAATCCTCGTTTTTTAAAACAAAAAACATTGCCGAGGAGTGACGGTAGTTAAAATAATAGCGGTGTCAAGGGAAAAACCGTCCTCTTGACACGCCGTTTTTTTTTGGGGGGGGGTACGAAAGTTAATGATTTCCAGAAAATGAATGGGCTACATTTCCACTTACGATTCCCTCCTCAAATGCAAAAAAAAAAAAAAAGAAAACAACAAAAAAAAAAAACACGACCTATTTTATAAAATTAATAATCGCAGACGATGCTTGCAACAATGTGGAGCAACAAAGGCTCTGGTAAAAACGAAATAAGCCACCGTTTACCGCTCCAAAAACCGGTCTGAAGTAGCTGACGTTCTGCATCTGGCAGGATTATAAGGGTATTATGTATTACGAGCTCCTTCTGCAACATCAAACGCCGAATTCAGACAAGCACCGGTCCCGTCTTGATCGATTAAAAGGCAGCAGTTGATGAAAATTGTCGGAAACTGGTATCTTTGTAGAGCTGGCAGAAATCGGTACAGCTTTGTTGGGATATATTATTAGCACACGTGCGATACTCACCTGACCTGACTTCGGATTTACCACTCACTCACATCCCTACAAAATTATCTTAATATGAAGTACTTTTAACTCACTGGAAATCCGTAAAAATCACTTAGATCAGTTTATCCCCCAGGAAGAGGTCAAGTTCTGAGAGGATAGAAACATGAAGATACTTCAGAAATGGAACAGATGTAGTGGAATTAAAAATCCCACATAGGTGGTTAAATAAATCTAGCTACAAATATCTAGATAACGTTTTTGAAATTCATTTGAAAAAAAAACGCTACAAACTTTTGTTCCGACTCATTATGTATGTGTCTATATTTCTGAGATGAGGTATTGTAGTTATTTACACTATTTACATTTTTCGGGCTGTTGTCTTCATCTTTATTGTCATATTCACGACGTTTCGGCTGTTGTAAGCTCCGGTCTTCTTCAGGTCCAAAGTATATCACCTGAAGAAGGTCGGAACGTACAATTGCTGAAACATCGTGAATATGACAATAATGATGAGAAAACAGTCCTAACAATGTAAATAGTGTAAGGAATTTTATTACATTTACTTCATGGGATATTATTTAGTCTTTTATGTTGGGATGCGGTTGTCGCTATCTTAGTAGGAATTGGTTTTGTCTCTATTTTTAAATGAGATCTGATCTTTCATTTACGAGTTCATATTGTTCTAAAAAAGTTTGTATTCTTATAAAGCCAATGAGTTTGTGCGAAAAAGGGTTGGAAGTTTTGTAGGACACCAGGAACCTCTTCTCGCCACTGTCACACGGAGAAAAATGGCGTTGTTTGGACACGTTACAAGGCACGACAGCCTTTGCAAGACCATCATACAAGGCACCGTTGAAGGTGGACGTAGGAGAGGATGCCAACGCAAAAACTGGTTGGACAATGTCAAACCATGGACAGGTATGACTTTACCAAAATTGCTGAGGGCTGCCGTTGATGGACTGCTGTGGGTGAGATTCAGTCTGGCTTCTGCATTCGGACCCCACCCCCGGCCACTATGGATACAAAAGTCAGGGGATGATGATGATGACGATGACGACGACGATGATGATGATGATGATGATGATTGTTCTAAAATGTTTATTATTGCAACCTCCTCCTCCGTCGAGGCAAAGGTTTCATTGTTTTTTGTTGCTACTGTAAGATGGTGTTGTTTTTCAATGCTACTGTAAGATGGTGTTGTTTTTCAATTTTCTATGCTATTTTCAGTATGTTTTCTTTTGTGTCTTTGAGATTTGATACACATTTGAGAAATAGAACCTATTTTGCGAATTTTTGTTGTTAAATATTGTTTTGCATTTGCTTTTCAGTAACCTTCTGTTATTCCTATATATATATATATATATATATATATATATATATATATATATATATATATATATATATATATATATTGGCTCCTGAAAAAATTAATTTCGGTTGCGCTCTTTGGTTTGAGGTGTGAGTTTGTAAACAGTGACTATTTAAGCTATATAGCATGACTCTTCGGCAGAATTGAGTCACTGTCAGTCACTGTGTGTTTATCTAAATCTAAAAATAAACACGCTAAAATTCACCTTCACACCTGCCGTGAGCCGACGGCTTAGTGGTAGAAGTTCCGACTGACGCCAATTCAGTCGGGTTTCGATCCTAGCTAGAGCAACCGGACGTCTAGCCACACTAATGAGCTGCGAAACAGTCTGTCTGTGGATGACAAATATATATATATATATATATATATTATGTATTCCATTCAGATAGTATTGTAACTTAGTTTATGACATTGTTTTGTAGGCAGTTACAGTTTAGTAGGCATTCGAACGTTGTTCTGCAGTTAAAGGTTTGTTTGTAGTGATGATTTTTTAACGATTTCTGACATGTTTTTGGTGTAGCTTTAGTTGAGTTTTAGATTATTTCCGCTGAATAATTTAAGTAGTTTGCTTCATCTGGGAAGCGTTTGTCAATGAGCATGATTAATATTTTATCTATATTTATTTTCACAGTGGATTGAATCATACTTCTTTTTCTGTTGCCTTTTTATTCTGTTTGGTGTAAATGTTAGTTTTACCGAAAAACCACTGTTTTTTAGTATTATTTCATAATTGTTTGGGGCTACGTTGAATTTATTTTAACGTTTGAGACTTGTCGGCTAATCTGCGACTAATAGAAAAAAAGGATGCTGGTTGGGTAGTTGAAAGACATGTGTATGTAAAATTGGTTGTCATTTGGTTTTCTGGATTCCTTTATGGAGGATAAACGTTACATCTAAGAAATCTACCACTTTTGTTTGTTTTAAGATCAATTTCGAATATTATTTCTTTAAAATTTTTAATATTTATTTCCTTCAGCTGTGGTTTAAAAAAACAACAGGAACAGGCCCTCTGGTTTTCGGTTGCAAACAATTTAAGAGGAGGAAATCTCCCAATTCCAAACCGTAGAAAAGTTTTTTTTATTGACTGATTAATACATTCATTCATTTTCTACGGCTTATCAACCATTTGTAGGTTATTTAATGCCAGAAAATATTTTTAGAATTTAAGAATTTTTTTGCGATAATAATAATTTATTGATACGGGTATTACTAATCAACCTGTACCTGGGGGAGAAGGGGTGGATTCAAAAAGTTCTAAGCCTCACTCAAAAAGAAGAGCCATAGCTGAACATTTTTGCTGTAGCAACACACTAACACTTCTTATAAAACTAGAAAAAACTAATTCAGATTTCTGTCTTAATTTCTATCCAGGTGAGGGTCATACATAATATAAAAGGTGTGAGAAAAATCTAGAAAAATAAACAAAACAAAGGCCCGAACAATCATCAAGTATCTACAAAAGAAAGGCATGGCACCCAAGGAAATCTACGAAGTCATGGTATAGACACTTGCTGAGGACTTCCCTTCCTGTGCAACCGTGAAGAAGTGGACTGCGAAAATCAACCGGAGCAGAGACAGCGCAGAAGGTGACCCTCGGTCACGTCGTCCAAAAACCTCAACCACTGATGAACTAGTTGATGCCATTCACCCTTTAATTTTGGATGATAGATGTTTTACTGTCCAGCGGATAGCTAAATTCATAGGCATTAGTTCGGGTTTCGTCCATACTGTTTTAACTGTGAGATCTTAAGGATATGGAAGCTGGGTCCCAAGAATGCTAACACCAAAACAGAAGCTGAAAAGAGTTGATATTTCCAAGAGAATTTCCAGCGCAAATTAGAAACTCAAAATGAAACCTGGATTCACCACTTCGATCTTGAATCAAAGATTCAAAGCAAGCAGTGAAAACACTCTGGCTCATCACCCCTGAAGAAGTTCAAGCAGGCAGCGTCTGTTGGCAAGATGATGGCTTTATTTATTTATTTATTTTTTTGTTGAGATTTTGAAGACGTAACCATGATAGACTATCTGTAAAAGGGAAAAGCTGTTAAAGGACAGTACTCTGCATCAGAATTAAGACGGTATATGGGCGCACCTCCAAAACCCTAGATGACAAGAGATTGGCAGCTGATCTTGCCTCTGACCTACCTCTCAGTGACGGGAAAATGGCTGGTTACATTCAATGCCACGAAAACCAAACAGATAGAATTCTGTGTGATATATCACTACCCCCACCTTCACTTTGACGCACGCGCGACATTTTCACCCCTTCCTCTCACTTTCGACCGGTTATAGTAGTAAACCGTTGTCTTAGCCGAAGATGAGGAAGAATTCATTTTTTCGCGCGCTTTTGCGCTGACGTCACGGCAAATTTGGCTTTTCAAAATTAGTCGCCCCAGGTCGTTTGACCTGGCCGGGCAGGCTCACCTTTCCCTCTTGCCGGTGAACCCATAGATACTGGCAGAGAATTTTATTCAGCAAAACCTTGCCTAGACCTCATGGCTCGTCTCGGTATCTTAATACATACGACACGGTCGTCACCTTCATGACAGAAGCTAACATCTACCGAGCCCGCTCAACTCCCAGGAACCTTCAAAAAACTTCCAACCTGATGAACGAGCATTTTTCCCATTCTTCGAACTCATACTCTCAGAACCTGTTACTTTAAAAAGAATTACATACACTCACAATTATAAACTCTCGCAGTGAGTATTTTTTTCCTTGCCGTATGTTCACTATGCATTACAACTGACTTTCTGAACCTTTCTTCTCGAAGAACTCGTTCCCGCCATCTAGCCATCTTTGATTTGAATTTTGGCGCGGATCTTATCTTGTCAACTACCATATTTCCAGTATCTTACTGATGGTTTTCACTCAAGACAATTAAATTTCATTCACTACAATATTTCTAGTACCTTACTGAAGACAATCTACTTGGCTTCTTCTTCAACTAATAATTCCAGTACATTTACTGAAGGTCTCCACAGAAGACAATTTACTAATCTACTTGGCCTCTTTTTCAACTACATTTCCAGTACATTTACTCAAGGTCTTCACTGAAGACACTACTTGTTAAACCCTAAATAAAAATTTATGTTTGTTCTTAACCTTTTGTTGTTTTGCCTGTCTACTTCTTTTCACTTTGTACGTTTGTACGGTGGAAGGAGCACGTCTTAATATTTTTCTTTTTTTTCCACTTTGTTTGTGGATTCGGTAGTGGAGTGTGTAGCGTCTGGCACAAGGCCTTATTTTCGTAGGCCAGATCTGCACCGCTATCGGGTCCGCAACAATTCTAGCATCGCAGGTCAGACATTGAACTATCGCCTATCACAATGAATAAATTTTCCGCAAGGGAGGTCAGTGCCTTGGGCGCCTATTGAGCCTTAAACTCAACCCAGACTTCAAGTGGAGCTCGTACATCCGATCCATCGCCGCTAAGAATACTGGGAAATTGATCGGTTCCCTGAACCATTCCAATACGTACCAGACTCCTCCATCTATCCTAGACCTTTACATGAAACAGATCAGATCGAAAATAGATTACTGCTGCTATATATGAGCAGGAGCTGCCCAGTTTTCACTATCCAATCTCGATAGAATCAAAAAGCACCTCCGCGTCCTTGTGGGAGACAAATTATGTTCCGCCCTACACCCGCTTTCTCAGAGGCATAACGTCGCAAGCCTCTCACTGCTCTATCGCTATTTCCATGGAAAGTGCTCAGATTAACTACCTTCCTAAGTTCTACCAGTCCTAACTTCCGCGAATAAGACTCGTCATGATATACACATCGTAGTGAACCACCCTCATTCTCTTTGTAAGTTGCGTTCGATTCTTCCCGCGAACCGTTGCTCTGTGGAACCGACTTCCAAGAGGATGTTTTCCCGATCACTATAATAATGTTAACCTGTTCAAGTCTAGGTTTAACCGTTATCTTCCCCACATATGCGCATAAACTCTGTATCTTACTCTGTAATTCTCTATCTCAAGTGCCTCCAGGACCTTGTACAGAGTGAACATCACTGTAAAAAAAAAAGAAAAAAAATGAAGCTCGAACTCATTTGTAGTGTTCAGAGAAGCTGCTCCTGTCAACAGTTGCATAATATCGTGGTATTTGCACTGTCATGTCACGCATAGATAGGTGTCCATGCATGTACTTTTGGTTGGCAACATTCATATTATGACCACCTTCTCGCCAGTTTGTATTGCTATAGACGATAGTGATAATTATTTGGTCTTTTTTCTCTTGGAAACATAGTCTTGTTCTTTTCTCTCTCTCTCTCTCTCTCTCTCTCTCTCTCTCTCTCTCTCTCTCTCTCTCTCTCTCTCTCTCTCTCTCTCTCTCTCTCTCTCTCTCTCTCTCTCTCTCTCTCTCTCTCTCTCTCTCTCTCTCTCTCTCTCTCTCTCTCTCTCTCTCAATATTTTCTTTTTCTCATTTTATCTCGCATTCAGTAACTCCCCTTGCATCTTAGTGGCTTTACCGCCTTGCTTGGGAGTGAGATGATTGAAAAATATGACTGAATTATCAGTTTTTTTTAATAAATATTATTTGCTAAGTTAGAGGTGCAAATTAATTCCAGTGTGCTCTAATGTTCTTATATGATGGAAAATACGGCACTTCACGAAAAAAAAAACTTTATTTCAATTTCAGATATAGCAAGATCACAAAATGTATTATGAAAATAAAATTTATTCGGCAGAAAAAGGAGGACTTGGAAATGATGAAATATTAATTTCAATTTGGAGGAAATGTTATTTCTATTGAGATATTCATTTGTTGCTGCAAGAACTGTGTTTATTTTTTGTTAATTGGAGCTGAAGGATTAATCGACAAGTCAACGGGATATCTCGGGCAACAGTAAACGTTCAGTTGGAGTGAGTTATTTCCCTTGATTCTAGCCGCTCTCCTTAATTACCGAGAAGTCATACAGCCAAACTAGATAATCAGCAAAAACAAAAAACCACAAAGAAAAAGAATTTTTACTATTTTTATCAGCTAATTTATTTCTTATTCTTAACGGATTTGTTGGCGTTGCCCAGTCTGAAGTCCTGGGAACATCTACAGAGGAATTTTAGCTAGAATATCATGTCGGATAGCCGAAGGTAAGTTGTAGATATGATGCCACTAGCGACCAAAAAATGAAAACCCGGCCTTTTGACTAGAAAGAGAAAAACACAAAAACGAATGACATAAAGTAAAAACATGTTTTACTATTGTTCTGTTTAAAAACAGTAAAAATCGTGTATTAAATCCCCCACAAATGTGCTGAGTGTAAAATTCATAAACGTACGAGTAAATAAATATATTTACTTAGTATGTATTCATTGACGTATTTTTTTAAGGATGAATGGCCATTTCTCATTGAGGTATTGAATTTAAAAATAAACATATTTTTCTTTACTGCTGTTATTTTATTTAATCCATAGAATATTTTATCTTATAAATTTTATTTGTATTTAATCGAAGCAAAGTGTGATAACATTTTATCTTTTTTGTGTATCTATTTTCTAAATTAAAGCTGTATTGTGGCGAAGTTAATATTTTTTTATTTACTTTTAATAAAAAGTAAATGTATTTTAAAAAAATTAAAATCAACACAAGTAATTAAAACTAATTATGAACCTTTTTAGTAAATATAAAATTTAAAAACCTTAAATTGTGATTACTGTAACATTATTTCTCCCTGTTTGTAGTAGTTTTTGACAAGTGCAATTTTTTTTTTTCATAGAATGGGAGAAATATTTAAAAGGTAAGGAGAATTGAGGAAAAATAATTTTTGAGATTCATTTGTTAACTTGATTTTTAAACTTATTTTTATTTATTTCGATAATCAATTTATCAATTTCTATATTTTATTTATTTCTTGTGGCATTAGCAATAGTGACACCACTGACCATGACATCGTTAGGGAAAAACATTTTTGTTTTTAACAAAACAAAAATCATTTCATTCATTAAGATTTTTTTCAATTTCGCTGGTTATGATTTTTAATTATAAGAATTTACAATAATACTTTGTACAAAAAAAAAGTACGCACACTCCTCACAAAATTAAAAATAAAAAATTTTCTTCTTTTTTAAATTACTGTTTAATTTTAATTAAATAATCTTAAAGAAATCGTTATACCTTAACAGGTAGGTACGTAAGTAAAAAGAAAGGCCTCTTTTTTTTTTTTTTTTGGTCACCTGACTTGTTACCTATCGTACGTAAGATGATCTTAAAAACTACTTCAAAACAGCAACAATCAACAAAACAGTTACTGCTCAGTTATGAAAATTAATCAATGTTTTTTTTATTTTATTTAATCGAATTTTTCAATTAATAAAAATTCTAAAAAAGAAAAAAAATATAAGCTGTCAAACATTAAAAAATAATTTCTATTTGCAATATGAAACGAACAAGTATTGCAAAAGTCCGCCGCAAACATCGCGTTCTTCGTTGATAGCAATTTCCATTGATAATTAAATTAACCTAATTATTTTTTACTTTTGTAATTTTACATTTTATTATTATTTAATTAGTATTTTTACGATATTTAGAACTTAAGTCAGTTATCATGATGTTATTGTTGCCAATTCATTTTGTTTTCTATGTGCGTATTTGATCACTTAGCTTATTACGTTTGTTAATAATTCTTTTCTTCTTCTTACTCACTTGCTGACTCGACGTATACATGGAATTACTTTTAAATTTCCAATTTCACTTGTATGAGATTTTCATGAAGATTTTTAGACTGATTTTTACTACTGTGCTTTTTTTTGGGGGGATTGGTGCAATTTTTATTGTACTTTTTATTATTTACAAACCACCACAGCTGTTTTTTTTTTTGTTTATATCTCAAGTCTCAACATTAAAAAATCTTGGAATAATCAGCTCCGTTTTTATTCTTGCTCTTGTTGTTTTATTAACATTTTCAAATAAGTTATTATTTGTTATTAAACATGATTTATTTTTTAAATGCTGACCTAAATTGTATGAAAATGCCTTTTTTTTTTCTTTTTTTTTTTTTTTTTCATCTGAGAGATTAGCAAAACTTAAAGCTAAAAAAACTCGTAGTCCACTTTTGAAGTGAGTAGGTTTTAAAACCAATTTCTTGTAAATTTTATTTGTTAGGAAATCAGATAGTAAAATTAACTTTAGTTTAGATTGAATTTTTTTTTAATTAGACTTTTTCGTTCTTGTTGAAGTGAATGTCTTTGGAGTTTTAATTAGTGACAAAAAGTGATACTGCCATTTCTTTATGAAATTTGGTTTGTCCTTTTTTCAACAAAATCTTTGAAAAGAGAATTTATTATTATTTTTTAAATAAGGACATTTTGGGAGATGACAAGTAACTAACTGCCAAAATGGCTGCTGTTGTGAAAAACGACTTTCAAGAAATATTTTGAAATCTGTTGACATTGATGCACACCATTCAATGGCATTATGTATGTTCTTTCAACCAAATTGAAAGTTATTATCACCAACATTTAACTTTTTTGATCAAATAATATTGAAAGGATAACTTTTAACCTCCTACACCTTCCTCACTTACCCAGATTAGTTTAGGTGGGTGGCTGGTTAAATTCAATATTTATTACGAATCCTAGCAGTCATTTTTCTTCTACTTGTAGCAAACCTTTCACCAGCTATTTAAATGTTTTCAAGGAAACCGAATCTTCAAATACAATGCTAATAATTCTCATTTTAAAGGTAAAGCTACAAAGATTTATATGGTATCAGAGATTTGACAATGTGTTTAAAAATTTTATTCATATTAGTAAAAAAAATATGTTTAAAGAAACTTTATTGATAAAAATTCCTATGGCTTTCCTAAACTCTGTTGATTTACAATTAAGAAGCATATCCCACCTGCTTAAATTTCATTTTTAGGTTGATGATTTTCAAATGACAAAACTTAGTCGGGATAATGTTAAAGTTATCTGAAATTTACAATTTGAATAGTTCAGTAATATGAGTGTTTAGAAAATTGACTTTATATACCAAAAGTAACTTTCTCACCCACAAAAGTCACACCCAGTGAAAAAGTAGGGTGATTTATTTTGAATTAGATGATAATGGTTGCCTACTTGCTGTACAAAGACATACACCAAATGGTCCATTGTGGATGAGATCGTACTCCAACAATATTTGGGAGCCAGATGGTATCTGCATAATTGTTTAGTCATTCATAGATTGCACAATGTTATGTGGATAGATGACAAAAACCATTCATGATATTTGGAAATTGTCTGTGCTGTATAAAATTCAAATAGTCTGATGCTAAGACAGGGTTGGTAAGACCCAAATCATATATTTAAGGTTAATACAAATAAATTTGTCACCTATCTGGTTGATGTTATATTCAGCTCCTCAGCTCTAGAGTTTTGTAGACAAACCTTTTTGTAATAGTTCTGTCCACTTGTCAGGAGGTTTGAGCAATTGATATAAATTACATATATATTACCGTATGCATACACACATGCAGGCTGGACAAATCTTGTTGCTTTGCCTATATTCTCAATTTCCACTGTTCCTATGTTGTTGGAATTATATATTATACAAAAAATTTTAAACCATCAAGATTGTTGTATAATTGTTTGATGGTATTGCTTTATTTATAAAATATCTAATCTCAATTAAATTACTTGCAAATATCTTAAACTATTAGTTCATTATCTGCAGTTTTATCACTGGGATATAATCGCTGTTTTATTTGGCTTACATCCATATCACATTGAAACACCAGTTCTCATGCAACCACTGAAGTTAAGCAATGTCGAGCCTGGTCAGTAACTAAATGGGTGATTACATGGGAATACCAGGTGCTGTAAGCTTGGCTGTGTGAGTGGTGTAATTGGAAATTCGAGAGCCAAATTAGAATTTGTCAGGTTTGTTGTATTCACTTACACACAAATACCTTTGTGAAAGGTATGAATCCACCTGTTCTTCCCCCAACTATTGGTTATTTAGTGGGACTTGTATCAGTAAACCATTATTATTTCCCCCAAATTCTTAAAATCTTTAAAATATTTACTGGCTTTAAATAATCTGCCAACGGTTGATAAGCCGTAAAAAGTCAATGAATCCTTTTTACTTAACAAAATCTATACTATCACTCTGTGTCTTAGTATCTTCTTTAGTGATTTCATCAAACTTTAATCTGCAGAAATACTTCAGTAATGACCAATACTACCTGTATGACAGATGCACTAGTATCCGAAAGTTTATGAGCTGTAAAAGCTTTATCTGAATTAATAGTTTCTCGCTAACTATTCGGAGAATGTAGTGATTGCTTTCAGTTGCATTGGTAATTTGAGCATGCTACTGTAATGTTTGCATTTTCTTGTATAAGATAAATCTGCCAATACATTATGACAGCACTAATCTGCATCTGTAATATTCTTCATTCAAATGAACTGCAAATTCTGTTTCTAAATTTCAGTTGTGTGTGTGTGTGTGTGTGTGTGATAAACTGGCAGTCATAAGACTTTAGTTAGTGGACATGCTTAGATGATAAATATATAAGACAATTTTTTTAAAGTTTTTTGTTTTGACATGTTTTGTTGAACTGGCATCATCAGAAAAGAATTTATTTTTTCACAAGAACAAAATCTACATTGACAAGACAAAACGTGTTTTGTGTTTCAGTCGGTCAGTTAAGTGCCATACATGATACACGTTTGGGAGATCATGTCTTTTGATTCATGACTGACTAGGCAAAAGATTTTCCCATAGTTGGTTGTTGTTTCTTTCTGCAGTAGACTGGTAGCCAACCAAAGCTATAAGACCCAGTCTGTCCTGCTATTCAGCCCATAGCTGGGCAGAAAAGATATGGCTTCATACCTTTCCCAAGGCTTTTGCATGTAAATGAATGCAATGAACATGACTGGAATTAGAACTTGGCTCTCCAATCTTCTTTAACTATATTCCTACAAAAATTAGATTTTGACTAAATTCATCACTGTTGGAATTTATTTTTTCAAGATTTCTGTGTCCCCTATAATAGGTAATAGATCATGGTGCTTTCAATGCATTTTCATTTGAGTAAATTATATTCCATTTATATTAAAACTGCATTTTCCAGGTCAAAATTGTGATCATAAAGATTTCTGTAGCATTCAAGTGCATTGTTTAATTCAAATACCTTTTTAAATTAGTATATTCTTTCCTTTACAACTTAGGATGTTTCACTGATTTATTTTTGTGGTCATTGTTTACATTCTAATTGGTATAATCTCTTTCTCTCACACACATACACAGATATATTTTGGGCATGTGGCCAAGTAGTTAGAATGTTCACTTTCTGACCATAAGACCCGAGTTTGAATCTCACTATGGTCAATTTTTCAGGAAGGTGGCTTCTTGGAAATTGTGGATAGCCAGGATTGCCTGTGTCCTTAAGGGACACAGCATATAAAGAAGATCCATGTTAAGACTTGTCTGATATTATCTGTAGAAACAATCTGCAAGTTAAGTTCTAAAGCCAAAAAGAATGCTATTCGTGAAAAGAGCAAGATTATTTTATCGAAAACTTTGTTAGTTTTCAGTTATTTTGTTTGGATTGTTGATTGGTTACAGTTTGCTGATATTTGAATTTATCTTCCATTGAATTTTTTGCATAAATACTTAAGTTTATTATATACTAGCTGAATTACACATGCCTTGCACACGTTATTTTTTTTTATTTTTTTTAGTAAGAAAATGATTTGATTTTAAATCATTGTTATAATTTGTGGAAAAAAATGATGCATTTCAATATTACTCAATGATCTTGCTGATGTGAATTCTATCTTCTGGCTTTCTCCTATATTTTGGATAGGAGTCATGCACTTGTTCAAATTTAATTTTAATTTAGATCCAAGGGAAAAAAACAATTTCAGTGGGGGTTTTGTGCAATAACAGCTTGATCTGACCCTTTTGATATGTATTTGATGCAATACTTGATTGAATGAATGGATGAGCAGATTTTGTGGAAATGTATTATTAATGTAATGTATAAAAATGTTTATAGCATATCCAGTCTCACAAAATCATATCTGTAAAATGTCTTAATGAGTCATCCAAGATATTTTACGTGTCTCATATTTCAAATTATAATTCCTACATGTCAGAGTACATGTTATATTTTTGTCTAAAAATACCTCTCCCCACTCTTTCTCTTTTATTTACACACACACACACACACATACATACATATATATATATATATATTTATTTAAGATTATAATAAAAACATGTTGAAATCACTACACAAACGCTTTCATGTTTCAAATGTTACTTACCATCGCCCAAAGAAGAAATGCAATTAAACTATTAAAACATGAAAGCTTTTGTGTATTGTTTTCAACATGTTTTTATTATAATCTTATCTATATATATATATATATATATATATATATATATATATATATATATATATAAAGCAATTTTATGGAAAAAAATATAACAAATTGGAAAAATTTTTGGTTGGCTTGTTTTGTCCTTTAGGACTTCATTAAACTTCATTTAAATTAAAAACTCTCAGCATCACCTCTCCTTCATGCAGGTGTGTAGTGACCTCAACATAAACATCACTTTAGTCCAATGAAGTCCTGAAAGACAAAATACATCATACAAAAACTTTTTCCACTTATATTTTGGTAATCTCTTAACATCAGCAACAGCAGTTAGTTCTTGAGAATAATTCAGAAATTATTTTTTACTATTTGACTTGATGTATTTAAAATGAAATGAATCTAGTGGAATCCTTATTTTAATGTCCTTGGTTTAGTTTCTTTGTTCAAAGAAATATTATACACCATCCAAAACCATATTTTTTAAAGTTCTGTAGCATCTAATTAGGAACAGAGGTAAAATGAAACCAAAAATTGTTTATATGCATAGAAAATTTTAGGAGTACCAATTTTCAGCTTCTTGTTTTATTAAGTATCAAAAGTACCAAAATTGACAAAACCATGATTTCAGTATGACAAGTTCCAGAAAAATGTTTTAATTCAAGACAGAAGTTTGTTCACAAAAAGAAACTTCTGTCACATGTAAGAATATGTGGTAAAAATACGAAAACTTTCTTAAACTGCCTAACTGGTCTGCTGATGTCATGAAAAGAGGGAATTTTAAGGATGTTAAAAAAAACTTGGGCATGTCTCTGTTTTGCCATCTATTGACTCTACTAAATCATCAAGTAGGTTACTCACTGTCTTCATCAGATTCCTTTCCCTTTAGTGCACCCTATGATTGTTAAATTAGCCAAGCCTTCTTCATTATGTCTCTGAGAAATTCCATCTGACTTTTGGTTGGTTAGCAATAGTTTCTTTGTTGTTCTTCTCTTTACAACTTCTTCATTTCTCACCTGTTCTGTCCATGGTATTCTCAACATTGGTTGGTTTCTGTTGATGGTTTCAAGTATCATCTGTGATGAAATTATCAAGTATTTATTGATCTATTGGAGGTTAGATATTGAATAGTAGTCAAACCCTCTTTTCTAAGAACATTCTATGACTCCTTAGTTCTAAGTTTCTGGAAGACATTTTTGCTGTTCCTATGCACCTTCTGATTTCTGTGTCACATCTTTTATGTGCCGTGTCCCCTCAGTATGTAGGCGATCATGGCCCTCCACATCCTCCTGTCCCTTGTAGCTCTTAATAAGTTTTGTCTTTTTGCTATTTCTCCCAAACCATGTTCTGCCATCCATTTGCTCAAGCCCATGACATATGTTACACACAAGAAAATCATGATTTATATAATCAAGCTACTGCAAATGATTTAAAATACTTGGTTTTGATAGTCTAGTTATGTTGGCTTTTTCCTTCATTGTATGACATTGATTCTTCTCAAGTATTGTCTTGATTTGATACCTATCAATCTCTATTGGTCAGCCTAAATATAGAGCATTGTTTGACGAGAAATCTCTAACATGAAACTTTTCATCATTTTAGTATTTTTATTTCAGAGATGAGTAATTGTCAATCTACTTGTATTATTCCAAACTATTGTTCTCGTCTTGGTTGATATCAGCCAATCAATGGACACCTGATGATGACCAGAGGGTACTTGGTTGAAACATTGTATCTATAACATCTATATCAATTGAGATGTGACTAATACTTCGAAGTATGTTGACAATTACTCATCTCTGAAATGAAATATTAAAATTATGAAAAGCAGTATGAACTTGGCATCATAACCAAATATCAAAAATCATCTGACATTTAATATAAAAGGCTCCCAAAACACACCACTAATATCTTTCAGGATGGTAGTATAGTGGATATTGGAGTCATGCTACTGTCATCTTGTGGTTATTAGTTTGATCTCTGGATCAAGTAGTGAAGCACTAATTCAGCAGGAATGAAGAATAACTGACATCACAGGGACAAAATATCACGATCAATAGATATCACATATCTGCCAATCAATTGACCCCTGATGATGACCAGAGTGTACTTGGTCGAAATGTTGTACTATAATAACATCTATAGCAACCAAGATGGGAACAATTGTTCAAAATAATACACGTATATGAAACTTTTCTTTTGATATATTCAATCATTTAAAGTAGCTTTACAATTATACAAATATTTTTTTCTTTTTCATTTGAACATTTTTTTTTCTTTTGTTAAAAAGCATAATATACAAAAAATTTTTTCACTATTAGAAAGACTGTACAATACTATCCTAGTTTCAACAATATTTTTAACGTATTTGCTATGACTGTTGTCACATTGCTAGTAAGTGTTCTTTTTTAATGAAGTTTGTTAAAACTAAACCCTCCCAATGCTATCTAATAGATAACACAAAATGATCTTTTTAGCCATTAGATTAAGATTTAAAGATCTTAACACTTGAGATGTCAGTCAGTTATGTGCCATGCATGATACACGCTTAGGTGATCATGTATCTTTTGATACATGATTGATGAGACAAATGTTTTCCTGCTGTAGGTTGCCATTTCTTTATGCGGTAGACCTGTTGCCATTCAAGGTTATAGAACCCAGTCTGCCCTGCTATTTACCCATAGCTGAAAGGGGAGAAGCAGAGGATTCATACCTTTCCCAAGGATATTAATATGTAAGTGAATGTTATGGATTTGACTGGAATTCGAACTCAGCTCCCGATTCATCATTCCAAGCCACTATTCATTACTCCACGGTACCTCCTCTTTCTCTTGTTCTCCATTCAATGCAATGTTTTTTGTATGGTTCCAGTGGATGAAGCAAAAGTAAAAACAAATAGATTTAAAAACTTCTGAAGATTTGTGTGCCTGAAATTTTGTTTAAAAAAAAAAAAGAAAAAAAGTTCTCCAGATGCAAATATTGGATGTCCTGTTTATGCAAATATGAAGGGGTACTGAAAAATTCTTGGCCCAACCAACTTCCCAAAATCAAAGCAAACTTTTTAAAATTCTTCAGAATCTACTGATCCCCTTTCTAGTTTTCTCTCTGCATGCTTTCATATTTCCAATGTTGTTTTTTTCTTTGGTCCCAGATGACAACATGATTGTTTTTACATGAAGCCATTTTCACAAAATCAATGTTCTAATTAAAAGAAAGTAATTTAGCATTTAATCAGAAAATAGAATAACACCAACAGGTTATAAAATACCGCTTTTACTTAGGCAATCAATAGGACTGTTTCTCTAGTTCTTCATACTGGTAGGTAATTGATGCAATGGATTCTTTAAATGTTATTTTTCCTCTTCCAATGCAGTTCTTCAGGTTTTGTAATATGGATGTACATTATGTTTTACAAGTTTCTCATGCAATTCTGTTTGTATGAGAGGCTCAGATGCTTTTCTTTTACAATATTTTTATTCTGTAAAGAATTGATACATGATTTTTTTTCTGCATGTCAATTACTTGTATATACAAGTAATTTTTCAGTCCTGGAATTTTGTTTTACAAGAAAGAAAAAAAATAGGAATCCCAAACTGCCCCAATAGACTGTGAAAACGTGTTAAAATAATGAAATTTCTTTCAGTTTCAACTGCTAACATCTCATTTATTTTTAAGGCTATGTTGATAAAATTAGCATGTAAACATAATTTAATCATTTATCTTTATAAAGATCCAATTCTTTCTTGTCTGTGATTAGTTTTTATTCCATGTCTCTTTGTGTCACTAGTTCAGTAACAGACACTTTTTTTATTTTATTTTTTTATCATTTTCAAATATCTGACAGTTTCATAGTGGGTTTTTTAAAATATGTTGTGCTTTGAGTTATGTCTTCCTACCTGTATCAAAATAGTCCCATCTTGAAAAAAAGGGCACTTGCCAATATGGCGGACTTTAAGATAATTCTAATTTGAAAACTTTAGTAGATAAAATACCTGTGTTATTTGAAGCTGGGTATACGTTTCTGTGATTTATAGACAATTGAGCAGTTAATGTTCTGAAAGTATCAAAATGATACATTCAGAACATTAATGGCCCAATTCTTTGCTGCTTCATTTGTTTTGCTTCAGTCTTACTATCGTCCACTTGTTTTATTTACCAGCGACAGCACGAGGGAAAGTTTTTAACAATATTTCATTTTTCTTTTTATATATAAATACTTTGTTGTAACATACAAAACTAACATTTATGGTTTTGTAAATCTTCTATGAATTTCATGACTGAACACTGCTTAGTAATTGCAGTCATATTTCTAACCTGTCTACAGATTTGCTGGTAGTTTTTGTTGTCAATGAATTGTCAGTGACATATTCTATCTACATCATTCTGAAAGTAATACTTGCTATTTTATGCTTGCTCACAATATCAGAGAGGGTGTTAGTGGTTTGTCAATAGAGTTTGAACCAAGGCTGCTGGTCTTTTTTTTTGTCTTTTTTTTAAACCATAGATTCCCTCCCCGCCTCCCTGCTGAATTTCAAACTTGCCTGGAACCCAAACGTCTTTTTTTGTCAACTTTATCACTTATGATAAAACACCATTTATAATGTTAGGAAATAAATATTTTAATACATTCAGTCTTTACCCTCCCTGCTCTGAAGCCACTTTTGATAAAATTGTTTTGACTGCACATTGTACAGGATGAAACAAAGGTTTAAAAAGCTAAAATTTGAAAGTTTTAAAAATGAATCGGTACAAAAAACAAATTTTTTAAATTTTGCTATAATTTTTATAAAAATAACTTAATTTTTATTTAAACATTTTGGTTAAATCACCTTGATTAATTTTAATGGAAATGTTAATTTTCATGCTCAGAATAACTTTTATCATACTTTTTATGAATTATGCTCTATGCATTCATAAAACAAAATTAGCACAACTATTAAACTTCTTTATCAAACATTTTAATTTACTGCATTATGATCTGACTAAAATTTCCATTTTTATCATTTTGTAAAATCTCCCTTGTATTTTCAATTTAGTTTATTATAAGCAAATCACAAATGTTTGTTAACAATCAAAACTTGACAGGAAAAATATTTTCTTGCTTTGTTTATTAAAGTAAAATTAGTTTTTACAATTAGATAGAAATGTATTTTACAGATAGATAATGCACATATCTAAATTTAAGTCCTTCAAACATTTATTTGTCATTTGGGTTTCATTCACCAATTTAAAATGAGGTACTTAAGTTTTGTTCATTTTTTTCTCTTTTGTTTATGCATGTACTCCATTTATTATTAGTCTGTCACTATTGGTATTTATTTATTTTTTAAAGAAATTGATTGCTTTTAGAATAAATATAATTTTAATTAACTTTTTTGTCATCAACAATGCAAATGGCTAGCTAACACTTCTTGTTTGTAAAACTCACTTCCAATCTCTTGCTTCCCAGTCAACTTTGATCTTCAAAAACTTAAATGCAATATCAATCTTTATCTTCTGTCTTCTTAATTCCTGTCCTTTTATTATTCTCTCTCCTTAATAATGTTTTCTTTTTCTCATATTTTTTCACACTCAGCAAACCCTTGTATCTTAGTGGCTTTATTGCTTTTCTTGGAGTGAAATGATTAAAAAGAAAGAGAGAAAAATTCTCAAAAATTTATGTCTAATGTTCAAAGGATGATTGTAGAAAATTAATTCTGAAACCTGGGTTAAACCTCCCTGCCAGTAACCCACTGATTTATTAATTTTTTTCTTGTTACAGATGATAATTTGGCAAAATAGCATCTGGCATGAAAGTGGATATAAAGCAGGTGTTTCATTGAATGCGTCTATATAGGCATTATTGGCATTCATTGATGCTTGCTGAACATTTTCTAGAGACCCCACAGTAGGTGTCAGCACAGTTAGGCTCTGAGTAATGCATTTCAGCAGCAATAGTCACGGTGATGTCTCAGCAGCTCTGCACAGCTGTCAACTAGCAAAACAGAAAACCTCTTTCAAGTGCTCGGCCAATTGTGGTGACTATGTGGGGAAAATAATGTTGTAGCTGAAAACTTGCTCTATCCAAGGGTGTCAGTGTGCTCTCTTAATCAAAAGGGAGCATAATTTTTCAGAGGCTCTCTCTCTCTCTTATCATCTTGCCTCTTTTCTCTGATCCTTTACTTTATACCTTTTTATTCATTGCCAAGAATAATGTGGATAAGTTAATGTTACCACTTGTAACTTTGTATTATTTCTCTCTAATATTATAGTTTATACAATACAAGGTTTGAGAGCAGCTCAGAATTACTGTTAAAATGATTATGATGAACAAGGCGTGATATTAGGAAAAGAGGTTGTCTCGATGTTGGGGTTTTTCGGGGGGGGGGGGGTTCTAGTTATTTCACCCGCAAGCAAGGCAATAAAGCCACGAAAATGCAAGGTGTTACTGAATATGAAAGGATATAAGAAGAATATTATTAAGGAGATAGAACAATAATAGAACAGGGATTAAGAAGGCAAGATAACAATTGACATTGCATTTAAATTTTTGATTCTTTAAAAATAAGAAAAATGCAGAGGATATATAATGATTGACTCTTAACTTTAAGAAACTTGAAGATTGTAGTGTTCAGAAAAGTAACCTTGTCAGAGACTATTTCCTAAAGTAGCAGTTCTTGGGAGGAAAAATCTGTTTGAATGGAACTTTCTCCCTGGAAATTGGGGAGATGAGGATGATTCAACTCTGTGGATGTAGCATGACTTGTCTTTGCAGTAAAGTTTTAAATTGGTGGAACTGAAGAATGGAGCTTATCTGAACATTTGCCATGGAAATAGCAATTGTGTAGTGATTGGCTTGCAACATTGCAGGGGTTGTAGAGTGAAGAATAGGTTTTTCCTCTCGACAAGAATGTACAAGTGTTTTTTGGATTCGATCAAGGGTAGAAAATGAGGATTGGGCAGATCCAGCCCAAATTTGTTCTAATCTGATTCTTGTCAGGCCCAAATGATGGCTTCAAACCTTGTGCTTGATTCCAAGCACGGTTTCAAGTTCATTCATAAAGGGAAAACAAAATCCTCATACATGAACTATCATCCAAATTTAGTGTTTGGAGATTTAGTGTGGCAGAAACGAAATGCAGACTTAGCAGCCAATTGCTACTGATAACAGTACCTGCTCCCATCAGTCAAAGAGACAACGTTTAGTATACTGTCTCTGCAGAAAAACAGCACATGACTGCCTGGAACATCTGGTTTTGAAAGAAAGTATTTACCAGCTTCCTCATGAGATATTTGGGATGGTGTTAGCTATGCAAATGATTCCTTTGCTAGACACCTGCTAAAGTTTTATGCTCCATAAAAGCAGACACATTTTCTGGGAAGAGGCAGAGCTTGGCAGTACACCATGTTGACCACACAAGAAGAATGCCATGCAATACCAAGGATTTTTGTTCATGTTACCCAGCATTGTTTCAAATATGTCTGTCCTTGTTTATTTCCATTATCTTGGCTATGTTTGTCATGTATTATGATCCAGTGTTTGATTCCAATGCTGCTGAGTTTTCTGTCCCTCTTTGTGGGTAGATACACAACCAATAAGAAAATCACTTCATTTAGTCCAAATCTTTTGATTCATTTTGAGATAAGTTGTGAATTGGAGATATTTTAATACTGAATCTTTATGAACATGCCTTGTTTGTGACTGTGGTGAACAGTCCCGTAGAAGCAAGCAAGCCAGAGTAGCTTGCATCTGGTGCATAGGAAAATAAGGGTCTTACCTTAACATGCGGCACATGACATCGGCAAGTTTGCTCTGTGAAAATGGCATTACTCTCCTGTCTAGACTAGGTTTTTGTACAGTTTGGCATGCTTCGACCAATAGCAAGTTGTGTGCTGAATGGTCGAACTGGAGGAGGGTATTTACCTGGGTAACTGAGAATAAATGCGAAGAGCACTGATTGGTTGGTCGACCATGGTGTTGGCCTGATAAAAGAGGGCTGAAGCAGTAAGAAGGAAAGAGACGGATTTACATTTTGAAGGGTTCAGAAAGCAAGAACAGCGGATTTAACCAGCGGTATCTTGATTTGTACAAGTGACGTCTTGGTAATAAAGACTCATTCAAGCTACAGTGACTTTGCTTCTTTTTTTTTTTTTTTTTTATTAATACTGAATATTCAATATTTTCTTTTTCAAGAATTTAGAAATATTTTTAAACTCTTCTATTTATTATTTTAATGCTGGTTTTGTTCAAATTTTAATCTTTCCTGCATTTTTTTCTGTTTGTTAATCTGATAAAATCGATTTTATGTCATAATAATTGTGCCAAACCTACTTTAGTCTATTGATGTTTCACAAGTGCCAGACAGAGATAGCACCACTCCAGGCTTTCAAAGGAAGAGAGTGTACCTATCTTGAAAATCAATATTTAAAACTTAGTTTTTCCCTTGGTTTGAACACCTGTTATTAGTACTGAAATGAAATACATAATTATCACAAACCACAGACATTTATATTGTATAGTTACACCTGGAATGGGGAGAGGGTGAAGCACATTAGTGAGAAGTTCCATTTTACAACCTTTTAAATCTTTATCATTCTGGATGTGACTTCATTTGTTGTACAAAATGTTCATCTTACCATTGAAGGTGACTCTGATCCCTGAACAATAGTGTGTTTGAATTTCATAGTTGTGTTGTCATATCCTGCTATGGCAACAGAAAACAACTTTGAGAGAAATTAACAATAAGGTTACTGCAATTGAGAGGCTGTGGAAAAGGAAATAATATTAAAAATGCAGAGTGTTAAAGATTAAGGAATAGGTTGTAAAATTAGTAAATCATTGTTATACTAGATGCAAAATGCCAACTAGGAAGAGGGGAATGTATCAATTTATGACTTATAAGTAGCTTTTATGAAAGGAAGATTAAAATTGCATAAAACTGGAAGATTTTATTCAACATGCTATTTTAAGTTTCAGATAGGATTCTGAATGATTAGTAGAAGCTTAATGATATTCAAGTTTCTGTGGGAATAGTCATTTCTAACCACAATGTATTTAATGTAAATTACGTCTGGGCATTGTAACAAATGAAATTCAGCCTCCTCATAAAACAGTGGTATAAATAAATGTCAATCAAACATTTACAATTGAGTTATGAGGTAGTCAAGTGACATTCTTGCTTCGTTGTGAGAAAGTGCTTCAGAACTTTGAAAAAGAATTTGAACAGATGCCCACCACAAGTGAAGAGAGATAACTCAGTTTCTTGCCTGATTTATTGCAGACAGGTACAAGGTATTTTTTTTTTTCAAAGCTTAATCTAGCCCAAGGCCAAAAGTGGGGAGGTAGAAAGATTGCATCAATCTACCTGCTGTGCATACAATATGTTTGTATATGTGTACACACACACACACACACTGACACATTTTTTCCATTATTGTGAATATTCATTTTATTGGGAACACAGATTTGAGTAGAAATTCCTGATTTTGTTTTGCTTTTTTCTAAAATAAGGCTGTCTGCTCAAATACATGTATCCACTAAATCACATTTATAGAAATAAGAAGTAATATTGGATTACTTTCTTTAAAGTGTGTTTGTAAATTTCTGGTATGAGGAATTATCATTATTTACATGCAGGCTATTGTCCTCATCTTTGTCGTTAGTTGTTATTGCAACAAAGATGAGGATAATAGTCTGCCTGTAAATGAGAGAAGAAATGGCAATGCTTAAGGCTGCAGTAAATTGTATATATTAAATGTAGATTATTTCTTAGATTTTGATCCCACCACTATATTTTGTTGTGAATTTAATTGCAAAATGACACCTATTAGGTCATCCCATAAGTTCTGTCTGAATTG
>OZ038485.1:108454325-108529325 GCA_964036315.1 Acanthosepion esculentum | reverse complement strand
ATTAATAAAATATGTTTCTGTAAGATTGATTATCTTTAAAATATTTGGTTGGGAGAAAAGTTCTCAGAAATAAATAAATTTTGATGTCTTACAAACTATGAAAACTTTCCTTTTAAATCAGATAATTTGTAAAATCTGTTTCTTTTTTTTAATGATGTTGATATTTACTTTTTCATTTTTAACAATGAATTTATTCTTGATAAACTTATATTTACAATTCAACTGAAATATCTAAATTTTTTTTCAAATTTGTCAGAATGTCTCTGATAATCCTTTAAACACAATGACAAGTTGGTATTCTAAGGTTCCAGTTGATAAACGAAATACTTCAATCAAACTCTTTGCTCATGTAGTTCTAAACTAATGATGATGGTGAGATTAGTCATTTCTTTATAAGGAAACATTCAGCATACATTGACCAAACAGTGTTACTGTCAGTTGAGATTTATGAAGTATCTCTTGAAATTTTTTTTAATAGGTTTCTTCATAACAGTAAACTGTTATCACTCTTTCCAGTGTTGATGCAGGTTTCTTTCCTAACCTTTTGTTTGAAGTAGTCCCATGACATTCTATAAGTACACCACGAGTAGTGTGGAATGTCAGCGTCTTGATTATGCCATCATTTTTTCTTCCAGTTAGGTGTGCCACCTGTTTTAGTTGTTGCTACTGTTAAGTCTGCAGGTGATGTCATTTTTGTTGTGATTCTCTAGTGCCTGTCAGTGAGATCTGATGAAGGCTAGTCTTCTTTCAAACATATGGTTTGTTCAGTTGAAGCCATTTTTAATCATTGATCTGAGAAAGCAAGTGTATATGACTGATAGTTTAGATATTTCAGAATAAGTTTGATGCTATGCATGACATCCACATGAAAGTCTAGATCTGATGAAGCTATTTAAGAACATGACTTAAATTCTTAGGTTAATATTTTAGTTTTGCAGTACCTTGCTATGTTAGATAAAACTACTTCTTATGCAGCTTATTCTATGTTCAATTTCCTTATCTCCTATACTAGATTTTGTTAAGACTGATCCATAAACCAAGGTATTTGAAGTGTTTATTAATTCTACATTTTGAATTTTTATGGCAAATTCAGTGTATGTGCCATCACTGCTTTCATTCCAGTTCCAGATCATAGTTTTTGTTTTGGAAAGTTTTACTGTGAAACTAGTTCTCAGAACATTTGGTAAAGAATTTTTTTCTCCTCCAACAGCATTCTTATCCCAATTTTAAATACCTATGTCATCAGCATAGCCGCTTTCCACCTCATCATCAATACATTGTCTTCTGGAGAGAAAACAAGCTGGGGCGGGGGGCAGAGTTTCACATACATTGCTGTTGGAGCTTCAAGTATGATATTTTACTAAGACTAATTAATATTCAAAATGTCTGCCAAATTATGTTAATCAGGTGTTTTATTTTTTTTTTTTTTTTAAGTACTTTGCTGGATGAAATGCAGGTCATACTATAAAATTTAATTTCAAAATCTAAAAGCTTTAAATGCAATATGCAGAGTGCACCAAATATTTAATGTAAAAATATTCTGCAAATCAAGAAGGGAGTGGGTATTCCCTGTCCAAATTGTTGAAAAGGAATAAAAACAATGAAAACACTATTTTAATGAAAAATACTATTTGCTTTATATAATGTTACTATAAATATCTTCAAACAAATGATTTATTTATTTATTTAAATTGGTCTAATGTTGTGCATTGTCTGATGAGGAAGTGGGGGAAGGGAAGCTTGGACGGAGGGAATCATAATACACAATTATTTCTCCTTTAAAAAGAAAAAATCAAACAAATATTACTGCAGATCAACCATTTCAGTTAAATTCTACCAGTCATTTTCATAATTCCTTAAAAGTTATTTTTGCATTGAATTCTTGTTAGTGTCAGGAATTTGTTAATCAGAATAATGTTACCTTAATTTAACAATCTCAGGAATTGTTTGATTAGATCCTCACTTTTATTTTGTTCACAAAATATAGAAAGAGAAGAGATCTTTTTAAATTTATTTTTATACTGCTGGCCTCTTCATTAGCACAAGTCCCATAACCCATTATGATTTTTGGAGTACCACATGTACTGTAGCCATGTGTGTTTGGTGGGGGGTAGCAAAATAACATGACAGTCCACCCTTCTTCAGGTTTTTGTGAAAACCTTTACTTTAGGAAGAAAAATTAAGTTTTATGAAATTAAAATGTGTCATAGATTTAAAGAAAGATGACAAGTCCTGATGATGAGTGAAACTTACTTGAAATGTCACCTTATAAGCAAAACCCAAATTACAATCACAAACGATTTTTAGACCTGGTGCTTTATTTTGAATGTCTTTTCACTACATATTTAAGTAAATTCATTTACCAAAATTTTTTTTTTTCTTAAATTTATTTCTAAGTTAAGATTTCATGTTTTCCAATTAACTGTTCACATACATCTGTTCATATGATTGCTTACACTGTCTTTGGATGAAATTTTCTGCCAATTTTTCACAGTGTGTACTTTTTTTTTATACAAAGTTATTGTTACGCCTCAACCACCCACTTGACAAAAGGAAATACTCGTACCTACCACTTTAGCCATTGTCATGTAGGTACATCCTAGTTGACTGCTACCTATAATTATGTTAATTACCCCCCTTTCTAGAGGACTTGCATAATGCAAATCTTCTTTTGTTTGATTCCTGAGGGTGTTGTGTTGGTGAGTGCACACCATTCATCTGGAATTTTCATTGGCTCTTTATGTGGCTGCCTTCTGTCATGTTTGGTTTGAAATAAAATCTACTGACTTAGTAAGCATGTCCTTATGAGAGAGGAAGTCAAATCTTTGCTGCTGATGATGTAAAGCATTTCTGAAGAGTGTGTGCCGTACTTTCAGCTTTCATTCAGGTATGGCAAGTAACCTGTCTTTGTTGAAATATTTTCTGATTTTTGCATGATTTTATATATATATATATATATATATATATATATATATGGATTTAATTTTTAATCAAACATATTTCGTATTACTCTAGACATTACTTTAGAGGATACACATTTGAGTAAACACCTTCCTTTTTTTTTTTTTTTTTCTTTAAAAACAATGTGAATTACATCTACTGACCTGCTCATTAAAGAGACTTAATAAAGAAAACATGCTCTCCAGCAAACATACAGCCACCTTTGTAAGTAAAACCACTGCTTGATCCAACATGCTTAGGAAGATCTGAACAAGAGGATGTGCATTCTTTGAATTTGAAACGGTTAATTGAACCTTGCAGGCCTGTGACACTCTCTGTGGCTGAGTGGCCTAAAGCATGCTGGATCAGACAGCAGTTGCTTCTCCTTTGTAGGGGAAACCAGACAGCATCAACCCTGCCAGACAGCACATTTTTCCTTATTAAGTCAATGAAATACACAGGCCGGTAGATGTAATTCACACTGTCTAAAAACCAGGTAGTCTACTCAAACATATTTATCCACTATAAATAAATAAGGCTTAGACAAATTATATATGGGTCATTCTATCTCCATTGAACTAATGCCTACAGGTGACCTTCTCAGAAAAATATGGGAAAATTCACAGATATTCCTTGATCAAATTTAGTGATATTCTGTAAGGTAAAAATCACATTAACAATATTTTCCAAGGAATTAAACATAAATATTTAGGTTTTTAGAAAATTCCATGTATTAATTTTATTTAATATATCAGTTTTTGCAAAACTTGTTTGAAAAGCATTTAAAGTTTTTCTCCTGCTAAAAACATAACACCATACTTATACAGAAGAATATAAAGTTTTACATGCTCTTTGAAATCATAATACCACTAAGTTTAAAAAGTGAAAAAAAAAAAAAAAATATTTCAAGTAGTCCAGTTTAATGACAGATTCAAATACTGGCAACATTTTTTAAAGAACTTTTCTTCTCCACTAATAAATCTTCTTAATACCTATAAAAAAAAAAAAAATCACATCTCCATGTTTTCTCAAATTTCTTTTGATATTAAACTTTGAAATATTCACACCTCTGTCAGTGGTTCTTCTGTCTAATTGCCCCCCCCCCCAGTTAAATCTTGTTAGGAATTCAATGTTCAAAGAGCTAAGTATATGGACCTTTTATAATTTCAAAGTTTAATTCCATTTATGAGTTGATTCAGCAGAATTAAAGAAATCTAGATCTATAAGTGTTAACTTTATATTTCAAATCCTCAGTTCCTGGCAGGTCACCAAAAATGGAAAGTAATGCTTCATTACTCTGTACTCTGGGAAATAGTTTTGAAGGTAAATGTCATAAGATTTCTTATTCAAAAATACATTAAAAAAATTCACCTCATTCTCAAAAATGAAGATGTTAATTCACAGGAGATCTGGAGTTTCCTTTGATAAGGATGAAACCATGTGTTTTCATCATGAAAATATATTTTTATGTTGTAAAAGCCTTCAACGCTGTTGTGTGGACCCAAATAAAATTCATTAGAAAATCTTTCATAAGTTGCATTTTATAATCTTATTGTTTAATTTCATATAGATTGATGCATTTTTGTGTAACAAGCATTTGTTTATTTGATAGGAATTTTTGTGTTAAATACAAAATGAAATAGTATGTGATGGCTATGAATTTTTCAGTTTAGCTTAGCTTTATTTTTGCAGATTTTCTCTGTTTTGTAAGGTTAGAATCTGCTGAAATACTTGGCATAATACATGGGTAGAAGCATTTGCCCACCTTGTTGGATATCTTGCAAGATAAGTTGTGTTTTTCTAATGCATATAATGATTCACTCTTTAATTAATTCCTTAATGATTGTTATTCTCATGCATTGAAATTATCGTGAGGTAAAATACTGATTTAACGCTGAAGGTATTAACTATTTTCTAAAAATCTAAATATTTATTTCCTCTAAAAATTCCCTTAATGTGGTTTTTATTTTTGAGTGTTGATAAAATTTTCTTAACATGAACAAATTGTGATTAACTATTTTGACTTGAAGTATTTAAAAATAAAATAATCTAATGGAATTTTTATTTTATTGCTCTTGGTTTGGTTTCTTTATTCAGTTAAAAATGTAGACCATCTGAAAAATCATTTTTAAGGACCTATATCTAGAAAAAAGTTAAAATAAGTCAAAATAGTCCATTTACATAGAAAATTTTAGGGTGCCACCTTTAATCTTCATATTTTCTTAAGCATCAACTTTATAATGTATCAAAATCACCAAAACTGTGATTTTGGCTTGACAAATTGTTCTAGAAAATGTTTTAACACTAGACAGAAGTTTGACTATAAAACAAACCTTCTGTCACATGATCTTTGGACATGTAAGAATCTGTGGTAAAAATATAAAAGTTTTCTTAAACTGCCTAATTGGTCAGCTGATGTAAAAAAAAATTAAGCAATTTTAAAGATGAACAATATTCAAATTGTAATACTGACATTCCTATAACAGGAATGACTCTGCTTACTGCATAGAACTAGTCTATTATGTTATAAATGATGGAAAACTAATTTGGATGCTCTATCTGACATACATTGTAAATGGAGCTCTGAAAGTGGGCAGTGTCTTTTTGCATTTTGGCCATGTTCAGATTCTTATAAAAGCAAAAGTTCATAAGATACATCTAAGCTGTTTATGTTTTTGTAATCTGCAGTAATTATTGACGATTGTCACCAAGTTTCAAATCTTTGCATACAAGCTGTGAATGTCAGAACTTCATTGAAATCTTTTATTTAGCAAAACGCAAAAAATGCAGTGAAAGGTTTTTACAGTAAGGTTCACTCTTTACAAGACCCAGGTGCCACTTTTGGTACAGACTTACATGAGGAGGCCATTTGTGCATGTATGGGGATAGGAAATAATGATTATCCCAAGCCTTAAACAGGTTAAGATCGTAGTGATTGGGGAAACATCTTGTTGGGAGTCAGTTCTACAGGGCAGTAGTTTGTGGGAAGAAGCTGCTAGAGTGGAACTTGCTTCTCACTGATGGAATACAGAGGGAATGTGGGTGGTTTGTTACTATGTAAGTGGCATGAAAGTTTGACTTGGTGAGACCAGGAAATGTAGTTTGTTCAAGCACTTTCCGTTGAAGTAGCAGTAAAGCAGTAAGAGGTTTGCCACAGCCTACCTTTGGAAAAGAAGATGAAGGGTGGAGAATAATTTGTCACTTACAAGGACTCGAAGATGTTTTTCGGACTCTATCAAGGCTGGAGAGTGAGGTCTGGGCAGCTCCTGCCCAAATATGACAACAGTACTACTTTTTGGCCTGATTTGGCTCTTGTAAAGATGTTCTGATTTTTAAAATTATTAAAGATACAGATCTAATATTTGGGAATTATCAATAAACTTGATCAAGAAACACCTGTGAATTTTCTGAGGCGGTGACTTGTAGTCGGTTGATTTGAGATGGAATGACCCATATATGATAATTCTATAGCTGAAAACTATTACAATGACAAAAAATTGAGGCAGAAGCTTCCTTCCTCATCAATCGTCAGATAACATCTTTTATTTACTTTATTTAAAGGTAAATAAAACTCAGAATTTTTTTTTATATTCAAGATCCCCAGCCTCTATCATTTCAACATGTTTTTTTTTTCCTTCCTGATCTTGTATATTTATTTTACTCAGTGATGTTTGAAAAAATATGTCATTTTAACTCTCTGTATATTCTTATATGGATTTTTTTTTTTTAAGTTTTTAAATCTGTGTAAAAATTCTTTGCATGAAAGAGGATCATTTTTAACATGACTTAACTTTTCAAGTGGGTTGGGATATTATCTTATCTCCTTTCCTGAACTCTTCTTATGACTTAAGTCCCTTGCATTTTTCTATCAAAATAATTGTTAATTTCTGTTTCTTTTTTAGGATTTTTCGATTACATTGCCATGATTTCTAGGTTATAATTTGTCTATAAAATTTACTGTCCAAGATTTGTCAATTTGTTCAGATATTAATTTTTTTTAATACATTGTTTAATAGTAAATATAAATGATGACTTGATGTTTTTAATTTTAATTAAAAATTAGGAAGGTTTTTTTTATATAACTTTTTGTCTCCTGTAGGTGGTTAGTCCACAGTGTTGCTCCAAACAGTGAAAGCCATATTCCTTGTGGGAGCGGCAGTGAGCACAAGTAAGTATTGAAAAAAAAAATCAAAAAGAAAAAAAATTGTAATCATTAAGTCATGTGGTTGTCTTTTTTCTTTTCCTTGCCTCTTGAATAAATAGTTTGGAGGAGTGGATATCAAATAAGAAGGGTGGTCTTCCAATTTCCCAAAATTTAATAAACAGGCTTGGTTTTGAATAAAATTGTACATGTTTGTGTAAAGACTATCAGCTGGCCACTAAGAAGTTATAATAAATGTATTCCTAAATGGGCATTGTGGTGCAATGGATGTCATCTCAGAATAAGAAATCAGATGGTCGATTTCAAATTCCAGTTGAGTTTGTTACATTCACTTACATGAAAATCCACTTGGGAAAGGTACGAATCCATCTCTTCTCCCCCAGCAATGGGTAAATAGCAAGACTGACTGTGTCCTATAGTCTTGGTTGCCAACCAGCCTACCATAGAAAGAAATGGCAACCTATTGCAGGAAAATCTTATGCCTAATCAGGCATAAATTGAAATAGACATGATCACCCAAACGTCTTTAACATATGGCACTTAACTGGCCGATTCTTAAATACGTTTAAGGCCAGATTGGTTGTGTTGAGAGTTCTCAGTTTTTACATTAGGCATTGTTTGCAATTTAAAAAAAAAACTAACAAAGTGGAGAGAGTGGATTTCTTAATTTTCAGCATTTTAATAAGCATACTCTCTCTCATTCATTCAAGAGGCAAGAGTATATGTTGTCATTAGAGTAAAGTTTGTATTTATTCATTTATTTTAACTTTAATAAACATGTTCATTTTTTTTTTCTTTAAATGCTATGTCCTTTCAGGATGTAGATGATCAAGACGCTCCACAGCTTTCTCTTTTTTTCTTTTAATGTCTATAGACTGTGCATTGTCATGAGTGTTCTGGGTGGGGATGGTAGTGGAGTGGTTTCCCCCTTGTTAAATCTATGATTTTAAATTCAGAATTGTCTTTTTCATAGACTGGTTGCCAACCAAGGTTAGAGAGCCCAGCTTGCTCTGCATTATTGCTAGACCATTATTAGAGTAGGGAGATGGATTCTTCTCTTTCATATTAGCATTAATACAAAGTAAGCACTGTCTCAGTTGGAATCTGGCTTACCAATTCCATTTTCTGCTGTTAACCATTAGTGTACTTACACCTCATACCATAGGATGAAGTTTGTTTAACTGGTAATCATAAAAAAAAATTAAAAAGAAAGGTATATCAATTTTTAGACAATTTAAAGAATATGTAGAAGAAAAAAAAATCTAAATTAGACTTATTTGTTGTTCAAGGAAAAAATATTATGTATCTTACTTACAAACATGTTTGTGAATTTAGTAAACTTTAAAAAAAAAAAAAAAATAAAAGCAAAATATGCCTTTAACTTAGAATTATTTGACTTGTGAATTTAACAAAAGTCTTGTAATCCAATAGGGGTCATTAAGTCACACACATATACTGCAGCTGTAGTGGTGTATAGGGCACAATAAACAGACAGCTTATTCCTCTACAGGTAGTTAGATTCTATGGTGTTTAAAAAAAACTTTTGCTTACAATGAGAAAAAATTTAAAGACTTATTGATTCCAGGAAACTATGTTCCATGTCGATCTTCAGGAAGAACACGAAGATGATTTCTTTTAATATGCCTCTTTGAAAAGTGCTTCTTTTTCCTTTTGACATTACTTTTTTAGATGTAGCAAACATTCACTTGTGCTTAGACTTCAATTTAGTAATCATTTAATAAATTTGGATACAGTATATTTTTCATGTGCAAGAAGAGACTAACATCAGTGATCTTGAATTGGTTGTTTTTGTTTTGAGTACAATTTTGTAGTGGAATGAGCATATAAAATTTACTTTTTTCTTTTTTTTTAATTTGTGTAAGATTGAAGTACAAATTCAAATGTCCCAAAAATGAAAATTGATCAGCAGGTAATTTAATTTTGGAAGACAGATAATACCCCACTTTTGTTTTCCCCACCTCTCTCTTAGGGTGCTTAGCAATATTCAAACTTTTAAGATTCTTGTAGATGTTACCTTTGTAATCAGGCTTGAACTTTGAAAGTGTGTGCATAGATGTTGGGAGACTTGTAAAATTGTAAACAAAAAATTCTTAATTTTCAAGATAATTCTTTTCTTTTTTTTAAAGTGAATACATTTTGTATAATTTTTAGCAGGGTTTCATTTGAGTTGGTAAAAATAATCTGGCATTACTCTCCTATCAATACTCTCTCTGATTTAAAATCAGGGGTTCAGGGCTTTTCTGTTACCTATTAAACCTAAGGAGAATATAAATATGCTAAAAAATGGAATAATCTATAATTTCCTAAAGAATTGAAATATAAAAATTTAAATTACTTCACGAACCTGAAAATTTTGACCATTTTTCAGCATAGCAATGTTCTCTTAATTCTCTCAAAGGCAAAGGGTTAATTTTTTTTTCTTTGATAACTATTTTATGTTGTATGAGATTTTTGGGTGTAAATGTTTACAAGAATACACACAGACATACACCTGCATGTGTAATAATGGATACTTGGACAGTACTATAAAATGGTTTGTTTTAAGGCTTGCACTTGGCCATTTTGAACATTTTCTGGTATTATCTCTGGCCATTTAATGACCATCTGTCTTCTCCTGATTGGCATTCTCTTCAACATTGCCAGAATGAATGGTGCTAAGCGCTCCAAGCCGGTCAGCCTGAATGTTGGGGGTGTGATTTATACCACATCTTTCCTGACCCTCATCAGTTACCCAGACTCCATGCTGGCTCGCATGTTTGAAGGAGACTTGCCTTCAGCTAAAGATCGTGACGGAAATTTCTTCATTGACCGAGATGGTAACTTATTCCGGTAAGTATGCTCAGAAGTATTATTTTTTTTCTTTTTGTTATACAGATTTTTTTTTTTTTATCAAAGTGGCAAGTTACTTCACTTTGTATTGGTTGATAATTTATTTCTCAGGATGGCAGGTATCATTGAAATGGGGAAGGATTTTTAAAGTAATTTTTGTCATAGGCAAAGTTTTTAAGTTTGCTTTCAATTTCAAATAACAATGTCCACTGCAAAATTTAAAATGTTTACCATTTGGATCATGCCTAACCTGAAATAAAGAAAATATACATTCTCCAGCAGAGAGATTTTATTTTCTTAATAAGCTTTCTCAAATATTCAACCCAGTAGATGAAAATAAATAAACATACTGTTTAATAAATAAACGGAACATCTACTCAAATATGAGTATCCCCTAAAGTAATGTTTAAGTAATAAAATCTGTCAGATTAATAAATAAAAAAATTCATTACTTCTCTAGAAATTCTTTGTTTACATTAGAATTTGAAACTGAACATATATGAATGTTTCAAGAAACAGAAAAATTTGCATCTATAAGGCAAAGTTTCAAGTTTGCTTAGTCATTGATGCTGTACATACATGAGTCTGTATAAAAAACCTAGACCTATTCATTTCTTGCTGGAGTATTGTACAGCTGTTCTGTTTGCTTATAAACACTTGTAGACATTTCAAGAAGCAGGCTGAATGTTGCTAACGATAGATAATATTTGACAGCGTCAGTTGTAGTCATAAAAATTCTTCCAAAATAACCTAAAGAATAATCTGGGAGATCTGGTTTTGGTTCCCAGGCATTTTAGAACATAGGGCAGAAATCTCTGGTTATCATATAACAAGGGGCAACAAATACTGCAGCTGTTACAATAGTGTGTGTCTAGGTCAATTTAACTTGAAGGAGCCACTGCCTCTTTGAATTTATTTTTCCTTCTCTTAGACTAGTTGACAGCCAATGCTAAAATGCTCACTCTGACCTGCTATTAATTAACCCCTAACTGGGAAAAGATATGGATTCGTACCTTTTTACGAGTACTTGTGTGAAAGCAAATGCAATGGAGTTTGAACCTGACATGGTAGTCCCACTTTCTGCTTCAATAACCACTACACAGCACTCACATCTGTTTCTGGGAGTTCACTCTGCAAAATGAAACAAATCCCTGTGCTTTGATGAGATATGAATTGAAATCATCTATAATTGTTATGAGGTGGATGAGGGCTACTGAATCCCCTCCTTCAAACAAAAAAATAAAAATTCTGATGTTTGGTCATTTGGTGGAACTTTGGAAGTGGGTTGGAGCATGAACATTTCAGCACCCTGCTTCTATATAGTATCTATAAGTGGCAAAAACACTGAATAAGGTGAAGGTTGTTAAGTTCCATAAATGTTTTGAGAGTGTAAGATATTCTATTGAGTGAGAGGATTTGGTTAGATCTCTTCCTCACCCACCTCAAAATTCTGAAAATTGAGAAATGCAAAAGTCCCCTGCCTCCCCGTTTTTGACCAAAAACAATAAATGAGGCCTAATGTAAACCATGGTTGCTCCACACCATGCAAGTTTCACTTGTTGGTGCAATTATATTGATATCCCCCTACTGGTTTCAAAAGACCTTTATTGACAATTTAGCTATGTCTTTATTTGTGCTCAATCTCTTATCTAAAAACCTTGGGAATAGGCTCTTTTGAGAATATGGAATCTTTTTGAATGATAATTCAGGCAGCATAGCATAATCAATTGTTACTTATACAAGAAAGTGCAATTCAAACTTTGTGACTCAAGAGTGAAGTCCTCAAAAAAT
The DNA here is from genome assembly GCA_964036315.1 of Acanthosepion esculentum. NCBI lineage: Eukaryota > Metazoa > Mollusca > Cephalopoda > Sepiida > Sepiidae > Acanthosepion > Acanthosepion esculentum. The sequence goes on along the minus strand of OZ038485.1, from coordinate 108,517,582 downwards.
ATGCAAAATATTTACCTAGCTTTAACAGCTCAGTGGAGAGAAAAAAACTGGCTGATCCCATTCAGTGCCTCAAAAACCAAATGGGTGATGTTCCATAATCACCAAGTGGACCCTGAATTTTTATCTCACACAATGAACAGGTGTTTTCTCGCCCTGTGCTTTAAGCTCAACCCAGATCTCAAGTTGGACTCCTACATATGAACCATCACTAAAGATACTGGAAAAATGTTTGTTTCCCTGTACGGTTCCAGTAAGTTTTCACTTTCCAGTCTTGATAGTGTTCAAAAGCATCTCTGCGTCCTTGTGGGTGACAGATTATTTTCCACCCTAGAACCCCTTTCCCACAGATGAAACGTTACAAGCCTTTTTCTGCTTTATTGCTATTTCCATAGAAAGTGTTAAGATGAACTAAATTCCTTAATTCCACCAGTTCTTACCTTTAGGGCTAAGACTCACCATGCCGTGCACATTGTAGCAAACCACCCTCATTCTCTTCGTATTCCATTGGTGAGATGTAAGTTCCAATCAAGCAACTTCTTCCCATGAACCGCTACTTTGTAAAAGTGACTTCCAGGAGGATGCTTCCCCGATCACTACAATCTTAACCTGTTCAAGTCTAGGGTTAACCATTGTTTTCTCCACATATCCCCATAAACTGTCCCTCTTATTCTGTAACTCTCTACCTCGGGTGGCTCTTGGATCTTGTAAAAAGTGAAGATCATTGTAAAAAAAAAAAAAAAAAAATTAAGAAGCCTCACTGACTTGTAAAAGTTATGTGATAGCTTGATACTCTATCTGGTCTTTTAGACAAGGGGAAGTTAAGTTTAAAGATCTGGATTATAGTGAGTTGTATTTGGTGTCAAATGTGAGTTTCGGTTTGCAGACAATATCCATGGGGTTGGGGAAATGTTTGCTTTTCAGAGTTTCAATAAGAAATTATATACATTTATTACTATTCCAAAATCTGAAATTTCAGATAAGATATTCTATAGGTTTTAAAACTATAGCAATAGTGTTTCATCAGAGAAAATGATACAAAATTTCACAAATAATTCCTTTGGTCTTTATTGCTTATCCATTTAATTATATAAATGGAATCAGAACAGTAACGGGCCACTTATTGACTTTGTATTATTAACCATTGGCATTTACTCAAATTCTGTTTGCATGACTAGCATTCGTTTACTTGAGTCCATATCTATTTCCACGCAGATATCCTAATACTTGATTGATGTGCAGGGATAGGAGAGCATCTTGTGTCAGCTTAAAAAAAAAAATAATCTTTCAGTTATAAACACAGATATTAGTTTAACATAAGGAAGGACTGAACTTAAACTCCTCAAATAAATATCACTTGTTGCTTACTGTGAATAATTTAAGATCTATTAGATTTTTGTTGAAAATAGCTTAATTGTCAACTGAGGAAACCAATTTAAATATAACAATATTAACATTTAAATAAAATTCTTGATTACAATTTTGTTGAAAACTATTGAACTATATTTTTAAGCGTTTTGTAAACATGATCTAAGAGAGCAATTAATAACTACCATGTTTTTAATTAATGCATGTTTTCTTTTGAGACTTGTACAGGGTGCGATGGATAAATTGTCTAAATTATGCAAAAATGAAAATAATACTGACATCTCATTTTAGCAGATATATTTACTAAAATTCCACAAAAATATCTTGAAATACTAAAGTAAGTTTATTCAATAGAATCACCATTGGCTCCAACCACGGACTCCAGACAACTTCAGAATCTCCTGAAACTCTTTTGGCTGGTCTCCTTGTTTAAGTTGGTGAATGCTGCCATAATCCTTGCCTTCAGTTCATCTTTGGTGTCACAAAGAGATTTGTTGATCTCTCGCTCAAATGTACCTCACACATAATAATGAAGGGGTTGTAGTCTGGGGAGTTAGGTGACCAGATGTAAGGAGTGATGTGGTCACAGAAATTGTCTAACAGCCATGACTGGGTTCTCTTGCTTGTGTTGCATGGTGCAGAGTCCTCTTGCCAGACATAGTGTCTTCCAGCAGCCACCCTCTTGATCCAGGGCAGCACTACCACCTCATGATAATTGATGTAGGCCTCAGTGTTGAATCTGAGGCCCTATGGGAAGATGAGTGAAGGCATAACATCACCATCACTAGTGATCACTCAAAACACATTCATAATGGCCATTAGATTCATCCAACTCTTTCAAAATCCTCTGCACTGTCTTCAGATTGATACCCAAACACTCTAAAATGTTCATATTGGAGCTTCCGGCAGGAATGCCAAGAAGTACAGCATGCTGTTTCCAAATTTCTGGCAGAGTGAATTGCATCATGGGGCTCTTTTTCTTACAGATGGTGCCCAACTGACCATACTATACTGTGCAATCAACAAAATCAAAAACAACACACATGCACAAAATTAAAAAATATAAATTGGCGACAATTTACCAATCGCACTCTGTATGTGTTTTATATATATATATATATATATATATATATATATATATATATAAAAAAAGAGGCATGCCATCTAGGTAGGCAAAGTAGACAATGCTTACCCTGAATAAAATAAATCAGCAGCTATATTTTCCTTCTGTGGCACAATATGCACCAAATCCAACAAAATTATGAAGGTTACTCTGATTATTATACATTGTGTGTGTGTGTTTTTGTAGGATGTATAATAGTATTCAAAACAAAAGTGAAAAATTTAATAACTTTCACCAGAGCATCTGCTCTCTTTGCTTAGAATGAAAGAAAGACTAAATTATATGTAAGGGGAAAATATCTTGGGATCTCTGAGGATAAGTAGTAATCATAAATTAAATAAGATACCTTATCACCTCCAATGTCCAGACTCGAGAAGGTGTCTATCTACCTATTTGCGTTATTAGAGGCGTTTGGTGTGGTTGGATTTTAAAACAGTCCACGAGTGAGTTTTTTTATTATATATTCTTAAGCTCTATTCACATTTCAAGCTTTGGAAAAAAAAACACCTTTAAAAGAACAAAGTAGCAATAATGACTTTTATTTTTTTTGACTCACATAAGAAATTGTCTATACAAAAGGGATTTAGAAAGATGTGATATTTATGTTGGAATATTCTTTTCTGCTTGTCTCTTTTCTGATACTTTCATCACTCTTATCTTTTTTTTCCATTTGCCATTTGTCCTTTCAGTTATATTCTCAACTATCTTCGGACTCGTAAAATTCACCTGCCTGAGACGCTTGTGGAATTACAACAGCTGAAAGATGAAGTGGACTTCTACCAGATTCCCACCCTGAAAGAGGAAGTATGTATGGAGCTTGCCCGGCGGCATGAGGAGAGCATGGTCAAATTGCTACCCCCCAACTGTGATTCGGACGGTTACTTCCTTGATGTGATTGAGATCAACACTGTAAAGGCACACGTGAAAAGTCTGCACTTAATTGCTCATGCTGATGTGATACGAGTTCTTCCGCTCAACCCTGAAGACTATGCTATCCTGCAAGCCTTGATGGAAATTGTGAAGTGTACAGACTACCACCCACAGAAGAGTAACACTGGCCACATGTGGTATATGGGCAAAGGTTGCTTTGAGATACAGGACCTCAATTACTTGACAAGAGTTGAAATTGCTGAGATTGTTAGGGTCCACGGTGCCCGACTGATCTCCTCATCTGTGTCCTTTTCTAATAGCACAGAAACAAATAATGTGCAGACAATTCTGGTCATGGACAAGTGGCATGTTCCAACGTACTGTGTACAGAAATTGCGAGAGAGCTGCATGGCTTGTAAAGCCCTGCCTCCTGGCCGCACAGTTGGCTTTTTGGACTGGAATCAAGGTGACTAATTCCCGTGTAGTAGACCTCATATATATATATATATATATATATATATATATATGTGTGGGCTGCCTCAAGAACACACACACACTCACACACATACATGTGCACGCACCAACACATTCATGCTTGTTAGTCAGAGGTGAGCTGTTACTGTCAGGTTTTTAGGCTCTGGAAATGGTGTTATGGGTCTGGTTTTAAGAGTATCAGGATGAATCCTGGCTGGAACCAACACTTTTGTTAAGTCTCTGTATCTTTCCTTCCTTTGGCCTTTCTGCTTTTGCTCGATGATGCCCTCCCACTCACTTTTTATTTATTTTTATTGTTATTTTATATTATTTCTAATATCTGTCCCCCTGTTTTTCAAATTTATCTCTCTACTGAAATCAGTAGCAATGATAAAAAACAATAGCAATATCTTATTACAGGATAGATTTAAAAAAAAGAACGAAAAAAAAAAGAAAAAAAGAATTTTAAAATCCATAAATGATATTTTTCTCCTTTCATTTCTCTTTTGTTAATTTGCATTTTGCTATCAAAATGTATTGGTTCGGTTCAGCTGTCCGTTCTCTTTCAGTGCATCTTTGGCAAACTTTTATCTGCTTTGATAAATTTTTATTTGGACTGCCTACTCTTCTAAACAATAATCACAGTGTTTCCATTTGTAAAAACTAAAAAAAAAAAATGAAATAAAAAAAAATGTTAAAAGTATGAGGCGCTCAAATAAACTTTTACCCCCCCTCTTTTATTTTCATTTCATCTATTTATTTTTCATTTTACATCTTTTTTCATTGCTTGCTACTTTTAATTAAAATTCTTTTTCTTATTTCTTTTATTCGTTGATTGTTAATCAAATAAAAAAACTATGAAATCTGTACATCTAAGCCTTTTTTTTTTTCTTTACTATTGTATGTGGGGTTCTTTTGGACACAAGATTTTTTTTTTTTTTCTTCATTTATTTACCTTCATATTCAAAATTGAAGCATTGTGATTATCAATGTCAGTTGAGTTCAATCTAAATAAAAATTAACTTTTTTTTTCTTAATGGTTGTCATTTTATTCTCTCTCACCTCTAGAGATATTTACAAATATTTTCCTTTTTAATGTTATATTTATTTATATTGACCCCTACCCCTAATCTCTTTGAGGTAAATACATGTGTTTTCTTTGAGAGGGAGCTGCATTCTGGCAAAAGGCTTTAGACTTTTTGTTTATTCAGTTTCATGATGAAATTTTATTTTATTAATCCATAGACTAGAAGCTTTGCAGGATTTGATACCTTCTGGGATAGGCAATAGTGTATGAGACTGGCTTTTGCTTGATGAAAATCTGCTTGACAAAATAATGTAAATAGTCTTCTGTAGATGTTCAGTTTTAAATGTCTTGCTTATTCATTCATTGTAATACACACTTCCTTGGTAACATTTTGTTATTACTTGCTAATATTTTTTTTTTATCTGAGCCATTGCTGCTTTTGTCTTAAAATCCTTTGCCTGGTTCAATTGCTGATTGTGTTTTAGGTATTATCCCTCAAGGTGATTTAATTTTTAAGAGCTTAAAATTTCATAAATAACCTTAATCTGATCACAAATTGAAGTAACTGTCTGTCTTTAGTATAAAGCAAACGGTTGACTGTTTGTAAATTATAAGAACTGTAGGCATAAAATGAGAACACCTCATTTACATTGTCTGACTAAGCAATGTCAATAAGAAGAGAGAAAAAAACCAACAGCAAAACAAAAGGAAACACTTGCAAGTGACCCATAGCTTTTCTTAAGCTTTAAACTTATTTAACCAGATTCAAAACTTCAGTTAATTCTAATTCACTTTTACAGTGTGTGTGAGGAGGAGGAGGATATCATAAAATTGGCTGTGCAGATATAGTGTATATTTGTATGTACATAAAAATAACCCTTCATATATGGGAGGGGTGCTGAAAAGTTTTCTGCCTAACCCACAAGGAACTTTCCAAAGGGACTGATGTTTAGTCAGGTTTTGGGGAAGTGAATTGGGTTGAGAACCTTATCAGCACACCACTTTCATATATTTGCTTTTCAGCACATGGCCAATTGAGAAATCTGAGCAGTCAAAAAATGGAAGACTTATTCAGACAACTGAATTTTGTTTTTGTCTAGCTTAATATTTCTGCTAAATAAGTGTCAAGGACATTGCCAGTGTATCGGATTTGATCCTCATTTGGGACCTCGTTTTGTGGCTTTTTCAAATTAAGCTGAACTTTGTAAATATCTTCAGTGTGAAGAAAAACTTGTATGTGTGTAAGATCAGGTTTTTCTGACTATGGCCTTGATCATTAATATGACTCATGAATTCAGTGTTTTTAAAACAGATGGAACAAAAAAGTTTATTTCTCCTATAGACCAATTTTTATTTTTCTATTTAATTTGTATAAAAATGTATTAAAAAATTAGGTTTTATGCAGGTTTTAACAAAGTATGTAACTTTTATAATTCTAGTTTTAAAAAAAACCCTATTTTGATTTCAAATATTTGATTTTTAATGATTTGTCACTTGTATTTATTAAATTTATTGCACACTTTACGCCATTCTACAATTGACAGAATTAACACAGCATCAGAGAAAAATTTTAATTCAGTGCTTGGAGTAAAATGTCCAAATTGATATAAGAGGACACCGTGCATTGCATACACTCTATATTAACAGAATTAAAACTGCTTTTGTTGGGATTGTCATCATAGTTTACTTGTTAATAGAATGTGTGGCAGAAATACCTCGTACATAATGGTAAGACATTAGTGAGATGAAGATACCATTAACACTTGCCTAAGTTCACTAACACCACACACGTGATAGCTAAAATTCTGGGAGGTATTTCTGCCACACCCTGTATATTTAAAATCTCCCTTAATAAAAGTGGGTTGCGGGGAATGACATGATTAAAGAATAAGTAGAGATCTATTTGTTTGAATTTGTAATCTTAATTCTAAATCTGTAGTTGTTGTCCTTGGGAACTTTATTTAATTTCTAGGCTTAAAAATACCTAAATAAAAGAAAACAATTTTTTTACTAAAATATTGCAGATCCATACATGATTTTTAATGAAAATTTACTTTGGACATTCTCACTCTCTTAGTGTGAGATAAGATTTTCTTAAAACTACATATTCAGTTCATATACTAATATAAAAAAAATATGAGATCTTTAATGAGGCCTAAAGTCTTCATCTACTGGCACTCAGCTATTCTTCAGTGTTCATAAAGTAAATATAAAACACCGAAATTAAAAATCTTGTTTGCACAAAGTACTTAAGCGTTTTGAATACTTTCAGGGGAGATAACTATTTAACATTTAAATCCTCGTTTGTAACGTGTTAGTAAGAACAAAAGTGAAAATGTCTGTCTTGTTACTATTTTTCAGTATATTACTTGTAGAAACGATATATATATAAAAATAGTAATTTGAAAAAAAAATATTTAGTTTACAGCAGCAAAAAAAAATTAATTTAACTCCAAGTAGTTGATTTTTTTTTAATTTAAAGGTATGTATTTATCGCCTATAAATCTTCATTTTAAACTGAAATTTTGTGAAGGTATTAGTGTATTTATTTTCTTTTCTGTAGAATATGTTAGACTTATTGTAAACATTAAAATATCTTGCCTAACAACAAAATGAATTCAGAATACTTTTGGAAATTGGGATAAGCATAAGTAATTTAGTTATTGCAAGATGTAAAATATTTATTGAATTTTTAATTAAAAATAATAGAATGACATTGTGGCTTTATTCTAAATGTCTGCCTCCAAATTACTTCAGATAGGAGGATTTAATTCGTTCTGAGAGGTTTTATTTTAATATATAATGTGTAATGCAATATAATTCAAATTTTGAACTAATTAAACTAGCTATAAACTTCACATTTATTTATTCACAAAAATAATTACACTGACTTAAATGCATTGACTTTTTAGCTGAATTGTTCGCGTGCAAACAGAAACATTGCTACATCAGTTTACACTTGTAACTCTTCTTTTATGAGTCAATCTTTATGAATACATTCCTTTAAAAAAATATATTTAATATGCATCCATGCAAAAAAAATACGATTAAATGTTGATTATCTCCCTTACATACTGAACTACTTCCCTCACATACATCTTAGCCATTTACTATAGATATATAGATCGTGGGGGTAAATTTTAATTCAGAATCCCCAATTAATGGCATTTCTAAATAGTTTCATTCTATATGAATTCCTACATAGACAAACAATTTGATAGAAGCATTGGCACTAATACTTGTATTCATTCACTGCTTAGTGGATTTTAGCATTTAGTACTTCTAAAACCTTTGTATTAAAGTGTTTATATTATTGGCATCCATATAAATAAATTTTTCTAAAGTCAGTCTATAAGCTTAGTCTTTATGCTTGGTTATTAGTAAATTGTCCTTTTAAAACACAAAACCCATGCATTAAAAAAAAGTATTTAAGTAACCTACCTAATAATATTGTTCTACCATTTTATCTATTTAATGGTAATGTATTAAGCATGTACAAAAGTCTCTAGAATTTTATTTTTCTTTAGTAATTATGTATGTGAAAACATTTTGCACAGTCCTAATATTTGAAGTCATAAAAAGAAAAAAATATTTTTTGTTTTCTTAGCTTTTGTTCTCTTTCTCTCTTGGTAAATTAATCATGTGTGTTTGTGCACACTCTGTTTGTATTAACATGTACTTGCAAGTATTGACAGACTTTATAGATAACCTTTTTCTTTTTTCCAAATTGAAAATTGTCCCTTTAAACAAGAAACACATAAGATCAGCTTTCAATTAATTTTCATGATAACCAAATATGAATACTTCTTTTCAGTTTAACTTCATTAGGCTTTACCTCATTCCTTATTTCATTAGTGTTCATGAGGTCATTGGGTAAATTTATTTTATATTAAGTTCCTAATGTAAAGATGAGGATTTTTTTATCTTGGCTTGTACTCTGAAAAAAAAAAAAAAATGCTAATGTTTATTCTCTTTTTTCTTTTTTTTCTCATCAAAGCCTCTGAAAGCTTTCTTGTCTGAAACTTTTCCTGTGTGCAACACTAATGTCTGCTGCTTTCATATAAGCATTCACTTTGTTCTGTTTTCTTTTTTTAATTTCCTATTCACTACTTGCACACTCACTTCTCTAATATTAAATTTATTCTTTTTCTATTCTACTTTCTTTCTTCTTTCTAATGATGAATTCTCTCTAATACATATAACAAGTCTTTTACATTTTGTTTGAGAATCTCCATTCCAATTAGGATCTGTTTTCTGTGCGATAATCAGTTTCTTGTTTTTTTTTTGGGTTTTTTTTTTTTGGTTTTTTTTTATAAAAAAAATCAGAAATAATTTAAAATGCTTTTCTTACTTACACGCCCTCTCTACTGTGATATTTCATACTATAATTATGGCTTCTACATGAATTTGATATCATTTAAATTATTTTTATCTTTTACCATTATCATTTCTCTTTCTTAAGTTTAATATAATTTTTATGGTTTTTTTTGGCTTTTTATTTTGTTTTTATCATTTATGATAATTATAAATACATTTTCAATATTTTTTTATGAAGCTTCTGTTTTTCTTTTTTTTTTTTTTTTCCCCCAGTATCTACAAAAATTCAATATCTTTTTTTCATAAGCAATTCAAATAAAGTTCTAAAAGAAACACTTGTGTACTTTGAATTTCAAATGTTTAATTTGCTTTATATTTTTTATATGCTTCTCATCTTTTACTTGGCTTTGGTTGACAGAATAACCGATCTTCCAGAAATCTGCTATGCAGGAATTTTAATGCTGCTTTTTCTTCTTTTTTTTTTTTTTTTTTTTTTTTTTTTTGTTAATAGGATTCACTGTAATTTCTAGAAATACAGAAAAATTACTTAAATACACTCAAATATTGGCAACTTCCTATTTATGTACATATTTTTAGCTTGTTTTGAAAACAAGCTGTGTAAATTTAATCTGAATATACCTGCAAGTTTGTGTTTAAGAACATTAAACAAGCTATCTTTTCATTGTATACTATCACAGAATATCGGTTTAATGATTTTTTTTTTTTTTTTTTCTTTTTTTTAGAAAATTTCTGATCAATACTTCTCCAGTTTTTGTTTTTTTTTATAGTCAAAATATCTTTATAAAAAAAGTTTCCATGGCCAGCTGATGAAAATGAAGTAGCCACAAACATTGCTAATGATCAGTTTTGTAGCTTTCCCTCTTTGAGCCATCAGTTCATCCATGGGGACAAATGTAATGGTCAGTTGAAGGTGGATTGTTAGTAGCATTTGGTTGATTTCAGTTCCAAATCTATCCAGAGCTTACTTCCTCTTGTTGGGCGAATCCCTCTCTGATTGGCCATGTCTTCAGGGGTGTAACCATATTCATGATGCTTAGCCAATTTCTGGTTGGTGAGGTTATTTAATAGTTGGAGTGGATAGACATCGACTTGGAGTTCATCAAGCCTTGAACAGCTTATTTTTTATTTTTTTTGTGCTGCTGGATTTCCCCTTATACTCTTCACCAGACCAGGATCTGGTAGTTGAGCCAGTTTAGTTGCCAACCACTCAGGTTTTGAATTCAATTGTCCTTCTCCTAGAGTGGTTGCCACCCAAGGCTATAGGACTCAGTCTGTCCTGATTTCAGTTAGAATGACAAAAATCATTAATCTGACAATAGTCCACCTGTTGTCTCTGTGACAAGAGACTTGGCCAGCCCATCTATATTTTCCTTTCTTGATGTTCTCTATTATGCCCTTCACTCCAATCTGCTGTTGAATCGGGTGTTGCTGCTCCTGTTATGTAAGATAATGCTTAACATTTGTTCCGTTATTATGTTAATCCACTACAAGAGTCTCTGCAGTGGTGGTGCTGAGTGCCCATGTCTCGCTTGCAATGGCAGAACATATTCATTAAACAGCTTATATATATCCAGATTAGAAAGAGCTTTTTTTCTTATTGCTTTTAGATGCTACCTTTTTTAATATTTTGTCATAGTGCAAATTTTTTTTTTTTTTTTTCAAAACTGTTTCTGCTGTAATTTAATTCATTGGAAACCCAACCCTAAATGAGGGAACAGGCAATAAACCACAACTCCTATTCAAAAGCCCATGGAAATGTGTGAACCAGATGATAGGCAAACCTATCTACTCCTGTCAAGGAAAATAAATAGTAAATAAAATTTCGGTGTTTAGGCAGAGATGTCAGTAGTGTAGAGCTGAAGTAGACTTTAGAAGGAACTGGAAACCTAATCCTAGACAGGAAACGAGGGATAAACCCCCTACTCCTGTTTAAAATACTATGGGCCATGTAATCCATATTTTTAATGTAAGTTTTTCTTGGAATTGAAACTTGTTGATATTAGTTGCTATCTGACATGGATGTTACCCAATTGAAAATAAATTTTACTAGTATGTAAGTGTACTGTTTGGGAAGTAAAAACACTAGTCAGTAGTGCTAATGTATTTTACAAAATTAAAAGTAAAATCTTCAGTATATCTCGGATTAAGATATTGCACAATCTCACTCCAGTTTAAAAGGATTGCATGTGCTTTTCTCTCACTGGGAAACAGTCCAACAGAATTGGGCATCTAAAATTTTTTCTCTCTCTCTCTCTCTCTCTCTCTCTCTCATATTTTTATTACTTTAAATGCTAATTTTTAGTTGACACCCATATTTGAGTATATGCTCTATTTTAAATAGTATTTCTCTTTAATAAAATCTCTCAATTGTTCAGGCTGATAGATGAAAGAGTCTCTTATATCCGGGTTTGGTCTACATTTGTTTAGGTAAGTATGGCTCTAATTTGGGACCATAGAAAATCTCTCTTATATCCGGGTTACACTGTATTTAAAGTAAATGGAGCATATAATCAAATATGGATACCCACTAAATATAACATTTAATGTAATAAAAATATCTTCTATATAATCTTAAAAATTGTTAAATGGTAGTCAGAGTTACTAGTTTTATCAATTTTTTAATTTCTAATCATTTCCTACTAAAGTTAGTCCAGTTTTTTTTAATGTATTTTTTAAATTTCATTTTATTTTTTAATAATTTGTTTTATTTTGTTTAAAAGACAATAAAAAAAACTTAAACTAAAACTACTTGGGACTTTCCCAATTAGTAAAGCTTTAATTTTAGTTGTTCTCTTCTTAAAAAGTGACTACAAACACGAGTGCAATTGGGTGGACAAATCTGTTTGGAACTTGTCATTGGTTGTGCTAGCACAAAGTCGCAAGTCATCATAACTGATGGTTTGAGTGTACTGGCTTTGTTTAGCTATTAATCACACCAAATTATGTGCTTTCTCTCTGAAACTGTCACTAAGGTCTGTTCAGCATAAATGCAGTATAAACCCCAATTTAGCTCTCATGGTGTTGAAAGACAAATGTGTCTGAGCAGACGTCTGCAACAGGGATTAGCCATCCACCCTAATAGACTTCATAGTCTCCTGAGACTGATGTATGCCTAGTATGTACTAGTAATATAAATCATTACTGTATCTTCCTTTGTTCTAATACCAAAGAATTTCAATAAAATAAAGGTTATCTCTCTCTCTATCTATCCCTCTCTCCCCATATATATATATATATATATATATATATATATATATATATATATATATATATATATATTAATTATCAGTACTTACTTCAGCCATTGGAATTAGCCTGAGTGAATCAACATTCAAGTATGGGTATTTCAAACAACAAAAACTTTTTTTAGTGTGTCATTGTCATTCATGACTTTAGCGGGATGCAAAATTAACACCATGCTTCAGAATATTGACCAAAATACATTTTGTTGATATTGTTCATAATAAAGAAAAAAAAAAAGAAAAAATAAACAAACCCCGTAATTAAGCTAAAAAAAAATTGAAATTAATGTGGCTATGTTGGTCTGAGCTGAATTCATTTAATAGGCAATGTATTTCTTGCTTTAATTTTATAAATAATCTTTTAAAAATCTCTAATGACTGACTTGTATGCCCTGTTTTTCAAAGAACACATTTTTATTTCAACTTATTCTTTACAAATGTACATTTTAAATAATTTATTCTGTACAGTATAAGGTTTTTACCACAATGTATCAATTGAAAAAAAAAAAAAAGGCAAATTAAATTTATCCCAACCTAATGTCGACAAAAATCAAAGAAAACTTGTAACTCGTTGACTGGAAGGTTGGGGCGAGGTTTGTGACTGGGACATATCCTGTAAATTGCTCGAAATCAATTGCTAGAAAAATAATTTCTCGAACTATGAGTTGCTCCAAACCTGTGGTTGAAAAAAAAAATTGTTTCTAATATTTACTATAAGATAATAAAACTTTATTGTTGTTAACTGAACAGTTAAAATTTAAAGAACAAGTACATTTATATAGCAGGTCTTGTTTTTTTTCTCGAAAGGCAGTTTGCTCGAAACCTGTGGTTAAAAAAAAATAAAACACGTGCTAAGCATTTCCTTTTTTGCACATTTCACATTTCCAGTAAATCTTATTGTTCACTGTTTTGTCCTTAATATATAGATATCCATCCAAACACAACTTCTTCTTTCCTTTTTCACTCTCAACAAAAGTTATGTCCATCACTAGGGTTCGAGTTCTCAAAAATTACTGAAATAGATCTAGAAAACAAATATATAAAAAAGAAATCAGGACTGCTAAAGTTGAGTGTTGTGGCTCCTTTTTATATTCAGCTCCGTTGATATGTCATGAGACGGCACAGTTTACGTGGTGCTTCAAGCTTTGAAATTACTTTGAGCAATCTGCCTTTCGAGCAATTGATGGTTTGAGAAAATTATTTTTTGAGCAATTTACTGTCGAGCAATTGATTTCAAGCAATTTACCTAGATCCGTGACTGGGGTAGTGTTGAGGAAATATTATATCAGTCAGCAGTACTGATCATAAACATAAAATTTACAGACACACACTAATGGATACACATAAAAACACGCACTCAAGATAGATATGCACATTTTTGTCTTTTTTTTTGGCTAGAGATTTAAAAAAATTATATATTTTAGTTAGAGTAAAGGAATCATTTTAGCATCTGAGTTATACCACTAGTAAATTTTGTTAAAGACTGTAATGAGCCCAACAAACATTGATCACCTAGAGTTACCACCTACACACACACACACACATATATATAGACAAACAGGAAAGGTCTTTTAGTGATGTATTTCATCCGTTAAAAAAAAACTTTCCACTTTGTCATATTTTTCTAAATATTTTTGATATATGAATTTTTACAAAATTATGTATTGTTTTATATATAATCAAAGTGGACATTGAAGTCAACACTCACAGGTGACAGTCTGTTTCATGCTTAAACACAGTCGTCAGACTTGATGATTGTGTTTAGCATGAAACAGACAGGGTGTTGACTTCAATGTCCGCTTTCATATTTACATAAGCTCTATCCACTTTATCCCATAATTATAGCATACCTTAAAACTATATTTTATTATATATATATATATATACACACACTCACATACATGCATAATATTTTACTGTTGAGTTAGCTAGGTGCAACCGTCTCTTCTATTCTAACAGCTTTTCTCATCTGTAGAACTCCCTTTTGATTTCTTGCTTCTCTGCCATCTACAATCTTCAAAAATTTAAATGCAGCATCAGTTGCCATCTTCTGTCTTCCTGAATCCTGCTCCTTCATGGCCCTTCCCCTCACTAAATTCTCATTCACTTTCATTCCCTGTACCCCCAACATTCTAGTGCTATTATTGACTTGCCTGGAGTGAATGATAAAAGAAAATGAAAAAAATAAGAGAAATCAATGACAAAGTGGAAAGAATTGAACTAAAGGGATGTTTACATTGGTGTGATTACGTATGGGCAAGAAGGAAAGGGGGCGTGAGCTTTTTAAATTAAAATTTTTTAAACCGGTATTTTGCTATATAGTCTCGCTGATTTCAGTTAGTTTATTTTTGTTTGTTTTTTATTGCTTTTATTATTAAATGTTCCACATTGTGATCATAGAATATCTGCCAAGAAAGGTGATGTAAGAATCTAGATATAAATTTACTGCGGATGATCTAGGAATTAAATGACTTTATTCTGAGGAAGCCCTAAAGGATGAAACCTATTGCACAAAAAAAAATTCTTCCCGCTTTGTCATCGATTTTACTAAAATTGTTCTGATATATACATTAAAAAAAGAAAAAATTATATATCATTTTCCCTCGTACACACACCAATAATACTTGGATATTACTGCCTTTTCTGAAACTTACTTTCATGTGGACACATTGAGAGTTATGTGGCTGTCACTTCAGGTAGTACAAGTGACAACATACTCAATACCTTATATATATATATATATATATATATATTTTAAAAATAAAAACAGATTGCTTTAAGGTTCCATATAATAAATTATTTCACCACAGCCCTTTTAAAGGACAGCGGATCATCAGATTTTATTTCCAAAGGTTGAAACGAAAAATGAAAAGAAATTTACACATTTATGACGGGCAGTAATAAGTAAATTAACGAAGTGAGGGAGTGAAGGGGGTAGAGAGACATGATTGAGTCAGATGTAACATTTCTATTCTTTCAAATTTAAATTTTTAGAGGAAATCCAGACATTGACACATTAAATCTGTTAACGGAAGTTATATATTGTTTGAATTATTAGCTCTGATTTACATTGAGCTCTAGATTTTATCCTCCTTGTGTCTACCCATACGGATTACCTAGTTTTTCGTAAACTAAATATATATATATATATATATATATATATATATATATATATATATAACTGTTGGCTATGAATTGAGCATTCTGGTAGCCAGTAATGCTTATATCTTGTATATAATGCATTAAAAATTCGCTTTCGCTGCCAGAAAATCTAGAGTAACCTCTCAGCTGTCAATGTGCTACATACTAAGTGAGTTGCTCTGGATAGGAATAATTGGAGGTATTTGTGCTAGGGTGGTATCAAAAATTTTGATATCAGTTGTATTGACCATCTAAGAGACAAAAGTCAATGCCTTTGCATTCGATGAACTAATGTTCACCGAATGCAAAGCCCAATGGCCACAGTGTGGTGTTGTATTGGCATAAGAAGGGACAAAAAGTGAAGTTCTTGGAGCTATACAGTAAAGATAACAGCTAACTTTAGACTTGAAGAAGTCAAGATTAGTGAACAAAATTTCAGAATTCAGTCGGAGACAGAAGTATAGTGTGGAAGTAGACTTAAGAAGGAAATAGAAATAAGTGATAAACCTCTGTTCCAGTTCAAAAGACAGGGGAGGAGTGTGAACCTGATGATTGTCAAACCTATCTACTTCTATTTTTTATATATAATATATATATATATATATATGTATCCAAATAAAGGAAAAGAACAGACAGAATAAGAATCTACTGTTCTTTAGCATTTACTTTTATTTAAAAAGTGCTTGATATAACATAGAGCAAAATATATTTTAATAATATTCTTATTAGAAAATTTTATTCTATATTGCTACACAAAAATTTTCATGCTTTTGAACAGAAAATTTTTCCAATTCATCAGGCGATGTCTGGTAACTTATGATAAAAAAGACTTACTTTTGAAAACAAAATAATACGGTAGTTTAAGATTTAGAAAAGGAAGGGGGGGGGCAGATAAGATTTAAAAGTTTTATGGAAATGTCTAGGTTAATCAATCAAAAACCAGATAATTACTGAAGTATAAAAGTGAGGAGTATAGACTATAGGTTATGGGGAGGTGTGTTACTAAATCCTGTCTGGATGAATTGACATTTTTTTAAGACATGTCACTATTTGCTAACATCCAGTTATGAATACAATCAAGTACATTTAGTCATACAAAGTGATATACTTAATAAAAGGTGAATTTTAAAGAATTTCAAAATATTTTTATTAATAATTTTTTTCTATACTTGTGAACAGTCTTAAATGGGCTTTAGTATAATTAAAGCATTTTTATATATATTATTTTGAATGCAAAATACAATACTTATGTATGTATATATCTCTATCTATAAAAGGCAGGATGTGTGTGTAACGAATGCATGGCCACAATTTTCGACGAATTTACACCAAAATTTACATGCACATGCTCCAAGTTAGCGGGAAGGCCAAGACTGACTTTGCATTTCCCAACTCCCATCGATAGTGGAAATAATCGATTTTTTTCATGTAGTTTGCGGCCATTTTCTACTGGCCAGAGTGAGAGCCTATAGCTGGCTGCCACGAATAGGCAGGAAGCTTCTATTGGCCTGCGTGAGAGCCAACAACTGACTGACATGAATGTTTACTTGCATGCTAGCATGCAAAAAAAATCGATAGCTGCATTCGTCACAAGTGGAAAAAATTTAAATCTGCATGGCACTTTACTCCAATTGGCACATTCGCTTGCTTAGACTCAACGTTGATTCTGATTCCGCAGAACTGGGTTGGGTGTGAAAAAGTATTGTTAACATTCTTTTTTCATTCGGTTTTTCCAGTTACAAGTCCTTTTTTAAAGCTGACCGTTTTGTGTTCATTTTGTTTAGTTCTTTTTTCGTAACAGAATTAATGTTTAGTATAGAGCTTAGAAAAAATTTGCAGTGTGAGATAGGCAAGAAGTAAGGCATGTAGCAACATCAGCACGGCAAAGGACACTCCTTTAAAGGCAAGGAAGGGCAAAAATATTTTAAGTCAAGTGATAGCGATTGCTGTATGAGTCGTACAATTTTTTAATCAAGCACGGGCCATGCTGCTAGTATATATATATGTTTATATATAGATATATGTATGCATATGTATGTTTATATATATATATATATATATATGTGTATGTATAAATATGTGTATGTATATGTATGTGTTTGTATATATACGTATGTATGTAAGTGTTTTATATATATATATATATATATATATATATATATATATATATATATATACACACACACACACACACATACATACACACACACACATATATATATATATATGGAAATAAAAACGGCAAGACAATATTTACCATTCATGATTAGAAAAAAAATTAACCAGCTGACCAGTTTCGCCCTCCCTCAACAGAGCTGAAATGAAGGGAAGACTAAATATAAAATATGAGAAACATGTGCTGAAATAAATAAATTAATCATGAATGGTAACGTTCATCTTGCCGTTTTTATTTCCATAATAAAATTCTGTACCCCTAAGAAAATTATATATATATCTATTAAAAAGAAGAGAGAAACCGCAAACGTTTTTTGGTTCTATCATCTTTTTAATATACACTTTTCTCTCATTGGAATTTCTATAACCTCTTCCCTTTATTTATTGAGATATATATATATATATATATATAATATATATACACACACATTAAAAATGTGGATTATTATGCATTTGCCTTTTCAGCTGTAATTGTCTGAGGGTAGATCAAAAAGCAGTAAGTCTTATAAAGCCATGTCAACCTCAGCACCTGAAGATATTAAATAATTTCAATTCTTTCTCAGTTCCCTAATTTTTCTTTTTTGCTCACTAGTTTTTGTAACAGCTCTTATTTTAAATTTCTGTTGAACTTTGGTTTCCATTTTTCTTTTGGGTTGGAGTTTTTTGTCTGGCTACAATGGCTAATCTTATCAGACTCCCTGCTAAAACTTTGATTGATGTAGTAGTTCTGTTTTTCTTTTTTATTACTGTATGCTAAGACTTTAATTTATTGAAGTTGTAGTTCTGGTAGTTTTTGGTGATTATTTATTTGTTTTTTGTTGACAACTTCTTAAAGGAGCTTTAAGATTATGACTGGGTTGTGTTTTTAAACTTATTGTTTTAATTGAACTTGTTAATAGATTTTGAAATTTAAAATTTTTTTCTTTCCTGTAAATTGCTAATTATTTAAGGTGAATATTTGTTGGTGATGGCAAAAACCGTTATCTCATTTCTTTGATTTAATAACCCCAACCCAACCTTACGCAAGTCCAAAAACTTGACATACCACAAACACCCCTATTTTCATCAAAGCAGTGACCCCTTGATAAAGAAAAAACAAACCCCAGATCATTACTTTCATTCGAAACTATAAATGAGTAAAACATTCCATACCATAGTTATTCCAAAACAAGGCTTTAGGATGAAACTGCCACCCAGTGGTTAAGGTTTAATATTGGAATTAAATACTGCTGACCAGTTTCGAAACATAGTAATTTGTGTTGCGATGGAATCATATTTAAAAAAAAAATAATTATAATCTAGGCTCTACTTGTGTATCAAGCATTGTTTTTTAAAAATAAAAACAAAAATACTAAATAATTTTGGATTATCAATCTAACAGTTCTTTCCTATTATATCAATATATACGCATATATATATATATGTATATATATATATATATATATATAAAAATAAAGAACAAATGTTCATCAATTTAACATGTTTCACTTTTATTAAAGCTTTGTCAGAGACTGAGATATGGAGAAAAAGAAATTCTGGTATTTTCACTTTTGTGTTTGATTTTTATAAACAAATGAGAATTTTTACAAACTTACATATAGTATCATTTACGGTTATAAAACACGTGATATGATTGACCAATGAAATTCAAACAACAAATATTAAAGCAAGTTGGCAGCATGCTGTGCTTCTTAATGGTAGCCTTACCTGCTACTGTGGCTTTGTTGCATGCAGTAAGGCAGGCCTTGCTGTCCACTTGCAGAAACCTGTGGCAATTGATCCTTAACCACTCATACAAAATAGCTCAATGACATCTTCCATCTGTCTAAATGATTGTAAATCACATGCATGTCCATAGTAGTTGAGCACTTCTTTATTTTACTGAGCCCTCATTTGTCATCTGCGATGAGAGAGTCCACTATATATATATATATATATATATATATATATATATATATATATATATATATATAGGTTTAGGTAAATGAAATAACTAGGTATTAGTGACCATGTATGCAAATAAATAATTACCAAATTAAGCCAAGAAGTGTAGACATAATAGTGCTCAATGTGATTAAACAGAGCTAAAAAATATATATTAATAAATACACACATAGCTATGTTTGGTGTGTGACTGAAGTTTTGTTGGTTACCCAACTCATCGGGCACAAGCTATATCTTGTGCCCAATGAGTTGGGTAACCAACGAAACTTAAGTCGCACACCAAATGTAGGTATATGCATATTTATTAATGTGTGTGTGTGTTTTATTGAAGGCAACTGGCAAGGAACTGCAATTATATATTAAATTTTTCTTGCATTCATATGAGAGATTTCTTTTTGTGGACATAGTGTGTAAAGAAACAAAATCTGTCCAGATGACTCTGTATATCCGAGCACTTTCAACTAAATTATTAGCCATTATCTAGGTTTTAATTAAAGTAGGTTAATAAATATTTTGTTGTTGTTGTAAGAATTAAAAACATAGAAATGTAAATGATCAGTTCATTCATTTACCTTGGGTCTTACAGAAAGATCTCAAGAAACAAATGTTTGGGGTAGCTGTCACAGCAAAGAAGAGTTCATCTGAACAATTACCATAATAGTTAATAATTGTAATTTAAAAAGTGATACTGTTTTTATTTTTAATAATTTTTTTATGACGCAATAGTCTAGAACCTGTTAACAGAGAATGAGTAACTCTCATAAAACAAGAAGAATTGTTGGGACTCATTATCCATAATATACACACAAAAACAAAATAGATTTTTCTTTCTTACTGGAATGGTCCAAAGCAAGCCTAAGTGCACTCAATATTCAAAAGAGTGCTCCAACAGTAATGTCTCCTCATCAGTTTCCACGGAAATTGATACAGAAAGTCCAATAAGATGGACTTTTCTAGCTGAAAACTGGCTCTTTTTTTTTTGCCGACAATGAACATGATCTTTTGACCTTTTGGATTGAAAGCTGTGCAGGGCCATCCCAGATGTGGCTTGTCACACGTATCAATACCCCTACTGCTGAAACTCATTAACCACTGACCTGATTAACTGTGCTCTCATCCACTGTTTAGTCTCTATAAATATTCAGTGAGTGTTTTGCTTGTATGGGAAAATTTAGTGATATACTTCCGCTTTTATGCACTTTAATATCATGACATTTTGTCAGACTACTGCTCAGGTACTAAGGTAAAAAAAAACAAAAAAAAATATTAAGTAGTAAGTTTAACCCCCTACTGTCAACATGTGTCATTACTTTCAGGTGACCATTGTACTATTAATATTTTATATATATATATATATATATATATATATATATATATATAAGTGGTAAATATACACATACATATGCAATCATATATATATATATATATATATATATATATATATATATATATACACATACATACATACATACATATATATATATGTATAAAAAATAATTACAAGAGGATAAAATCCAGGTAGAACTCAATGTCCAGGACAGAGTAAGGATATAATAAAAAGGCTTAAACACTAATATTCCATGGTCATAATTTATTCCATTGGAATTGTAAATACAATCCAATTCATCAGACCTACAATTGGATTGTATTTACGATTCCAATGGAATAAATTATGACGATGGAATATTAGTGTTTAAGCCTTTTTATTATATATATATATATATATATACATATATATATATATATTAGTAGTAGTAGTAGAAGTCTGATGATCTGTTTAGGTGAAACCGTGGTAGGTTTGTCTGGCTCTCTAGATCTAACTATATATATATATATATATATATATATATATATATCAGCCATTTTGAATCATTTATCTTAGAAAGCATTTGCAGTTGTATATAGCTGATGATTTAGATTTCTAAATAAGTTTGGTGCCATACAGGACATCTATATGAAAGTCTCAATCTGATGAGGCTATTTAAGGACATGACTCATTTTTAGGTTGATGTAACAATTTACAATGTTGGGCAAAAGTACCTCTTCTAGAGCATATTCTATGTTCAGTTTGTTTTTAGTATTCATATATGAGTTGGCTAAACATGTGTTGCTGCTATCTAGTGGTTGGTAGTTCAATCTCTGGATCTGGTATTGAGAAACTGGTTCAGCAGGAATGAACGATAACAGGGACTAAATAACAATAATCAACAGACATTACATATCACCCAAAGACGAAGATCAGCTGAATACGCTCGAGGGTACTTTGCCAAAACATTTATCATAAAGATGAGAGTGATAGTTCAAATCAAATAAAATCTGGAAAAAATTGTTAGAACACTCCCACAGAATTCATTGTATTAATGATATCCACAGAATTCTATCCAAATAGGTTGTTATTTAATAAATTTATTGCATAAAGCATTTATTGTATGAAACTTTGATTGAAGCCTTTGTGTAGTTCTTAAAATGTTTTCCATTATATCATATCATATTTATAAATTCTGGACAAGGACTGGCATCACAGGGCCAAAATATAATAACCAACGATATCCTATATCGGTAAAAACATTAGACACCTGAAGATAGTAAATGCATACTTGGCCGAAACATCTCTATAACAGCATCTATAACAATCAAAATGATAACAATAATGTGAATAAATTAAAAATGTATGTTACACAGAGGTTAGCAATAGTTGTTACACTGTATAAATTAAGCAATATAAAGGTTTATCTCTCTCTTTCTCTCTTGTATTTCGTCTCTTTTTCTCTTGTATTCTTTTCTCTCTCTTGTTTTCTTCTCTCCCTCTTTTGCATTTTTCTCTTTCTCTCTCTCTCACTCTCTCTCATATTTTTCTCTTTCTCTCTCTCTCTCTCGCTCTCTCTCATATTTTTCTCTTTCTCTCTCTCTCTCTCGCTCTCTCTCATATTTTTCTCTTTCTCTCTCTCTCTCGCTCTCTCTCATATTTTTCTCTTTCTCTCTCTCTCTCGCTCTCTCTCATATTTTTCTCTTTCTCTCTCTCTCTCTCGCTCTCTCTCATATTTTTCTCTTTCTCTCTCTCTCTCTCTCATATTTTTCTCTTTCTCTCTCTCTCTCGCTTTCTCTCATATTTTTCTCTTTCTCTCTCGCTCTCTCTCATATTTTTCTCTTTCTCTCTCTCTCTCCCTCTCTCATATTTTTCTCTTTCTCTCTCTCTCGCTCTCCCTCATATTTTTCTCTTTCTCTCTCTCTCTCGCTCTCTCTCATATTTTTCTCTTTCTCTCTTTCTCTCTCTCATATTTTTCTCTTTCTCTCTCTCTCGCTCTCTCTCATATTTTTCTCTTTCTCTCTCTCTCTCCCTCTCTCATATTTTTCTCTTTCTCTCTCTCTCTCCCTCTCTCATATTTTTCTATTTCTCTCTCTCTCGCTCTCTCTCATATTTTTCTCTTTCTCTCTCCCTCTCTCATATTTTTCTCTTTCTCTCTCTCTCGCTCTCTCTCATATTTTTCTCTTTCTCTCTCTCTCGCTCTCCCTCATATTTTTCTCTTTCTCTCTCTCTCTCCCTCATATTTTTCTCTTTCTCTCTCTCTCTCGCTTTCTCTCATATTTTTCTCTTTCTCTCTCTCTCTCTCTCATATTTTTCTCTTTCTCTCTCTCTCTCGCTCTCTCTCATATTTTTCTCTTTCTCTCTCTCTCTCGCTCTCTCTCATATTTTTCTCTTTCTCTCTCTCTCTCCCTCTCTCATATTTTTCTCTTTCTCTCTCTCTCGCTCTCTCTCATATTTTTCTCTTTCTCTCTCTCTCGCTCTCCCTCATATTTTTCTCTTTCTCTCTCTCTCTCGCTCTCTCTCATATTTTTCTCTTTCTCTCTCTCATATTTTTCTCTTTCTCTCTCTCTCGCTCTCTCTCATATTTTTCTCTTTCTCTCTCTCTCGCTCTCTCTCATATTTTTCTCTTTCTCTCTCTCTCGCTCTCTCTCATATTTTTCTCATTCTCTCTCTCTCGCTCTCTCTCATATTTTTCTATTTCTCTCTCTCTCTCACTCTCTCTCATATTTTTCTCTTTCTCTTTCTCTCTCTCCCTCTCTCATATTTTTCTCTTTCTCTCTCTCTCGCTCTCTCTCATATTTTTCTCTTTCTCTCTCTCTCGCTCTCTCTCATATTTTTCTCTTTCTCTCTCTCTCGCTCTCTCTCATATTTTTCTATTTCTCTCTCTCTCTCGCTCTCTCTCATATTTTTCTCTTTCTCTTTCTCTCTCGCTCTCTCTCATATTTTTCTCTTTCTCTCTCTCTCGCTCTCTCTCATATTTTTCTCTTTCTCTCTCTCTCGCTCTCTCTCATATTTTTCTCTTTCTCTCTCTCTCGCTCTCTCTCATATTTTTCTATTTCTCTCTCTCTCTCACTCTCTCTCATATTTTTCTCTTTCTCTCTCTCTCGCTCTCTCTCATATTTTTCTCTTTCTCTCTCTCTCGCTCTCTCTCATATTTTTCTCTTTCTCTCTTTCTCTCTCTCATATTTTTCTCTTTCTCTCTCTCTCTCCCTCTCTCATATTTTTCTCTTTCTCTCTCTCTCCCTCTCTCATATTTTTCTCTTTCTCTCGTGTATGTTCATGTAAAATGTTGATAAATAATATACACCTTAAAGCACTCTTTTGTACAATGAGTTAAATGCCAAAGGTACTTTAAGACAAAAACAGGCACTAGCATTTCTTTTGTTTCCATTTTTGTCTATCATGTAAATAACAGCTTATTTATTGGGTGCATAAATTTGGTCACCACCTTTTAGATCCCATGAAACATCCTTCTTTTTAATTTGGCTTGTATTACGGTCTCTGATTGGTACTTAGGTTTTACTTATTAACTCATTATTATTATTAATTTTGTCCGTTATATGATTACCGCATCATCTTTATGAAAGAGGCTACAATGAGTTGGTCTTGTACAAATTATTGCTCTGACAGTTACTTTCTCAGTGTGGCAATATTTTTTATTAATTATTTTGCCTTGCAGCATCCTCCAACACTAATTTCATCCAAATTGCATTTTAATATCAAATATATTTTATCTAATGATTTACTTAACCTGATAACACTTTTTCTAAAGGACACCTGGCTATTTTGTTCATCCAAAACATTCTTGTTAGGCACAATTCTTTTTCAATATGTTCTGTCCCTTTGGGATATGGGCGATCATGGCTCTCCTATCTCTTGCAGACCTTAGCAACATTTGTCCTTTTGCCAAGCCTCTTACTCACTACATTCAGTCATCCATTCAGATGCTTTCTCCTGTCATTCTTGCTCTCAGTATGTCCTGTGAGTGTCAAATTCTTCAAGCCTTCCCTTTCTCATTATGTATCCCAGAAATTTCAGTTCCCTATTTCTGTTTCCAAGTGATCTTTCTGTTCATATACTTCTTAAAATCTTCCTAGTTGCTTACACACTCCATCCATAGTATTCTCAGCATCCTCCTGTAGGACAAGTTTCGCCTCCAGTTTTCTCTTCATATGTGAGGATAGGCACAATTAGTGTATATTAAATCGGTGATTTGAGATAGTGTTAGCCAACTTGGCAAAAATGATTTGCTGACAAATTTAACTACATCACAATTCTCTCAATCACTTGTCAGTCTCACTAAAAAAGTTGGCCTTACTATAATCATGTATCTATAATATAAACCCAGAAATACACTCCGAAAAATTATTGGTTAATTGATAGATAATAAGAAACAACTGGGGTGTTCAATATTATTTAGTTCTTAAGAATTGCTGATGGACTTTGAAGTACTTTGTTAAAAGAACTTTTTAAAACTTCATGTTTTTCCTATTTTAATTTTTGGATGTATAAGGATTAATAAATAAATAAAATTAATTACAAGTTTCACAACTACAAAAGTAACCCATGGAAATTACTCTATTGTATCTTTAAATATCTTGAGCTTAACAACTTTAACCAAATATTGCAATAACAATCATAAATATGAATGCAGGTCATTAGTTAAATAAGTAAGAGGGTACAAATGAAAGAATATAAAATTGAGAAGTTTTTTTTCCATTTCACTGAAGCAGACGTTAAATACATGAAGGCATTATTGCCTCTTCTATCTCTTTTTTCCCCACTGCATCTCTGATATGTCTTTTCTGTCATATTTCAGTATCAAAATAGAATAGTTGATTATTTATGAAGTATTGGCCGCGGTTGTAACAAAATGCACTAACTAAGGAATGAAGGGACAAGCAGAATTATTATTTCAGAATTTATTCAGATAAACTTTTAATATCTGGTAATTAATGTATGAATAGCGAGCCACAACCAGCAGCCTTTATGATGATGCAATTTCCCTCTAAGTGTTCATCATTTTCCAGATTATTCTTGCCATTCCTAAGAGGCTTCCTTTCTGCAGAAGTTCTGTGAGGCAATCAATGCCAATTTTCTTCATCCATATTTCCATTCTGTCAAATACCAAGTGCACCAAAGACATCTAGCATGATTATGATTGTCTTCAACTTCCAATGGCTTGTGAGTTCAAACTTCAAGGTTCTTACTTGGTTACTTTCTCTGCTTCCTTTTGCTCTATCCTCAAATAATGGATCAAGGATTAACTCTTTTTTTTTTGTATTTTATCTTGCATCAATATGTCTTATTTGTTGTGTGCCAGTTTCTTATCTGCTTGTATTGCTTGAAAAATCACAGAACATCTTGCATATTTCTGACTCGAGGGCTTTCTCAGGTTTATGTTTGTACCATTCCTTTTCTCACTGAAACCCCTCTTCTCAGACAGCTTCCAATGGATGATTTTGGTAACTTAATTGTCTCTCTTCCTTTGTTATGTATTCTTACATTGATTTTGATATGTATTGCGAGCAAGTGCCCAAGTTAAACTTGGGCACGTGCTCACAATGTGTGCTATAGTTTCATTATATTTCCCACATGTTCTCTTTGTGAGCACGCTTTCTTTATTACCATTAAAATCTCCATTGATAAGATTTCTGAAAAACTATTGTGAATCACTTGTTTCCTTGTAAGTTTTTTAGATCTTACTCTTTCGTGGAAGTGTTCAAGACTTTCATTGTGCAAACTAATCTTTCTCTTCTGTTATTCTTTTGTACTCAAGGTGTGCCTTAAAGTTCAAATGGAATACTTCCATCTAGTTGAGGTGCATCGGCATGGGGGTAATGGTTAACAAGCTCATTTCTACTTAGTAGGGAGTTTAATTCTCATTTAGTGCTTTATATAAAATTCAAATTTAGGTAACCCAACAAGGGTTTACATGTCATAACCCCACTTGACCAAATGAAATAACCTTACTAATCTTTCTCCTTTGTTTTTCATTTGTACTATTTTATTAATAGTAGTATTATTATTATTATTTTTAAAACAAGTTCTTTTTAACCTGCATTTGTTTTGTAATCACATGCTGGGTCATGACCAATTGACCTTGGGCAAGTGAAGTGATTTTTGTTGTTGTTTCAACTTAATTAAACAAAATACAAATTATTATTATTATCACCATTTATTTCTGTCCCAATAGTAAATCCATAAGCACTGACAAAGTTAACCTGGCCACAGAAAGGACCTCCAATCAGTGGTTAACTGGGACCAGAAATGGCTTGTAAATTTTTCATGCTTCCAAAACTAAACTGCTCTCATTTAACCACCACAGAGAAACTTCCCTACTCGCCATCAGCATGGCTGATGCTCAACTCCAGGAGAGCATCTCACTGTGCTTTCTTGGCCTCATGTTTCCGACCGACTCGAAGTGAAACAACTACATTGAATCAATAGCTGCATCTACTGCTAGGAAAATTGGTTCTTTGTGTCGTGCCAGAAAGTTTTCCTCGTCAGAGTCCATCTTACACATCTACAAATCTACTATTCGTCCATACATTGAATACTGTTGCCATATCTAGTCTGGTACCCCTGCTATTCATCTCTAGGTCCAAAGAAGGATCTGCAATGTAATCGATCCTGACTTGGCATCTAGACTTAAGTCACTTTCTCACCGACATGGTGTGGCTCCCCTCTGTCTTTTCTACAAATATTTTCATAGCAACTGCTCTGACGAGTTTTTTTTCCCTAGTGCTCCTGACTACATGAATTTAAGTGTGCTACTAAATCAGAATCTAGGACCCACCCTTTTGCTGTTGAAAGAGTTAAATATAATGCCACTTCTACTCCAACAGTTTCTTTCCTTGCACTTCCCAACAGTGGAACTCCCTTCCTTTTTACTTGCTTCCCTGATAACTACAATTTTCAAAAATTTAAATGCAATGTCAATCACCATCTTCTGTTGTCTTAAACCCAGTTCGTCTTTTATCCTTTCCTCAATCCCCCCTATACCCAGTCTTTTTTCTCACTTTAACTCTTTGTAATTCCCTGTATACTAGTGGCACTCCTGCCTTGCTAGGGGTGAATTGCTTAAAAAAAAAATCATTATTCATAAACTGATTGTTGAAAGATTTTGTCATGACATTGAAATGGTTTGGATGTAGTGTAGTTATTTAGTCATGTTGGTGAAATTGGATGTTTGTAAAAGTTAATGCAAAAGCAACATGAATGTTTTCTTTTCAAGTACTTATATTATAAAGTATTAAAATTCTGTATAAAATGCAGTTTTTGGCTACCAACTCCCAATACAATTATAATGTACACATATACATACTCTTATCTGGTGTGTGAACTGATCTGATCTTTCAATGTGTAGACGACAGCTTCTTTTTTTTTTTTTTTGAGATGGTTACACATTTATGTTTACGGGGAACAAAATCCACACAATGGATATTGAACATTTCTCTGCTTAATTAAATTCATAGCAAATATAAAGCCAGACTCAAACAAAACACAACATATTTGATGTATTATAACAATATATTATTATTATAATTATTATAATTATTATTCTATTCTATAAACTAATGAGACAGTGCATGTATGTGTTTGTGTGTTTCAAAGGGTAATTCCTATAATATTCCTTTTGTGTCATTTGCAAATCCCTAAAAAGATTTCTGATCACCTATATCAAAGTTTGTTGCAATGCAACACCTGGTAGGAGCCAGGACTAATTTTGTTACAGGTGCATCATATTTCTGAGTCATGCTTTTACTTGTGGGTGGATTGTATGGGGTTCACAATTCAATTAATTTACCTTGCTTCCAAATAAGGCATGAAGCGGCAGGTGGCGCCCTGCTTCCGAGTGGGGCGTAAAATTGTGATTCTTGCCACTGTAGCGTGACACAGGTTGAATCAGTTATGGGCATGGTGGTGTGTGTACTACAGCACCTACTGCAGTTATGCCATTGTTCTTATTTTCAGATCAATGGAAATTGATTTGTTCTGTGAACAAACATTGTTTTTTTTTTTTTAATCACTTATCTCCTCCACTCTAATATAGCCTGTCTCCTTGTTACGAAATCCAAAGGATTTACTTACTGTTATGACTCCACTCCTTAATTTCCCAACAATTGGGGTGTTTTTGTATCCCGCTTCATTGTATGTGAAGTGCGGGAAAAATTCTACCTTAAAATCTTAAGTCAAGTTTCAGCCATGAAGGAGACTATAAAACTTTGTTAATCTCATCCAACCTTTGCTGTACTAATTGCTTTCGAGTCTATAACATCGAAAACACTATTCCTTATATGATCTCTAAAATCAAGCAATATTGTGCCTGGTCATTACTTGGATAGATGACCTTTTGGGGAATACCAGATGATGCAATTGTATTGAAAATTCCTTCAAAAGAACCAGTTTCCAGAAAATCTGTGAGAAAGGCTGGTGACTCATTTTTTGAAAATCAAAAGTATTTAAAAAAAAAAAAAACTTTTCCAATACTTGTTTTTTGATACACAGATATACTCACACGAGTATCTTAATCTTAGTCATGTTTCAGCTTTTGTATTCTTCAGCCTTCTTCAAGTGTCTATCATAGAATTTTCCAAGAATTTCAAATCAAGCACTTTATTCAATCAATGGGAGTATAGTGTTCTCATTCAATATGGAGTGCAGAATATTTTATACTTGTTAATTTTTTTTCATTGTGATGATTCTTGTTTATGAATTTATACTATGTATAATGTAATTAGTTGTTGGAAGTTTTGTCTTAGGCTAAGTTTTCTTTTCTCTCTTAATTAAAAGCTCCCATAGGGTGTTCATTTCTATGCTTGACTTACTGATGAGATAGTTAGAGCCTAGCATGTACATTGAAGAAAGCTGCAGGGTATAATAGCTGAAATACTTTGACCATAACAACCAAGATGAGGATAATAGTCCAAGTAAATCAATATATAATAATTCCTCATCTAAGAAATTCAGATAAAAATGTGCTCCCCCACCTCACTCTCAGAAGTAAAAAAACTTGTTCATCAACTGGTTATCTGCTCCTTGTAATGAATGACTTCTGTTGAAAGTCTCTTTTTCGCTGATTATGTCTCTCTTGTCAAAATTTGTGGAACGTCCAATACAATGAAATAAAAAAAAAGAAACAGTTATTTTTGTATGTTTAAATGTTTGAAATTTAATTTTTGTTTGTTTGTTTGTTTGCTTTGTTTTTTCTGATGTAAATGTATGTACTTTTTTTTTATATTCTTGATAACTAAAATTTCCTGAATGATGACATTTCATGTACAAATACAAGAATCAATAAAATTAAAGAGGGTGAAGAAAAAAAGAATGTACAAGGAAGACAATAATGAAAAGTCATGAGCGCCTACCGTAGTGATTAACAAGTTCCCTTTCTCAAACCTTAAGTGCCCCCCTGTTGTGTCATTGCGTTTAGGAGATAAGACACAGCTGGCCTTTTAACTGGGATTTCTCCACAGAGGTCAAGCCAAGGTAAAAGCTTGGATGCTGATTTTCTAGGCTGGCCCTCCCCACATGGGAGATTGTGTTATACTGATCTTTCTATTCATATCTTGTCTCTCCATTAGTCTGGCCTTGTGCCACGCTAAAATGAGTTTAGTTAATATAAATAAAAAGGAAAACATTTGCCATGGCAATAATCCAGACAAAAAATGATGTTGCAAAAATGTTTTTTTTTTGTTTTCTTTTGTGTTTTTGATTTTTTTCATTTCTGTTTTTTATACATACATACATACATACATTTCTCAACATACCACTGCAAGTATGATGTCTTGTAACATTATATTAACAGAAAAAAAGATAATAAATTCCAGGAAGATATTAGAAGGTACGTTCATCATCAAAATCAGTTTTTCTCAATTAAAGAAAATCCCCCCCCCCCCCAAATGAATTTTTTTACCTTCTACACATGTTAACTAAAGAAAAAAATATTCAGATATTATTTGACCAGTGCGGAATTTTTCAGCTAGTGCCCTTTGCAAAATTACCGTAACATTGTGACAAAGTTGTGGATGGTTGTTCAGTTTAGGGTCAGGAAAATAGCTGA
The DNA here is from genome assembly GCA_964036315.1 of Acanthosepion esculentum. Lineage (NCBI taxonomy): Eukaryota > Metazoa > Mollusca > Cephalopoda > Sepiida > Sepiidae > Acanthosepion > Acanthosepion esculentum. Next base: position 108,486,511 of record OZ038485.1, on the reverse strand, counting down.
GTCTATTGTTACAGCAATGTTGCCATAAGGTCATGTATCCCCCAACCAAAATACATCATGTCTGCAAAATTGCAAGAACATTCCATGTTAGCTGGGTAGTTTGCCTTAAGATGAAGATTTGACTGCTATGACTTTTTTAAGGCTTTTATAAATAGCGTATGCCAGTTGTATTGTGATGGCTTGCAAGTTTGTCTTCCAGAAAACTGTTACTGAAATTGATCTTTACTGGACACTCCACTGCTATAGTGTTGTGCCAGACTAGCTTTAATAAATAGGGGGCTGACTGTAGGTGATCAAGCTAGTCTCAGAAATGATAATAAGTTCAAGCCTCAATGGAGGTTAGGCTTATGACCATATCACATTTAAACACAAGTTCCTGTATGATCACCGATGTTAAGCCTGGTCAGTACCAAGATGAGTGACTGTTTGGGAATACAAAATGTCGTAAGCTTGGATGTGCAGGTGGTGTAATGGATAATAACTAGGAATTATTAATCAAAAAGTAAAGTTCCAATTCAAGTTGGGCTCGTTATATTCACTTACATGCAAATAACCTTAGGAAAGGCATGAATCCATGTCTTCTTCCTCTTGACATGGGTTAATTAGTAAGACTTATATCACTAAATTATTACCTCTCCACCCAAATTCTTACAATCTAAAAATATTTTCTGTTTTAAATAACCTGCAAATTAGTTGATTAACCATAGAAAACAGATCAATCAGTTGGTAGAGGTTAGTTTTTTGTTGTGACAAAATAAATTTACCGTATTTGATGGCATATAAGATGCATGTGTGTATAAGTTGTACCCCAATTTCAGCAAGGCAAATCAAGAAAAAATTAGCAATTAGTAAAATTATTAGTAAATGGTACAGCCTAGGCTATATTTATAAGGTATTATTTTGGTTAAACAAGCCATGATTTATAATTAAATGAAAATTAATAGAAAAAAAAAAAGAACACAAGCCTATAATAACTTTATGTCCAAAAGTAAGAAAACAAAATAAAAATCAAGCAATTATTACAAGTGGACAAAACAGTACAGTTACCATTAAAATTCAGTCAAAAATTTTCCTTTATATGTTTTGTACAACCTGCATCTTGTAAATATCTTAGTGGAATAATTAGGATACAAAAATTCTGATTGTATTCATACCAATGCAACCGGGAGTTATCACAAGAAAAATATTAATGAAACAAATATATTTTACAAATATATAATTTGAATTCATTGTATATATTTTTAGTGAAACAAAGTACTAATATTAAATGTGATGAAATTAATATAATGAATATTATCAACGATAACACTTTTAATCTGCATAATAGCCTTTTAAATAAGGACAGTAGGTATATAAAAGTTACTCTAAAGTCTAAGCTAATAGGAGTTGCCAGGTAGCTAATTTCATCCGACTATCGCAAATTTTAAACCTACATATGGCATATAAGATGCAGGGGAATTTTAAAAGATATTTTTAGTAAAAAGATGCGTCTTATATGCCAACAAATACAGCAGTTAATAGGAGCCTTTCTTAGTGATGGTTAACAAGCTAGATTCCCTAACTGTTCAAGAGTTTGATTCTCACTGGGTGCTTGGTACACTGTGATCTTGTACCCAACTAAACTGTGCTTAGTTAATTTCTAGGCACTAGGGAGAAAAAATAGTCAGGTCATTTAAAAAAATAGGGGGAATTTATTTTTGACTACTTATTGTTGATTATCTTTCATTAGATCTTTCTCAACACACGACATTTATCAGATAATTTTTTTTTTTTTTAAGAAGGGGTCCAATTCATAACATAAATACAGCATCAAGTTGATTCTGATTTTTTTCTTATTTTTAATTGTCTTTACCTTGTGTTTATTTACAAATGGTAAATTTGAAACTGTACCCACATCAATACGTGCTACTGATATATATTTTCCAATTTTTAAATAAAATAAATAAGAAAAACACTGGAGAGATAGATATCTGAAAGAATCAGCAAATAGGCTAGACTATGAGAACCTCATTATTAGGCATGGCATCGAAATAAATATGATTTGGGAGTTGTTAATAAAGAAAGCTTTTAAGAGCAACTGTAAAACAAAAGGAAAACTTCAGTGAATGTGGACAAGCGGCATCGACACTCATTAGGAGGAAGGTTAGGTTTAAGGCGACAAATTATCCACAGAGAATTGTCCTATGGGATTAAAACAAATTTGGTGACCTAGTAATTGTGAGTTCAATCCCTGGCCGGGCAGTGTGTACTTGGTGGAAACAGTGAGAAGTAATAAAAATAAAAACTAGATGTTTTTCAACATGGACACTGGAATGAGAACAGTGTACCATCGTAGTTTGAATAAAAGGTTCAGTTCAAAATATCTTGTAGGCTACCTGGATCAACATACACAGGGCACAATGACCAAAATGTTGTGATAACAACAAACATGAGGATAATCGTTTGAATGTAAATAGTGTAAACTCCTCATCCTAGAAATTCAGACAGAAAATTTAATCTGTTTTTCTAATTTTGGGTTTATTACAGAAGCATTTGCACAGATATCTTAAATGAATCGTACCATTAGAGATTTTAATCATTCAATTAATAAATATGCTGTGGCAAAATGCGGATATGTGAAGAAGATAATGGTTCAACCTAGACTTGAACATGTTAAGATTGTCGTGATTGGAGAAGCATTCTTTTGGGAGTAGGTTCCACAAGGCACTACCTCATATAAGAAGTTGCGCAAGTGGGAATCCAAAGGAAATGAAGGCGGTTCACTACAAAATGCGTGGCATGGCTTGGATCTTAGCTGTGAATGTTAGGACTGGTGGAAAGAGTCTAGTTCATCTGAACACTCTCCATGGGAATAGCAATAGAGTAGTGAAAGGCTTCAAATGTCTCATCTGTGAGAAAGAGGTTGTCTGGTGAAAACAATTAACCCACAAGGACGTGGAGACACTTTTGGACTCTATTGAGAGTGGAAACTGAAGACTGGGCAGCTTCTGCTTGTGTATGCCAGCAGTACTCCATTTTCGGACTGATCTGGTTTTTGTGAATGTAAGGGGTAGCAGGAAGAGTTGGTACTTGCTGGAGTGGTGAAGTTATAAAATTCTATAATGTAAGTTCAATTCAGCAATCTGGTCTGGTGAAAACCCTCATTGTATGTAATGCTGCATTGCATATGCCACACAAATTTACCCCAATTCATAAGTATGCTAGGCAAATGCACCTAAGGCATACATTTAAATTTACTCCTCGTGTGTAAAAATAAATAAGTAAATTTTTTTTTGCTAGAAAAAGTTGACGGAAGAAAATCAATACTAGTGGGATTTATTTGAAATAAATAGTTTAAATGTTATATTTAGTGGCTACATGTGTTTCAGTAGCCATCTCTTAATTTTTTGTTTGTGTGTAAACAAAGCAAATTGACATCAACTGGCCTGCACACTTGAGAGTCTTATGCAAATTTTCATCAAGTGGCCTGCAGTTTTGGCAGTCTTAGGCAAATTTGCATCTAGTGGCCTGTGGATTTGAGAGTCTTACTCTTATGTAAATTTACACTAACTGGTGTGCGCATTAGCATCTTATGCAAATCAATAATTATCAATAACGTGAGCTTAGTTTCAACTCTGACATTTGTAAATAAAAATCAGGTAAAGACAACTCTGAAAAATCAGCAGAGGTAATTTAAAATTTACTACTCTGAACAGGACTCCACTTCTAAAATGATTAAAAAAAAACAATTCTTTGATTCTGACAAATGTTGTGGGTAGAAGACACGCCCTAATGAACACTAACCATTAATAATGACACATAAAAACACCTCCCCCACAGCATTTTTATTATTTTTTTTTCAAGGTGCTGACCATTTTTATTCAGTAATGTTAATAGCTACTATATATATATATATATATATATATATATTATATATATATATATATATAGTATCTATTAACATTACTGAATAAAAAAATAATAAAAATGCTGTGGGGGGGTGTTTTTATATATATATATATATGAAATATTTTTTTTTGACATTTGTAAATAAAAACAAGGTAGAGATAACTAAAAAAAATCAATTTGGTACTGTATTTATATTATGAATGGGGACCACTATTCTTTTTTTTTTTTTTTTTTATCAATTCACCTCAAGCAAGGTGGTAATGCCTCTAAGTTGCAAGGGGCTATTGGGACTGAAAGAAAATGAGAAGACTTTAGAAGGACCCCAATCGTAAACAGGAAACAAGGGACAAACTTCTACTCCTGTTCAAAAGACCAGGGAGGAGTATGCTCCACTGATGAATGTGTATTGCTTGAACTAAGTATCACTTGCTGCTGCCTTCCTTCATGCTTTATGTTCATGCTTATTCTAAGACTGTCGTCCCCGATGCTGCTGCCTTCATTGTTATCCTTTTATTTAACATCTACACATATTTTTTCTCTCTTTAAATCATTCTTGGTTTTCTATATAATTTTCTGTTTAAAAAGCATTGTTCATTTGGTTTGAAAGTAAAAGATTTTTGATTTGATTTTTGTATGAAATTCCATCTTTTTATTTATTTATTTCATTTTAATTTTTAATGAATTGATAATAAAGCAAATTTCTGTGTATGCATAATTAATTCACAACTTGAGTTGTACATAGGAGCATCTGCAAATTAATTAATAATTAGCAATCTTTACTTTAATTAAATAAAGGTACACAGTAATGTTTATTCTACAATAATACAATTACTAGCTTAGCTGTCTTTAATAGCATTTCTTAACATAATCAATGAGTGCTGTCAGATAATGAAGCCTTGATAATCTTTGGAGCTATCACTTATTTTATGATTGAGTCATATATATATATATATATATATATATATTTAAGATCTGAAATATATTGAGGAATCAGAGAGCCACATTCAAATTCCAGTTGAATTCATTACATTCACTTATGTGCTGATACCCTTTGGAAAAGTCTGAATCCATCTCTTCTCTACCCAGTTATGGCTAAAGAGCAGGGCAGACCAGGTTCTAAGAATTGAGCTGCTTGACCCTTGAAAATGATGGGAGAGTCTAATATATATATATATATATATATATATATATATATATATATATGCATGTTTTATTAAAAATGACAGCCCTATTAGAACCCATTCAAACACACACATGCTTACCAGATTCCATTCAAAACTTACTAGTAGAAAATACAAACATAATAACCTCATCCATCTGTAGAAAAAGATTAAAAATAATAGAAGCTTTAATAAGAAAAAAGAAAAAAGCCAACACTTAATAATATTAACTACGAACACGGCTACAATGTGCTGACTGTGTTCTGAAAATAAAATATTTCTGTAACACTAAAAACATACACACAACGCACACGCTCAAAGTGAAAAAATCAAAATCAATCTTGATAATGGCTAAAAGGTATAGCTGAAAGCGCCTGGAATTATAGAACATTTGGACAGTTTCTACACACTCTGTGTCCAAAAAAGAAAACACTTGTTCAAACACAAGAAAAATTAAATAAAAGGCTTAATTGTAGTACTCTGTCATTTTTAATGAAACATGCATAAATGAAGGATTGCTGTTTAAATACACAATATATATATATATATATATATATATACATACACTTTTTGCTTCTATTTAGGGAAATGTTTTTGTAACTCTGCATTTGGAATTAAATTTCAACTTGCTATATTGGTGAGTTTAAAGGCATTATTTAAATATATTGGCTTTCTCATAAAAATATAAGCAAAATTTTTAGGGAGAATAATTTTTGGCAGACTAGCATTTCTTAGACCTTCCTTAAAAATATTGATTAAGAAGCAGAGTTATATTCATAATATCAATAAAGTATAAAATCAATCTATGGCTTTTTACAGATTTATTGAACTTCCATTTTATTTACAAATGACAAATTTGAAGCTGTAGTTGCATACTTGATAACCACATTTTTTTTTAATTTTTAAAAACTTACTTTTTTTATTTTTTTGGGAAACATATGTGCAAATATTGGGGATCATAATTATTTATCTTAAAGAAAAAATAAATAGATATATACTTTTATTAATTTATGCAAATTTTTGTTCTTTATATATATATATATATATATATATATATATATATATATATACAAATGTACGATATCACACATTGAATGCTGGCGTTAATAAAATAGTGCTCAATGTAATATAACAGAGCTATTAAGTATATATTAATAAATATACATTTCTTTCCTCAGCAGTAGCATGATGACTCGTACTGTAATCATGTAATGGTCAGTCTCTACTCAGCACCTGATGATCGCATTGTGCATGAAATTCCGAGATGTGCTACTGGCGAGAAAAAAAAATATGTATATACATACATATTTGTATGCATACACACACACACACACACATATATATATATATATATGCAGCATATCTTCATTTAAACATCTTTCAATGAATAATATAGGCATTTAATTAGCTTTTTGATGTTAAGTTGAAATTCATCAAGGAAGGCACTCATACATGTTTTCAAAAATCAGCATAACAATGATCACAGCTATAATGAGTTTGTCTTTGCAATTCACTCCTGAGGATAATCTCAGAGGAAATCGAAAAGTACTTGGGTTAAAAAAAAAAAAAACTATGCCACCTTCCTTGAAGAATTTCAACTTAACATCAAGAAGCTGATTAGAGAACTGGAAAGGCTTATTATAAAAGTAAATAGACATAATATGTCTATATTATTCAATGAATCATTTTTAAATATATACACATATATATATATATATATATATTTTGAACGATAAAAATTATTAAAAAAATAAATTAAAATCTTCAGACATACTGGGTTGTAGATTAATATTTTTATGTTTTTATTATTATTATTATTTCATTTAGATTCCTCGACTAGTTTCGGCCAACATGGCCATCATCGGGAGAAAAAAATGTTTCTGCTTGCTTTAGCAGTAAACTACAGAAAATATATATATATATATATATATATATATATATATATATAAGAAAATCTATGACAAAATGGAAAAAAGTTGCCATATATTTTCATAAAATTGTTCTTGATATATAAAAATTTATATACCGTTTTCCCATCATTTAAATAACCTTCAAAAGGTTGATAAGCTGTGAAAAATAAAGACTTGATTGGAATTAAAACTTTGCTCTCTAATTTCTCATTACAGCTTTGATAGAAATTGCTTTGAAAACAACACAGTTGTTTTCACGTACATATTTTGGTCTGATATTTCAGTGGACAGAACTATTTGAAGTTCCCTATCACGTACTGCTGTAGTGAAGATATTTACTTTCATTTCTTTTAATGTATCTACAGATTGCATAATGCTCAAGTAACATATATAGTGTCCAGCAAAACGTTTTCACATATTGAGTTTATATCAGATTTATAATGCAAAACAGGTAATACAGATAAGTAATTATTTTTAGCTATCATTTATATTCAATCTGATGGTCAATCTGGTCCAGGCACTGGCAACGATGAAGTTCTATAGAATTTGGGTTCCTTACCATTCAACAGCTGCTTTTATCTTGTCGGTTGTTTTGTATTCTATAATAAACATTGCCTTTTAGCTATCCCGATAAGACGAAAATCCATTAGCATGAGATCTGGTAAATATGGTGGAAGCTTTCAGTGCTACCGCTCCCTCCAACCCCTATCCATCAATTAGGCAGGTTTTCTTAAACATAGGCATTTGTGCCATGATAATTCTCTTGCCATCAACACCTTTCTTCTCTTCTGGGGTTTGTGGACATGTGCAGCTTTCCATAACGATGTTTGTGAACATCTTCAACTGCTTTAGACATGTCTTTTATACAGGCTGTGGTCAGCTGCACTGGTTGAACTGTTTAAAACTTTATTCTAAGCACTTTGTACCTCAGTTCTCACGCTTCCTGTCGAACTTGAGGATGAATTTTCTATTTTCAAAGATTAATATCATTTCAGAAAAAAAGAAAAGAAATTTAGCAAATTGTGGGCATAAAAGTCGCTATGCAATCTTTTAGGGACCTTCAATCTTTTAGGGACCTGCCTCCTTTTTTTTTTTTTTTTTTTTTTTAGGCTCAGCTCCAATGATTAATTTTGAGGATTTGTTAGCAGTTTTAACTTTTATTATTTACTTAGGGATGATAGAATTCCTTTGATCAGTAAGGATGTTGATATTGACAAAAATTATATCGACTTAAATCTCCCTATTTAGAATTTATTTTTAAATATGACCTCGTCTCACCCTTCCAAGTTCCTCTTTTTGGGTATTAATTCCTGTGTGACAGTCTAATGATTAAAAGAGAAATCCAGAACGAGGAGCAATGAATGGCTTTTGATGTGCAACACTTAATTTCATCTTCCCAAAAAAGCATTTCTGGTTCTTGGAAAGCATAAAATGTGACATGGATTCTTTTCTTTCTCTGTTTGTGTCCACCTTGGGGAAAGCTAATTTATTATTTGCATGTTTCTGGTAGTAGCAACAAAATACTCATAGATGCGACAATCCAAACAGCTTTGTTTGGGAGTCATCATGTGCCATCCTTTTATACAGGTAAGCATACCCCACGCTCCCTACATGCGAAAAAAAAAAAAAAAAAAGATGAGGTCAGGAATGAGTTTTATGAGGGAGATATCTAGATGGTAGCAGTTCTTCAGCTTTAGATCACAACTTTTTAGTTTTATCTCCAGGATAAATTAGAATTTCTCCAGGCATTTATAAAAGAAAAAACATAAAAATATATCAAGTTGTGAAAATTGTATGCATATATTTGTGTATTGATAACTAAAAAGGATATAAACATTTTATTTTATTCTGTGTCTTTGACATTTTGAAATTTTTATTTTATTCTGTGTTTTTGACATTTTTATTTTATTCTGTGTCTTTGACATTTTTGACATTTTTATTTTATTCTGTGTTTTTGACATTTTGACATTTTTATTTTATTCTGTGTCTTTGACATTTTTGACATTTTAATTTTATTCTGTGTCTTTGACATTTGAGCTGATCTTTTTATTTAATTATAACATATCCAGCCTCGCCATTTGCTGTTTAATAATCACACTTATTAAAGATTAACTTTTATCTTCATTTTGTTGTCTGTTGTTCTTTTATGATTTATATATATATATATATATATATATATATATATACACACACACACACACACACATACAGAGTGTATCAAAAATACTTTTACGAAGTTTTGGGGCAAGTTCCTCACACCAAAACAAGGACAAAAATCCATATAAACATATGTCCGCAAATCCTTCATTTTTGACCTACATTAAGTTTAAAGAAAGTTTACAGTAGATGGCGCTGTGTTGCCCTGTAGACTAGGTTACATTTGTCATTCATGTACATTTGTGTCTAGTCTGTCTTCAACATTTAACGTGTGTAGTAGTGAGTTAACTGAGAAGTGTTCTGTTTAACAATGGCAGGACAGTCATATCGTGAGCAGGCAGCTATGATTTTTTGCATCAGGCCTCGAGGCTGCACAGCTATATCAGATTGTGTTTCCAGACCAAAGGCAGCCGAGCCATCCAACCTTTGCTGCTGTTTATCTTTGTGTTGCTGAGACAGGATCTGTGGCCCACAAACTATGGATCGAGGAAGGCCAAGATCTGCTCGTTCACCTGATCATAAAGAACACATTCTACAGGCTGTTGGAAACAGTCCAGGTGTCAGCACACGTCAAGTGGCCCTAGCATATCATATATTTCATAGTACAGTATGGAGGCTACTTCAAGAGCAGCTTCTGTATCGGTATCATTTGCAGTATGTGCAGGGTCTTTCACCCTCTGATCACCCACCACGGGAGAACTTTTGCCGATGGTTTATGGCACAAACAGCCGATCCATTGCTTGTTTCTTCAGTCTTGTTTACAGATGAAGCAACATTTGGAAGAGATGGAATAGCACATTCACTCAGCCAACATTTGTGGGTGGATTGGAATCCCCAGGCTAGACACCAGTATCTGATTAATGTGTGGGCTGGAATTGTAAGTAACTCTCTGGTAGGTCCATATGTTTTCCCAGTATGTCTTACAGGAGCTGTCTACAGGGATTTTATTTTGAACAAACATCCAGACTGGCTAGTGGATGTACCACCTGCTAATACAAAGATGCATGTGGTTCATGCATGACGGGTCTCCAGCACATTTTAGTCACATTGTTCCCGATGCACTGTCTGACATCTACCATGAAAGATGGACAGGTAGGGGAGAACCGGTTCCATGACCTGCATGTTCCTCCAACCTCAGTCCTTTGGATTTTTATCTGTGGGGCCACTTAAAAAAATTGGTTAATGCAGCAGTTATTAATAATGTAGGGACGCTTCATCAATGTATTATTAGGGTCTACAAAACTATTCAACACTGTAGAATTTTTTGAAAGGAGCCCTTTATATATATATATATATATATATATATATATATATATATATATTAAAAAAAAACTTTTTCCGCCAAGGTGCATAAGTATGGAGAAGCAAGTGGGAGACATTTTAAACATTTCTTATGAGTTGGTGTGCACGACAATAGCCTTTTGGACATATGTTTATATGTACATTTTACATTGTTTTGGCATCAGGAACCTGCCCCCAAAGTTTGTAAAAGTATATTTTTGATACAGCCTATATATATATATATATATATATATATATATATATATATATATATATGTACAGCGTGGGATGGATAAATTGTCGTCTAAATTATGCAAAAATGAAAATAATACTGACATCTCATTTTAACAGACATATTTAGCAAAATTATACAAAAATATCTTGAAATATTCAAGAGTAAATTTATTCAATAAAACTGCAATGGGCTTCAAACTTCCAGACAACTTTTGGAATCTCCTGAAACTGTTTTGGACGGTCTCCTTAAGTTGGTGAATGCTGCCTTCGTCGTTGCCTTCAGTTCATCTTTGGTGTTACAAGGAGTTTTATTGGTCTCTCGCTCAACTGTGCCCCACACATAATATACAAGGGGGCTGCAGTCTGAGGAGTTAAGTGGCCAGATATAAGGGGTTATGTGATCCCAGAAATTGTCCGACAGCCATGACTGGGTTCTCCTGCTTGTGTGGCATAGTGCAGAGTCCTGTTGCCAGACATAATATCTTCCAGCACCCACCCTCTTGACCCAGAGCAGCACTACCTCCTCAAGGCACTTCATGTAGGCCTCTGTGTTAGACGACCTCACCAACAAATTTGGGAGTTCTTTTTTTCTTATCAGAATGATCAGAATGAGTTTTCTAAGCTGCCATACCTTTGTAATCATCATCAGACTCATCTAACTCTTTCCAAATCCTCTGCATTGTCCTCAAATTGACACCCAAATACTACCTTGAAATGTTTGTATTGGAGCTTCCGGCACAAATGCCAAGCAGTACAGCATACCATTTCCAAATTTCTAGTGGAGTGAATTGCATCATGGTGCCATACTAACCCTACTATACTGTGCAGTTGATAAAATCAAACGCAAACAATGCTCATATACAAAATATAAAATGGTGACAATTTCCCCATCATACTATATATATGTGTGTATATATTTATATATATGTGTGTGTGTGTGTATATTTATATATATATATATGTGTGTGCATATATATATATATATATATATATATATATGTGTGTATGTGTGTGTGTATGTTTATATATATGTGTGTATATATTTTAATATATGTGTGCATATATTTATGTGTGTGTATATATATATGTGTACCTGTATATATTTATATGTGTGTGTGTGCGCTTGTGTGCTTATATATATATATTTTTCTGACAAGTTTTCTTAACTATTCAGGCTGGTTTAATTAAAAGACAGAGCTTCTACTCGAATATGAGTATCCATCAAAAATAAATATGTCTGATTTAACCCCATTTTCTATATTATACATACATATATATATATATATATATATATATATATATATATGTATATATATATATATATGTATATATATATATATATATATATATATATATATATATATGTATATATATATATATATATATATATATATATATATATATATATATATTTGGATTATAATCAACAAAAATTCCTCATTGATTATTTTTTGATATATTTTTTGATGTTTCTGATTTTCAATCATAAAAATGATTAGAAACATCAAAAAAGTAAATAAAAAATAACCAAGCAAATTTACTTGGTTTTTAATCTGTGTGATATATATATATATATATATATATATATATATATATATATATATATATTGCTGAAAATATAATTTTTAAAGCAAAAAAAAATGTAGTGATGGACTGTTAAAATTTTAATGAAAAATTGATGCAGGGAGTTTCAACTGCTCACTCTTGTTTAATGCTCTTGTCAGTGACTAAAAATCACTATAGGTTTTTGTTTGCACTTTCTGTACCTGTAAATGCTCTGTCTCTGATATTGAGCACTTTTCCCCAATAAATGTTACAAGTTTTAAACTTCATAGAGTGTGTATGTAAGAATTGACACTGCTTGGAGACTGTCAGTTTCACATGTTAGTAATCTCTCCAGGCTAGTCAAGTACTTTCATCTGAAAATTGCATTTCTATGTCCGTACTATCTCTAATACTAAGCACTCTACCCCAACAAATATAGTAATTTTTTAACACACACACACACTTGTGTGTAAGAATTCAGATATAAATAAAATATATCTGTAAAGACAAATAAGAGACAAAAGGTTATTTTTTTCTTTACCAATGCATTTTGTTAATGCAGAAATGTGGAGATTTTAATTTGCAAGTTTTAGATATTAAGTTTTCAAATTTTGAATTTGAGAGACTATAAAATTGTGCCTAATAAACAAACTTTGAGTTACTGTTGAATTTTTATTTGTTTATTTTAATGTAATTATTATTTATCTCTATTTATTTTGTTTAATTATCTGTGTATATTTTTAATCATTTCACCCCAAGCAAGGCAATAAAAATACTAAGATGCAAGGGTTTACTGAGTGTGAGAGAATATGAGAAAAGGAATACATTATTAAAGAGTGAGAACAGTAAAAGAACAGGGATAAAGAAGACAGAAGATAATGATTGACTTTGCATTTAAATTTGTAAAGATCTAACTTGACTAGAAAGCGAGAAGCCAGAAGAGAGTTCCACATGCAAGAAGGGCTGTGAGCATAGAACATATGTTTATATTCAGCCGTTTCAACTGTAAAGTGATGAAACATCGCCGCTAATCTAGGACTGTGTTTAAATTCATAAAGTCTTGGTACCATAGGGGAAAGTTCATCCAAACAATTACCATGAAAAAATTTATAGAAAAGGCACAGGGGAACTACCTTACGGCAATGGGAAAATAACTGAAGCTGAGATGCTTGGTCTGGACCATTAACATTGCAGATTCTTTGAATTCTATTAAGCATCTCTAAACACACAGCAGGAGCACCAGACCAGATGTGGCAGCAATATTCAATGTATGGACGAATGATAGACTTATAAATGTGCAAGATAGATATTCTTGCAGGTTTTTTGCAGAAAAATTGTCTCGCACAACACTGTGAACCAACTTTCCCAACAATACCTAGCAATTGATTCAGTACATCTTTCCAATTCATTTCAGCAGAAGACGTTATCCCAAGAAGGTGCAACAAATCATTCTCCCGATGAAAGGCAAAAAAAAAGAGAGCACTTTTGTTTTGGAGGTGTTAAAATTAACAAGTTATTTCATTTCTGAGATCAGCTGCCAATTTGACCATATCAAAAGGATTAGACTTTCCACTAAGACAGGAGTAACTCATTGTGTCATCAGCATAGTTGATGACACAGTTGAGAACTGATGATACCAGGAAAGTTATTGATGAAAATCAGCAATAATTTAGGTTCAAGGATAGAACTCTAGGAGACACCTGCAGGAATGCAAAAAGATCTAGCAACTTTTATTTTGTGCTTTGATAAGAAAGACTGAATCAGTTCGGAAATTTGCCCAGAAAGACCATAACCTTTCAACTTGTGAAGTCCAGCATTCCAAATCCTATCAAATTCTTTTGACATATCCAAAACAACAGGTCAAGCTTCACTATTCTATCTAAAGCTTGATAGACTCTTTCAGCAATAACCATTAATACATCAGCAGTTGGTCTAAAGGAGGAAAAAGACATATTGCTTGTCTGAAGAAGATCCCGTGATGTGAGATGTTTAACCCATTCAGTGTTCATTAGAGTCTCTATTAATTTGCCAAAAAGAGGTAGAAAACTAATAGGCCAATAGTTAAAGACTGGAACTACAGAAGAGTATTTCCAACAAGCAAGAAGCATCAAAGCATTTACTGTAGAGTTTAGAGAAAACAGGAGCCAGTTCAGAAGCACATATTTTAAGAACTATTGATATGGATATCTTCAAGTTCACTTTAGTTGGCATCAAGTTTAGACATGATATTAATTTATTTTATTGTTTATGCTATTTATTTATTTTAAATTAAGTTCTTGAGTTAACAGTTTTCTTTCAATTTATTAAAATTTTTAAAGTTATCTATGTTGGCTTGAGAAAGGAGTATTTCTGTTAGGAAAGGAAATATTTGAAAAAATTTAGTATGTAAGTTACCATTTTGGCAAAAATTGATAATTGCAATCTCAAGAAATTTTTGTATAAGTTATTTTGTCATTTAATAAATATAGCATTTTTGAGATCAAAGTTGTGGTTGAAATTATTTCTGTGTATTTTTTTTTTTACACTAGTTTTCACTCTGTACAGGGCCTGGGGGCCACTTGAGGTATAGGATTATGTTAAGGGGTTGTTTATATAGATAGGACGGTGAAGATAACGGTTGACTCTAGACTTGTTAAGATTGTAGTGTTCGGGGAAACATCCTTTTGGAAGTCTGTTACTTACTTCTTGCTGATGAAATACGGAGGGAATGTGGGTGTTTTGCTACTATGTAAGTGGCATGGCGGGTTCTAGCCATGAAGGTTAGACCTGGCAGAACCAAGAAATGTAGTTCGTGCGAGCACTTTCTATGGTAGTATCGATAGAGCAGTAAGAGACTCGCTACATTCCACCTGTAAGAGTGAGCATGGAGGCTTTTGAACTCTATCAAGACTGGAAAGTGAGGTCTGGGAAGCCCCTACCCAAATATGTTAACAGTACTCCATTTCCGGCCTAATCTTGCTCTTATAAAGATAGAGAATAGCATGAGGAGTCAGGTACTTACAAGGAGCCGATCATTTATCTGCATTTTTAGCGATGGATCGTATATAGAACTTCCACTTGAGTTTGGGTTTGAAGCCAATATCCCCTCAAGGCATGGAGCCTCCTCGAAGGGACGCCCGTTCATCGTAGTTGGCGGTAAATCTGGGTCTGATCGGCGGTGATGGAATGTAACCAGTTCAGTCTTGAGTTATTGAATATCACCATGCAGTTTTTCCCCATTGTGAAGTTAGTGTTAGATCAGAAGGGAGGTAAGCTGCTAAACTCTGATCGTCAAGAGTTTTACAGGTGCGTCCGTATATTGTATCATCGGCACAGATATTTACAAATGATCAGAGTATATTCTTAGGTAGATCATTTATGCACATCAAAAAGAGGGTTGGTCCAAGAAGTGACCCCAGGGAGGCGCCTGCATTGACCGCCAGGGCCTCGGAGGACTGTCCGTTAATAACTACCTTCCTAAGAGATAGATCCTGGAAGGGTTTTCCTAAGGATTTTATAATAGAAAAAACCTTTCCAGTTATTCCATAAGTGAAGAGCTTGTGTAGCAAACCTTTGTGCCACATCTTGTCTTAGGCTTTCGAGATATCTAACGCTATGGTCTTTGCGGTGTGTGTGTTGTCAAAGCACTCACTAATTCTGTGACAAATGGTAGTTAGGACATCAGCAGTGGATCGGGTTGATCGAAAACCATACTGCTAGTCGCACAATTTGTTGTTCCTATTCAGGTGTTCAACGACTTTCTTGTTGATTATGACCTCAAATAGCTTACTTATAATACTAAGGAGACTAATGGGTCTATACTGGGAGAGGTAGGATCGGTTGCCTGCGTTCTTGAAGACCTGACATACGCTTGCCACGTTCCACGGGCTTGGGAAAGAGTTCTTCAAGCAGCGGCTAAATAACTTTGCTCGGATCAGGGATAATTCTGGGTTGATATTCCACTGGAATTTTGTCTAGGCCAGTGGCTTTTTTGGAGTTGAGGCTAGATATTTCTCTTACTGAAATGAGTATATTACTGAGATTGGAAAGTTGGGGAGGGGATGGCCTTTGTCATCTAACGTTGATTTTGAGGCAAAGATCGATGCGAAGAGCTTTGCCTTGTCTGTCAAGGAGCCGCTTTGTGTCTGTTCATAATTTGGTTGATCTTCCAGAATTCGCGAGATCCAGTTTGTTTCTTTTCAACTTTGACTTAGACATTTTTCGTTTTCCAGTATTCTTTTTACAACGATTGTGGGCGGTTCTGAAATTAGTAAAGGCCAGACTACACCGTTACTTGCGATAGATGTTTAAATAGTGATTCCAGTGAGCTATGGCTGCACCAAATTCAGGGGTAAACCAGGGCTGACTGGTTCTTGTAGGAATTTCTTTTTTGGTAAAAAAACACTCCATTCCAGAAAGGATCCATTCGGAGACTAGGGTAGCAGTTTTTGGGGCAGCATGCTTGAAGAAGGTTGAGAGAGGAGCTTCCGTAATATAGGACCGAAAGCTATCTCAGTCTACCTTCGCGGAGCGAAAAACTTTTCTCTGGAACGGTAAATCAGGGGATGTTATTGGTTTGGAGTCACTCTGGACACTGACGAGGGAATGGTCTCGTTTATTCATTTGATAAATTTTCGTGTAGGAGATCTTTCTAATGTTCATAAATACATTTTAAAAAACTTTTTGCAAATTGAATAAAATGCATAGAAATAAATAATGATTACATTAATAAAAGAATAAATAAAAATTCAACGACATTTACTCACTTTCATTTATTAGACAATGAATTACAAACTTAGTCTCCTCCATATTTTAGCTTTCTTTACACAGCAAGCTTTAAGAATATTTTAGATTGGTCTCAAATTAAAAATTGAAAACTTAATATTTTTCCTCCACTTTACTTCTGTGCATAAATACAAGTTATGAAATAAAATCTCCACATTTAACTTGATAAAGTTCACGGGACGAAACGCGTTGGCAAAGAAAAGTTTATATATATATATATATATATATATATATATATATATATATATATATATATGTATACAAACACAAACATATGTATATATAAATGCACACGCATACACACACACACACACACACACATATATATATACATATATATACATATATATATATATATATATATATATATATATATATATATATACATGATGTCCCAAAATAATGTATACACTCTTTGAATAACTTATTCACTTAATGTATTTTGACTTGTAAATAAGATTAATACAAGAGAAAGAATACACATTTAAAGAATTTGAGAGTAAAATATTAAAAAAACATAGAAAATTAACTTTAATAAGATAAAAGCTACTTGAAGCAATGGCAGAATGTCCGTATAATGATGAGTTCACATCAAGTGCTCAAACTTAATTTTCTATGTTTTTAATACACGTTTCATATCTTGAAGAAATAGACCTACAAACGTCCAGTATCATTTCCTCTGGTATTTGTGCACATTCTTCTTCAATTGCTACTCTCATTTCAGCAATTGTTTCAGGTTTCCTGCTATAAACTTTGTCTTTTAGAAACCCCCACAAAAAGAAATCCAAGGGTGTCAAATCTGTTGACCTCCGTGAGTATTCAACTGTCCATCTTCTTCCAATCCATCTGTTTTGCATATTTTCATCCATATAAGTTCTCACATCATCTTAATGTATTATTAACTGTTAATATTTAAAGAGTGTATCCATTATTTTGGGACACCATATATATATATATATATATATATATCATCGATAGGATTATTTTTATATTAAAGAATGGAGCTCATCCGTACATTTTCTGCGGAAGTAGTGAGAGACTTGTAACGCTGTGATTGTGGAAAAGTGGTTGCCGACTGGAGAATAAGTCATCCCTCACAAGACTGCGTAAACGACTTTGAACTCTGTCAAGTTTAGAAAGTGAGGATTGTGTAGCTCCAGCCCAGATATGGCAGCAATACTCTATTCTTGGTCCGATCTGACTCTTACCTACATTTTTTAAAAATCTGTTTCTGTCTCATCACCTCTATTTTACCACGATAATTAGCTGTTTATGCAACATTTAGGGCTGTAGATTAATGTGTCACAAATATTTTTTCAAACCCAGCATTAAAAAGCAATGATCGTATTATACGACGATACGGTTTACTACAACGAAATAGCTAACATTGCATTACATTATTTCGAACGTTATTTTTAGTGGATACTCGTATCTGAGTAGACGATCCTGCTGGAGGAAAAATTAAGTTTTCTCAAGTGAGTAGGTCGGCAGACGAAATAAACACTGTTAAAAAATAGAGCGTCTGTTTAAATACGGGTATCTACTAAAAATAACGTTTGAAAGAAATAAAAAAAATATGTCGGATTAAAAAATAAAATCAATTAATTCTTTAGAAATTGCTTTGTTTACGTTTCGGATGCAAAACTGAGTAGATATGAAGTGAATGGGCATTAAAGGCAAATATGTTCATTGCTTGACCGTGAAGCTTTCCGTAGCCAAGTGGTCAAAGCACGCCGAGTCAGACGGTGGTATCCCCTGTAAAGGAGACGATGGTTCGAATCCTGCCGGAGAGCATGTTTTGTTTTTATTAATTTTTCTCGACTGCGCAGGCCGCTGGACGTCATACACGCTGTTTAAAAAAAATAACGAAGCGTCTACTCAAATACGGATATCCACCGATAATAACGTTTGAAGTAAGAAAAATATACACTATTTACATTATTTGGACGATTGTCCTCATCTTTGTTGCCATATTTATCACAACGTTTCGGTCGTTGTACGCTCCGGCCTTCTTCAGGTGGTTGGAATGTCGAACTGAACCCTTTATTTCGCTCACTGGGGTAGACTGTTCTAGTTCCACGTGTCATGTCTAATGGATGTCAGTTATCAGTTATCTCCTGTTAGTGCCCCCTCTCCAAGTTCTCCACCGCCTTAACCTGGTATTGAACTCACACTCTTTGGGTCCTGTCACTGGATCTAACTAACGCCTTTATCCACTGTGCCATGTCTCCTGAAGAAGGCCAGAGCGTACAACGGCCGAAACGTTGTGATAAATATGGCAACAAAGATGAGGACAATAGTCCGAATAATGTAAATAGTGTATATTTTTATTACTTCAAACGTTATTATCAGTGGATATCCGTATTTGAGTAGACGCTTCGATGATTATAAGATGAGGACAATAGTCTGAATAATGTAAATAGTGTACACAATACCTCATCTCAGAAATATAGACAGATAAATAAAAATATGTTGGATTAAAAAAATAAAATCTATTAATTCTTTAAAAATTGTTAGGTTACAAATATAAAGTTGAAACAAAAATTCGTAGCGTTTTGAAGTGAATTTCAAAGACAATATTTAGATATTTTTACATAGATTTATTTAATCACATATATGCCATATTGCCCTATCTTTCGCAATCACTGCTAGAGTCTTCTTAATTATGAAATCCTTCCTGACGGTTAGGTGCCTTAAAATAATTACTAACGACCAGTCCTACGAGGCCCAAGCAGGCCTCTGACAAGGTTCGCTTCTCGGTCTAACACTCCGTCTACTTTACATCAATGATCTAAGAGTATACTCCTGTCTTACGGCCACATCACGTTGAAACATTGGTTCCAGTACGATCACTGAAGTTAAGCAACGTCGAAGCTGGTCAGTACCTCGATGGGTGGCCGCTTGGGAATACCAGGTACTGTAATCATGTGTGGTGGATTTGCTAATTGGAGAGCCGAATTGGGTTCGTTATATTCCCTTGTGGAAGTTATGATTCCGTCTCTTCTCCCCCAGCTATGGGTTAATTAGTAAGACTTGTATCACTAAAATCATTATTATCTCTAAAAAAAAAATAAAACTGTGCTCAAAATATTTAGATTTCGGCATTAAATAACCCATAGAGGTTGATATGCAGTTAAATATCATCTAACGGAAAAAATTATAAACATTTTGGATATATTTAAGTTTAAATTGTAGAATTTATTCCTTATGACAATTTTCTATTTTTTGATAGATTCACGGAATAATGTGAAACGATAACCGGTTATTTTTTTTTCTTTTATTATTTCGTTTTAACTGATTAATATAGCATTAACTAGGTTAGGTATATTCACTTACGCGCAAATGCCCTTGGGAAAGGTATGAATCCACCTCTTCTCCCCCACCGTCTATGTATTAATTAGTAAATCATTATTATTTCAAAAAATATTCTTACAGTCTAAAATATTTTCTGACTTTAAATAACCTTCAAAGGGTTGATAAGTTGTAAAAAAATCGAATCAATCAATCAATAATAGTTTGCTCCGATCCTTTGTGAATATCTATGCTGATGATAAAATGGTATTTAAGTACACCTCGAAAACTCTAGATGACCAGAGCTTGACAACAGATCTCTCCTAGCTCTAACAGCCCACTGGAGGAAAAATGACTGGTCACATTCAATGCCTCTAAAATCAAACTAGTGACGTCTCATCATCACTGAGCGGACCCTGAATTTTTACCTATCGCGATGAAAGGATGTTCTCCCAGGGAGGCACCGTGGAACTTAAACTCAACTCAGAGCTCAAGTGGAACTCATACACACGATCTGTCGCTAAAGATGCTGGAAAAATGATCGGTTACTTGTACCGTTCCAGTAAGTACCCGGCTCCTCCTACTTTGCTCTACCTTAACAAGAGCCAGATCAGGTTGAGAATGGGGTATCGCTGTTATATATAGACAGGATCCGACTAATCTTAACTGTCCATTCTTGATAGAGTGCAAAAGCGTCTACGCGGCCTTGTGTGTGATGAATTATTTTCCTCCCTACAACCCACAGACGAAATGTCGCAAGCCTCTTGCTGCTCTTTCTTTATTTCTATGGAAAGTGTTCAGACGAACCATATTCCTTAGATCCACTAGTTCTGACCCTCACGACTCATACACGCCATGCTACACGCATGGTAGAGAACCACCCTCATTCCCTTCGTATTCTATTGATGAGATATAGGTTTCACTCGAGTAGCTTCTTCTCACGAACCTCTACTTTGTGGAACTGACTCCCAAGAGATCGCTTCCCCGATCACTATAATCTTAACCTTTTCAAGTCTTCCTCATATATCTCCATCAACTGTGCCTCTTTCTAACCCTATACCTTGAGTGGTTCTTGGGCTGGGGGAATATCATTGTAAAAAAAAAAAATCTTTGAAGCAGCTTCTTGATTCCATCCTCCCAGAACATGACATCTTTCTGGGTGAAGAACTGGCCTAAATGGCATTTACAAACTTCCAGAGAATTGAAGTTCTACACAAAGAGAATTTGTAGGGCTCAAAATAAATGGTAATCCGAATGTGTAAGGTCAGGTGAGTACGGGCGGTGTAGTAAGGCATCCCAACCAAACTACCATTTTCAGCCAGCTCTGTAAAGAGACCTGAGGTCTGGCATTGTTCAGATAACAACGTGACACTCTCACAGCAAATATGTCACAAGTGTCACTTACCTCCCACCAAAGACCGTACCAGGTGAATCCTTGAATAAGTAACCTAATATGTTGGAAATAGCATTCGTGTTTTCTTTCCCTCCATGACGTTATTTCACCTTTGGTCTCCTTGCGAACGTAAACCGAACCTTTTCTGTATTCTGACGCAAACGGACACATACGAAGCTATTTAGTCGATGAAAAACTGACGAGGGTTTCGGTTTCATTTTTACAACTTCAAGGTTCTATCCTCTCAGCTTCTTCTCAGTAGACTCTACTTTCTGGAACTGGCTCTCAAGAGGTTGCTTCTCCGATCACTACAATCTAGACTCTGTCCAAGTCTAGGATTAACCGTTATCTTTCCCATATATCCCAATAAACTGTGCCTTTCTGGGTGATGAACTGGTCTGGGTGCTTTTTATAGGCTTCCAGTGAATTGAACTCCTTCCCATTAAGAGAATTGTTAGGGATTGAAATAAGTTGTAATCCGAAGTTGTAAGTTAATGGGCACGACAAGTGTAGTGGGACGCCCCAACCAAACTGTACTAATTTCTGTTGGGTCTGTTAAGAGACTTGAGGTCTGATATTGCACTGACTGAAGACCACATCCTTCCGATTGGACAATTTAGGACAATTTTATCGATTACTGCCTTTAATCGATACAATTGGAAAGAGTGCTTGTCTGAATTCAATGTCTGATTTGAATAAACAATGCTCTTCCAATTCCACCAGATACGCGGTATCAGTTTCTTTGGACGCCAAACCGGTTAACGGGGACTCATTTCGTTTTCCATCGCGACCTTTTTTTCGCTCCACACTGTTGTAAATAATCTGTTTTTCATCGCCTGTTCTTTGCAAAATTGAATCTTTTTTTGTTGTTGTTGTTGCGGTTGAGCTGATGATCAAATATACTTAAGTGTCTAATACATCGGCGGCGGACATTATTTATTTGATAACATTTTCCGACGCTACTCTGTTTATTAATTTCGCACTTTTTCACACTTTAAATGATTCTCCTACCCTCCATTAAGCCCTCTTTGTTACTGCATATTGAGAAAAATTCCGACATACTCCAATTATTATATTCCTTCCTTTGATTGGGCCCCTAGGAGTGCATTTATTCCAGAAAAATACAAACTTAACAGATCACACATTCTTCTTTCACTAAAGTACTCTGCCTCTAGACATTTACTGATACTTTCTGGTGAGTGGACCGAACAATTGCAGAAAGGCTCGTCTACAAAAGTCCGGAGTTCGCATGCTGAATTTAACATCAATCAGCTAAGTGACAAATTTTATATTTGTATTAATTCTTACTATATGCCAAAAGTTTAGGAGTCATCCTTTAGATTTCATAATTACTAAGTTTCATGCCTTCTATGGTTTAATTAACTTCCACTAAGATAGAATGCTGAAGCTATTTATGCCATCAGTGCATGGCGTTCCATTCTTTAAAGATGGGGGAACCTAAAATATTAAATCTGCCAGCTCTAAGATTAGTAGGTGGATTAGGCAGAAAGAACTAAAATTTTAACAAACATAAATATGTCTGAGTACACTGGCTTTTATTTGAATTTGACCACTGACTGCGCGCGGCTACCTCAGCTAACAAGTAAGGCCAGATAAAACGATAGAATTAAATAGACACTAAAGAGATAGAGCTGGACGTGGACAATCATGTCTCTCTATGGTGCATTCTTCATTATCTGGTAATTACCATGCATTCTCGTAGAAGGAGTGGTTTCTCTGCTATTTAAAGGGGAGAGGGGAGTTATCCATGCCTTTCCTACGAGCATTAGAGCGAAAGGGAACCAAACAGACTAGTTCGGAATTTGAACTCGATTTGAACTTTCAGCGCCGATATCCATTACACTACCCGAACATTATTTTTGTTGGCATGAAGGTCATTGTCGCAGTTTGGTAAAGGGGTCTGTAGTAATAACGCCAACGCAGTTTCGGCTTAAGCCTTTTGTCCGTAGAAGCGATAAATCCAGCTCTTTTATTAGCTCATAAACAATATGGCGGACACGGTACTTCCGTATCTGAACAATAGCCGAAACGGTGCTTCCGTTTCCTTAGTTCTCGGTTAAAACAATCATATTGCGCCAATCTTCTAATTGGGAAAATTTACGTTTCGTTATCTGAGCTTCAATATAGTCTCAAACATAACTTCTGACGCTGGTCGAAAATAACCCTACGACCGTAACTAGGTTGGCTTACGATCACATCACGTTGAAAAACAGGTTAAATTAAGCAACGTCGAGCCTGGTCAGTACCTAGATGAGTGACCGCTTAAGAATCCCGGGTACTGTAAACTCGGATGTGCGGGTGGTGTAATAGATACTGGCCCGGAATTATTTATCGTAGAGCCGAGTTCAAGTTCCAACTGAGTTCGTTATATTCACTTACGCACAAATACCTTCAGGAAACGTAAGAATTCGCCTCATCTTCCTCCAAAGCAAAAAAACGACCTTGTGTCATAACCTGACTCAGTGGGGAGTCAAAGTAAATACTCAGCAATGAGTTAATTAGTAAGACTTGTATTTTTAAAACCATTTGATATCCCCCAAAGTAAAATTGCGTACAAATTATTTATATTTCACCATTAAATTACCAATACAAGTTGATATGCCGCTAAACAAAATCAACCAGCCAACATGTTATGTCTTCATTGTATGAAGATAACACAATCAAGAAGCAGTATGTTGCGTGGTTTTGCCGTAGTTTTGCAGAAATAGGTAGTAAGCACATAATTTAGATCTTTAACTCTCTACTTGTTTACACCTTGTACTGACGATTTTCGGCTTTCATGTTTATGTATTTAAACGAGTCCAAGTCGTCTTCTGGAGAGATGTGTTCATATCCACAACACCCACCTTTTTAGGTGGGTTCACTTCCAACGTTTCAGTCGGATTACGTTTTCACTTATCCTGACGTTGTATTGTAATTTCAGTTTTAGGAATAGGTACTTCAAAAGTATCGTAAGGTATGTCCATCGGTAAATTAAATTGTACTGGTTGCTTACTCTGTGCATATCTAGACCTCAGTATGTCTCTTATGACGAAATCTTTCACTTTCGACGGACATCATACTACCAAAGCGTTGATGAATTTTTCCTTCCTGCTAACTTTCTTTTCCGGTCTTAAAGCTTTTAAAGAAAACTTTATCGCCGATCTTAAATGGTATGGTAGGTCGAAATCATAGAACTGTCTTTAGTAATTTGTCAAAAATGAATCTAACTTTTTTAGCAAACATGAGCTCTGCAGGTGACATTTTCGCAGTGACGTTTGCCTTTGGCGTCATTCTATACACGCTCAACAATTTTTGTAATGACGTTTCTTCAGCTTTCAAGCCTTCAGCTTTTCTTAATATAACATCTAAAATATTTATTTATATTTTTATATATATATATATATATATATATATATATATATATATATATATATATATATATATTTGATATTTCAGATCTGCCCCGATCTTTCGTCAGAAATAAATTAAATAACGTAATTAATAATAACAAAACAAAAGTCATTGAAACAAAGCAAGTTCAGTCGACCAATGATGACAACTCCAGAACAACGTAACTATAAACATTTTTTCTATCCTCTGCCAGCCGCTATGATGGGGAAAGCATTACCTCGAACCGTCGCCAGTGAGACACGCTGCAAGAGCCACTCCGTTTCGCGAGGCTCGTGCCTTAATCGAGACGCAATCGCGCTAATCCTCCGAAGGAACACCATCGAACGAGGGCCAATAACCCCTGAAGTCTCCACTGTCACAGGAGTAAAAAAAATCTATCAGCAAGAGAAGAATATTTATCTATTTTTTTTTATCTCTGCGTCTCGGGCGACGAACCCCGGCTCAACTGCGGACCTGATCAAATTACCGGCCGAAAATGTATCTGCACAGGTCGCATCCCAAATCAACGACTTACCCATTTTAAAAGGGAAGATGGTAATGCCATCCGACCGCTTTCCATCACCACGGTCGAGGCCTATGGGTTCGATTTAGGAAGGGAACCCAGCTGCATCCAAACCTCTTTTGATGATGTCGTTAATTGCTGCATGCCGTGGAAAGCGGGCGGCACTACGACGACAGGAGAGAGGATGCAAACCAAACTCATCTTAATATTATTTTGAAGGTGTCGACAAACCGTTTCGCTTGATGAATAAATCGACGTTGACAAATGTTCAATCGCGTAGATTTTGCAGAAATGTTTAAATTCACTAGAAGTCAGTCGAGTTCCATTATTGGATACCACACTGTCAGATACTCCAAATCTTGCAAAAAGTTCGCGCCAGAATTTAATTGTTATTGCGGTGGTCGGTCGTTTACACTTTAATACCTCGGGCCATTTTATGAAACTGTCGACTACAATTAAATAATATGAACCATTTAGTAGTCTAGCAAAATCCATACGTAGTCTTGCCCACGGTTTACCAGATAATTTACAGGTGGTGATTTTGCTGCTGAATTGAAACCATTACATTTTCTAGCTGTATTTTGGATATCTTTGACCAATACACGTAGCTTATCATTAGTGACTTCATTTTAACTATTCCCTGATGTCCTACGTAGAATTGTTTTAAAATTATTTTTTGTATTGATAACGGAATTACAGCTTGTTGTGGTTACCTCCCTATAAAGAGTCTATGTTGGACTCTTCCGCCTACTATGAGATTAGTAAGAGAGAAGGCCTTGGGGAACAGTTGAATAGATTGAACGCTGCGTCAACCGACACACGCTCACTAGTCGTGCAATACTCTTCTGTTGTACTTACTGTTTAATATATGATATCTGTAACACTTGTTTTGTTATTTCTTTAACCATTTACTTGGTCACAACATCTTCCTTCTCTCCTACTAATCTTATAGTAAGCGGAAGAGTCCAACATAAACTCTTTAGAGGGAGGACACCACACCACAACTCCATTCACGTACAAAAGTATTCCATCACAGATAGAAAATGCTGTATTATTGTTAGCAGGTTTTATTTTAGTTTCACTCGAATTCGACTTAAGGACATTCATAGTTTTTTTGAATAAACGTATTCCTTTTAGAATTAATTTTCGAATTTTGATATCGTCTATCGTGACCGGCAATTCTTTAATAGTGTTACATACCAGGCTTTTAATTTCGCTTTCGGATTCTATCGAAGCAATCACAGTATCTTCAAAATCTTCTTTAGATTTCGATATCAATCTAGATAAGCCATCTACGTGTCCCAATTTCTTTGACGAAAGAAATTCCATCTTGAAATGATAGTTCATTAAAATCGTAGACCAACACTGTCGTCTGTTTGCTTTATGTGTGCGAATCCCTTTCTTAGAACCAAATATACTTAATAATGGACGATGATTGGTTTGCATTATGAATTTTCTTCCTAATATCATCCTGTGAAATTTTTTACAGCAAAAATTATAGCCAGCGCTTACTTTTCGATTTGACTGTAGCCTTTTTACGTATTTGTCAAACTTCTGTAGGTATGAGTGACTGCTCTTACCGTACAGTCGTCGAATTTATGGTCTATTACCGCCCCTATTCCGTATTCGCACGCGTCTGATGTTACTATTATCTGTCGGTGCAGGTAGTAATGTGTCAGCAATAATTCTGAAGTTAGTAATTTTTTAATTCTTTTGAAAGCTTTTTTGACATTCCGCCGACCAATTCCATTTCGTACTCTTTAAGTAAATTATTCAGAGGTGCCTGCAATTTGTACATGTCTTGTACATAAATATTATAATAATTCTCTAATCCGATAAATGATTGTAGCGGTTACCGAATTTGTCGGGAGGTGGGGGGGCTAATGGGCTTGAAAACATGTCTTTAATGGCACTTGCTCGAGTGGAATCTTCTCTTCCTTTTCCGTCGATTATCAGACCTAAATATTTAAAATCATGTTCAGAAAAAAATTGACATTTCTGTTCGCTGATTTTGAAACCGTGATCATCTAGTCTCTGAAATGCTTCCTGAATCAGTTTTACGTGTATTTTTTTTTTTTTTGGCACTCTTAAAATATATGATCTATGTAAACGACAACACTGTCTAGTCCAGCCAACATCGTATGCATTATTTTCTGGAAAATACCTGGAGCTAGTTTTACACTAACGGGTAATCTTTTAAACTTGTAGAGTCCTTTATGCGTATTAATAGTCAAAAACTTCTGACATCCCTCATCCACTTCGATTTGAAAATATGGCTCAGACAGGTCAATCTTTGAAAAAAAAAATACCATCATTTAATTAAGCAAATATATCCTTTGGATTTGGTAGAGGATAAGCATGTGGTAAGAGGCGGTCATTCAACCCAGTTGAAAAATCTACACATAAACAAATCTTATTATTTCTCTTTTTAATATAAACCACCTGCGTTGCCAATTCTGAGTAATCTATTTTCTCAATAACTCCGCGCTTTTATAACCCGTTCAGTTCAGTGTTAATAGACTTCAACGCAACAAAGTTTATCTTTCTTTTAGGCTTAAACCATGTTATCACGTTTTCTTTTAATTTCAATAATGCCTTTGACTTTTGTACATTTTCTCAACTCCTCTGAAAAAATAGTCGTGAATTTATTTTTTAGGGTTTTTTTTTTTGCTGTAATTTTGTTCTTTGAAGAAGAATCAGTTTTTCCACAGAATGAATTAATCGGCCAATTCCATAGTTAAAATAATTCTCGCCAATCGACGTCTAGTAAATTCGAGGTGGAATTTTTTTTAATACGTAAACATCTGCTTTTCAGTTTTACCCGCAAGGGCGATGTTACACGTGATTTTCCCAAGAAAAATTAATTTCTTGTCCGATATTCCTCTTGCAACTTTGTCAGTTTTTCTCAAGTTAGGCTTGTAAATTCTGTTTCAAGTTTGTTTATCAATATTGTAATATTGCTACCAATATCCAATTGAAATCTCAATGTAATGTTATTCATTTGTACTGTCACGAATTTTATATTATGTGAACTTTCCAGTTTTTTTAGTTGTCAGCACCACTTTCAGCAAGTTAATATGTGTATTTCTTTTGCTTTTGTAGCTTCGTTTATGACCTATTTTTCCACACTTAAAACATTTTTTTGGTTTTAAAGAGAGAGAAATGAATTATATCACAGTAGATGTAAACAAGTAGACAGTTAAGGGTCCAAATGCACATAAATAGTAATTATCAGGTTACTCCGACGTTGTGTAATGGTTAACTAGCTTGTCTCGTGAGATGCATTACGACTGAATAGAGAGTTCGATCCTCACTGAGTACTTCATACTAAGCTCTAAATCCCTGAATAGTAATTATTATCGAATTTAAATTTGGATTATTTTCTAAGAAACTTACTGGTTGCCTGCATCAGCGCTTTACGAGTCGTCATGACTGGAAACGCACAGATTAAAAAATTACTCATATATGTATGAATTTATTTAATCGATAGTGAGCACACATTATAATATCCTTAAGATGTCTAATTATTAAACGCCCGATTGTTGTAGCCTTGTGCCAAACCAACCTTAGCTCAATAAATATTTGTATGTCTGTGTCCACACTGGGTGTCTAATGTCAAACTTAGCTTAGGAATATAGGAAACTTGTATGGAAAGTCATTATCTACAGTATTGTAGGTGCTACACCTTATACGCTAAAAAGGATCTAAAATCAGAGAGGTCCACGCCGTGCCGTGTCATGTTCGGATCTTGTTATTCGAACCAAGCCCGAGGCGTCCATTCGCGGCTCGAACGGAGGAGGCAGTACCTTTCTTCGAGGCGACATGCGAGGTGGATTTGCTTTTGAAGTTACCTTCTTCTAGCCTTTGCCTATTAATAGACCTACATGGAAACTGGAGATTTGAATTCAGAGTTTTTCCAACGCTGTCCTGCTATTTTCCCATAGCTGGGAGAAAGAGATGGATCCATACCTAACCCGAAGGTATTAGCACGTAAGTGAATGTAATCGATTCCCCAATCGGAGCCGCTATCCATTACTCTACCGTATTCAGCAAAAAAATAAATAAATAAATGAAATTTTCATACGTAAGGCAATGATGTCTTAGTACGCTTCAAAGTACTTCTATCAGGATGTTGCACATTTATCCTATCATCCTTTACAATTTACTTAAACAATCTGAAAATTCAACCATTATTGTTGTTGTAGAGTAGGACTCATCATAGTTCCTTCTCTTCTCTACTACTGTGACAATGCATTGCTCCTACTTACAAATATGGCAAGTAGCCACATTAGAGGAAGATTTGAGTAGTATTTGATTTACTCAATCTTTTCCATTCCGTGTATGAGTTTTTGACAAACAACTTCTTTGTTTCCTCTACCTAGTCTTATGTTCCTTCGATACATTCTCTAACTACGGCCTCCCTAATTCTCGGCTATTTTGAACAAAGACAAGATTACAACAATTATTAGTATTCCTGGGGAGAAACAGAATGTATGGTTGTCAGCAAGAGAAAAATTCCAAGATGCTAACTACGAACTGGAGCTGCGAAAATGAAGCAAGTACAAAAATTTAAATATCCGAGAAGTGTTTTAACAGAGGATGAAAAATGTGACAGCAAAATCCGAAGGTGCTTAGAAATAGCTAAAGGTGCCTTCCAAAAGCTAAGCAAATATTAAGAAACAGGAAAAACAAGAAAAAAAGTGCTGAACTGTTATGTAATACCAGTCTCTTTATATGCTAGTGAATACTGGACAATCTCCGTTCATTTGTTTTGTTTTTTCAATTTTTACGGCTTATCAACCCTTATGGGGTTATTTAAAGCCGAAACTCATTTTGAATTGTAAGAATTTTTCTTCGAGTGAATATTGCATCATTGAGAACAAAAATGATTTTCTAGGCACAAGCCCTACTATTTGACCCATAGCTGGAGGAGGAAACTGATTCATACCTTTCCCAAGAGTTTTTGTGTGCAAGTGAATATAACAAACCAAACTAGAATTTGAACACGGCTCTACGATTTCTCATTCCTAGTTGCTATCCATTACACCCTCGCGCTTTATTTGAAACACGGCTACATTAGTGTCGCACCCAATAAGTATCCAACTAATAACTCGAGTTGTTCTGCGAGATGAGCTTGCTAACTATCGCGCTACAGTAGTCCCGCAAGTTACTGGTGATATGCAATTCAACAAACAACAACTATAGACAAATTATCTGATATTTTAGCAAAATTACTCCCTCCTCCCACACTCACACACATGCACAAACGCACGCACATACTTCCACTGGCACATTGTAAATAACCTTTATAATCTTTTTTGTTCCAACCTCGTGATCCTCCTAATCTTTTCCTAAGGCCAAAGCCCTGACCTTAAATTTTTAGTAGACAAGAGCAATAAGAACTGGTTCGTTAGTCAGGCTAGATATGAAGATAGATAATGAATAGACAGAGATAAATAGATAGACAGATATGAATAGACAGAGCTATATATATATATATATATATATATATATATATATATATATATATATATATATATATATATATAGATAGATAGAGAAAGAGACAGTGGTAGGGAGAATGCAGTTTTTAGATTTAGACTAATGTGTTAGATAGTTTTGTATTTTCTATTAACGCTGATGTTTCGGTCCAGACAAAAAGCTAGCTAGAACACTGAATCCTGCATTTCAAGATAGATAGCTATAAACAGATTGTGATAAACTGAGACAGACAGATAGATATGGACAGATTTAGATAAACACGGACAGACTGAGAGATACATGTATAGAGAGAAAGAGGCACAGGCATATGTCAGCACAATCAATTTAAAATTTAATCTGGGTGTGTTTCTGTTGACGCTAGTGTTTTGTGTTTCAAACCATGCAAAATGCTAGAATACTGAATTTTCGTTTTCAAGGCAAACAGGCTCTCCCTATATTTATAAGTGCATGCAAAGGCACTGACCACAGCTTGGTAATTAACAACCTCCTATCGTAGGCCAAGCCGATAATATCGATCATAACTCGATCATAAGTATATATATTGTTTGTTTAGCGGTATATCAACACCTTATGGGTCATTTAATGCCGAAATCTTTTGGAAGCGTTAGTGTTTTCTTTTACAAAAATGTATTGCTGGTATTTTTACTAAAAAAATGTATTTTTATACTTTCATAGTGTTTTGACCCCAGTATGGGGGGGGGGGTCACTATTTGCCCATAGCTGTGATCCAAACAGGTGCTGCCACCCTGAGTCAGAGTGGACCTGGGAACAACAGCAAATAACAGGTGGTTCCACGCTGCTCAATAACCCCTGATTAGAGACCTTGCTGCCGGATGTAGTTTATTGTTATGTCCAGGACCCCGACCATAAGTGAGTGTTTCAGTATTTTTTAAATGGATTTTTAATTTAATCTGAAATTATTTATTTCCATAAACATTGGGTTAAATGGGTAGAAGTTTTCTGAAGCAGTGAAATTAATATCCGATGGCTGAGCTCGGAAAGTCCTTCTAAAGAAAAATGGGCTTCCCTTTCCAACAGGAATAGAAACTTTATCCTCCTTTTACCGTTCCGTTACCAATTTGGCTAAGGGGGAGACCGTCATGGTAAAGCGACGTTTAATTATCTACTTTAGGTGGTACCTCAGT